>VZTU01011391.1:133389-318832 GCA_013400835.1 Zapornia atra
TTGTGTTTGTTTTGCCTTTAAGTGTTTCTTCAGTTCTGCTTGTCTTTGAAAAATGCAAAACATTCTGCTGCCTGCCAAAAAGCCCCTTGTGGCAAGCACAATGCCTTTGCTGGCCAACATGTGGACGTATAACTTCCCAACCTTGCATTCTTTTCACACACAGAATTCCCATTTATTTCAGTGGGAGTTTTGCACAAAAGGACAGAGTCTTTGGGCTAATGCGAGACTATGAAAGGGGAGAAAGTGCTTACTGTACTGAGAATATGCATCTGAATTGGTTTTATCACAGCTGGCAGGGCAGTAAAAGAAGTTTATGTGCAATAAACAGCTCTTGTGGTTAGAGTGACGTGGTTCATTCCTAGCCTAGAATTTGGAAGGAGTTATTATTTAATAAAGTTTAATTTGATTAAGAGAATATTTTTAACGCCCTAAACTGCACTCTATGAAGATGACTGATAGGCCCAGCCCACTCACAGAAAGAAATGCAATTAATTGGTTTAATGAACTCACCACATTAATTAGCTAATGTCTGTGCAGTTACAGAATGCAATTCAATGGGCAAATCCTGGAGCAGTCGTGCTCTGGACTAATTCCCCCCTCCAAGGTTCCTTTGCTCCTTTCCAGCCGTAGCAAAGCGGTTCCCCAAACAGCCAGGCAGGGTAAACGTAGTGCTCCGCTCACATCCAGACAGGCCTGCTCCATCCCAGGTTACCTACAGCATCCAGTCCCATAAGGGAGAGGGGAGATGGCAGAAAAAATAGTATTTATTGCCCATAAAAAGAAATAGCAACTTTCGGCGTGTTATGTGGAATACAGAGCCCAAATGCAGCTTTTCCAGACACTGGGCTTCCCCATGGCCTGGGTTGCTCCTGCCAGGACGCATGGAGGAACATATGCCAGGGTATTCAATTGCACAATGTGACTCAGCTTGGCCAGCCATGTCAACCCATGTCTCGGCATGCACCCAATGCTGCTTTTCGGGACAGGACCCCCTTGTAGGCGCACTCAGAGCTGCATGGCATGGACCTCAGCTTCCCAGTCCCACACGGAGCAGAAGGGCTGGATGGCAAAGCACCCCACAGCTTCACAACCTGCACCTTTCCATGGGGAGAATGGCAAGCTGGGAAAGGGGTGGGTGCAAATGCTGAGTGGAGAAAGCGTGAGACGGGAGTTAAATGAGCAGTTGCAATGAGCAGGGAAGCAGATTTAACACGTCTAACTCTTCCCCTCTAGTTCCTGCTTTGGCCCTGAAATACAGGAGCTGGGAATGGTTAAAAACACTCTGGGTGAAACGGCACTAATGACATTTATGACCAGCTGCGATGAGGGCTACGTTAGCTAATGTCTGCAGGTTGTTTGGAGGTCATCTGATAAGCAGGTGCCATAAAACATATTTTAGTTCACTTCCTTTTTTAATCTCCCTGGTGCAAAGTATATTTAGAACAGGGAAACCCCACAGAAGCAGGACACTAATGTGTGACACAACTCCGCAGCCTCTCGATATCCTACAATTTTATCAGGCAATCAAAGAGGAAGCAGTGAGCTGGGAGATGGAAGTACTGCTCATTCACCTCGTTGGCTGCCTTGTAGTGGGAGTTTTGCTCGTGTGAAGACTGACGGATCAAGGGGAAGCAGGAGAAAAAAAAATAGGAAAAGACACGCTCGGTGTTAAAGGGAAGCCTGTTTATGCTTATAAGTAAGAAAGCTTGCTCAAGAATAAGTTAACTCTTGCTAGAGGATTATACCTGTAATGCTGGCAATTCTGGCCTCTGCATGAGCTGTAATATCTACTTGCATTACCTCACAGGGTGTTATGGGCCTTAATTAATTAATGTTTGTAAAGCGCTTTGAAATCCTCGGATGAAAGGCACTATAGAAGTGCAAAGCAGTTATTAATATTAATATTGCATAAGTGGCTTGGCTCCCTTCGCACTGCAGAGCACACTAACTCCTGCAAGGGCTGCAGCCCTGAATCAGCAATCTTCCTACCACTGGGCAGGAGCCTCCCTTCTGCCTCCTCCTCTGATCTCTTTCTTTGGGACTTCCACAGCCTCCTCTCCATAAATCCCCAACAACCCTCTTATGTCTTCTCTCACGCAAGCAGTGAGCAGAGTGCTTTTCGGTCCATTGCCCCAGACCAGTGCTTTTCTGGGCAGGAGGCTGTGGGCTGAGCAGACCTCGGAACAATTAAGATCTCTGCACTTTGGAGGTGAGACTTTACAGTTCTGGTTTTTCCCTCAAATACAAGATAATCAAAGTCCCACTCCTGCAATACAAACCTGGTCAAATTCCTGCATGTTTTAGTATAAAAACATCCAATTTAAAATTGAGATCGCTTTCCATTTTAGTCATAAGCAGAGAACAAGCAAGCCCCTCGGCAATGCTGGTGCCACTCCAGACTTTTTCAAGTTTTCAAAGAAAAAAAAATTTAAAAAAATAAAATATGCAGGTTCTTTCCAAAAGCATAATTTTTCTGGTGAACATTTCCCACTCAAAAACCATAACCATCAGTGAAAATGGAGAGTCCTCCCCCTCTCACAGGAAACATTAATGTGTTGGAAGGGTGAATCCATATAACAAACTACATGCATAATTTTGTTAGTAAGATTCTTGTTTGGTGAGTAGACAGGCTGTTGTGAATAACAACTATGCAGGAAATTGGAAAGAAGGTAGATGTCACTTTATATACAAAGTCCGTGAAACCTTCTCAAGGTGAGTCAATGCAAAGATGATGGTGTAGCTCTAGGATGAATTTGGTCAGTGTAAATTCTGCCTAATTTGTCTTGAAATATTACCTCTGTGATGAACTCTGGATAATAGTGATAGTGCAACAATAATAATGATAATATCAAAAGTACTGAAGAAAATCCCACTCATGTAAACACACACAGTTCTGGAAGGTTATTTTTAACTTAGATGTGTTGATAAAAATATGTTGGTGTGAACATATTTTTTTTTAATTTTTTTTTAGAAAAGGTCCATTTCTTATCAATTATAGAAAAACACAGGCACTTGATCATCAGATCTGAACAGTTCTCCCAGTGATGCATGAACCAGATCACAGCCCAGCTCCCTCTGCAATAGCTGTACTGGCTGTGTACAGCATTAGCACTAGTTTGAACTTGTTTATGTCAGTCAAGTAACACGCAAGTTAAAAACAAATCGGGCTTATGCACTTCAGCAAAACTCTTACTGACTTTGAAGGAAGTTTTATCTGCGTACAGAAGGAGAGCTCAACTCAGAAATGAAAACAATACCCTGCCAGTTCCACGTATCAGCCTTCACAAAGGAGGCAGGGAGAGCTTCCCAAGCTCCTTACCACAAAGAGTATAACGTTTGCAGAGATTAGGAACTGCTGAAGGCAGCTTCAAATCTCAGTTTGTTACATGCTTTTCTCTAGTCTTGCTGTAAGGCAAAAAAAAAAAAAAATAGGTGCTTCGTTGCATGGAGCGAAGGAAAAGGTGCGTAGGATGTTTTACCAAAAGGAGAGTAATTTGGCCCAGCCACGAAGGAAGCATTATTGCCTGGTGAGCACAGCCCAGCCCAGGAGTCGGCACCTGGGTTTCTTTCTTGGCTCTGCCACTAACTTCTTGTGTGGCCTTGGGCAAGCTATGCAACCTTGAAAGCCTGTTCACCCCCAAAAATAAGGATGATTATAGGAATTAGAAGGCAATTCATTAATGCATTAATTAACAGTCGGCGTGATGTTAGAGACGGAGCTGTTCTGATTCACCCTGGCAGCCAGACAACTCCGGTCCTATCAGCACCACTGCAGGGGCTCCCTTCCCCAGCGAGACCCTGGGGAGCAAGGCAGGGCTGGGAGCATCAGCCAGGCAAGAAGGGAATCCAGCCTCAGCAGCTTAGAGATGCCCTTTCTCTCGTGTGGAGGGAACCAGGAGAAGGGCATGGATCTCCATCTTTTGCAAGGAGCCTGTCCCACGAGGCCGCTTGGGCTGAGATTTATTTTTGTTGCCATTTAAATTAAGCATACAGGCAATCCTGAGGCCGTTTGGACCAGATCCAGTGTGTGCAAGCACCATGTTTGGAACAGGGTGGGAACTCTATTTACGTTCATACACAGAGGAAGCACTTTAAGCCATGTCTATAAGGCAGATGCCAGGCACCTATACTGGAAGGTGCTGAGCACACACTGGCTAGAGGGGTTGTGATTGCTCTCTATAAATACATTGCAGGGAGGGGAAGGTGGGCAAGCGCCACGGAGGGAAATGAGCTATTTAAGCAAAAGGACAATGTTGGCACAAGAACAAACTGGCCGTAAGGCTGGAAATTCGAAGATTTCTAAACATCAGAGGAGTGAAGTTCAGGAAAAGCCTTCCAGGGGGGAGGAGCTGGGGCAAAAATTTAAAAAAAAAAAAGCCCTAATTGAAAGTCACTGGCAGTAGTTTAATGACTGTGACCTAAGAACTGGTTGCTGGCAAGAGCAGGGGTATGGTGGATTTCAGAGCAGAAGCTGACCCTTCCAGGAATGACTGAGAAGGGCCCTGAAGAGCTCAGCTTTGCATTCACCACGACGCAACCAAAGTCAAGAGAGTTTCTTCAAATTTACAGTGGAGTGGAAGTGAGCAGGATTTGGCTTGGCACGCTGAAGCCCTTCATCTCTACGATATTTGCTTACGCTGCCACTGCTCAAGGGTCTTCCTGGGAGAGGCAATAAACACCAAGCTAAAGGGAAAGGGTAGGAAATATTGTCACTGGGAAATGTGAACAAACCCTTCTTTTTTCTGAGTGCAAAGCTTTGGTTTGTTCTTATTCCCCAAGAGGACTTAAATAAGCGTTAAGCCACCAGTGTTTTGTACTAGGCTTTCAGTGGAAGGGCAGTTTGTGCCATAAAAACCCTTTTCTGAACCAGGAGCACTGTGCTGAAGGAGTGACATGAAGACCAGGTTCCTCATTTCCAGCTATCAAATATCCTTCTGAAACAGCAAGAAAGGGCCCAGATCTGAAAGCAGAATAGCAATAGTAACACTAGAGCAAGAAATGCAAACTCTAGTCCTTTTTTACAATTTCTCAGGGGGAGCTTCATTTCGGGGAAGTCCAGTCATCCCCAGAAGGTGGAGGGGCTCAGCACCCCATCAGGATGTATCCCTCAACAGAGTAAGGGTCCGTAGGAGCCTGTCAGAAATAGAAGCAGATCCCTTTCATTTGAACAAACAGGTGACAGGTAGAGCTGCTAATAGTCCCAGTGATAGCCAACTAGCTGGCACCATGAAGCACCCTTCCGTAATAGCTTGAGTCTCATCAATTGAGCATTTGTATAGAAGACATAAAAGCAGTAGTTGTTTGCAATTCATTTTACACCCCAGTGCCACTCACAGCGGTTGCTTCTGGGGCTGCTCTCCCTTCAATGAAAAATGTTCCAGAGCGGTAATTCCCACTGGTTTTCCAGTCGAGACTGAAATGACTCCATCAGTGATGGTACACTGCCCTGTACGTGGAGCCCAGCAACCTGAAATTGCTGTGCATCGCCTCCCCCTCCCAGACACATTTATAATGCTTATTAGGAAAGCCTGCTGCCGGGTTTGCTGTAAGCACCTCCGTTGTTGGTGTCTCTCTTGAATTGCCTTGGCTTGTGTTTCCTTCAGGCACCCAAGGGCAAGGTTATAGGGTTCACTCATATTCTGCCTTTATTATTATTGTTATTATTATTATTCATAACTAATATTAATTATGCAGCGTGTGGTAGTGCTTAGGAGCCCCAAACCATGACCCAGAACCGCAGTGCACAAAGCCCTTTTCCACTGAACAAAAAGACATTCCCTGCCCCAGAAAAAACATACGAGCTTGTAGTGGAGTAACAGAGGAAAGAATTTGCTACCTAGAGGCCAAATTCACTGGGGCATGAAAAAAATGCACCTCTGTTTAAACACATCTTTACCCTGTGAAACTCATCTGTGCAAGCTAGAGCAGAAATGGTCCCCTTCGAAGGCAGAGATAGCATAAAGACAGGGCATGGATGTGAGGGCTGGGTTTTGGGGTTTTTTATACTGTCAATAGATTTATTTGGTCCAAGACTGAAGAATCAGGTTTCTTTTCCAAATAAGAATTCTTATCACTAGCACTGCTGAAGGCAACTCTGTTCTTTGACCTGCAACCTGATGGTGGCATCTCACTGGGAGTGGGAGTCCCAAGCTTGTGTGAAACCTTAGTCTCAGACAAAATCAAGGGCAGAACAGTTCCAGCCCTACATATGAGGGGTAATATTTTGAAGTCATGCCATCCAAAAACCTAGAAAAAGTTTAAAAAACACAGAGTTGTCTTACTTTGAAACATCTTCAGAGACAGGCAACCAGACTGGTGAAGGGTCTGGAGGGAAAATCTTATGAGGAGTGGCTGAGAGAGCTGGGGTTGTTTAATGTGGAGAAGAGGTGAGACTTTATCACTGCCTACAATTACCTGAAAAGAGCGTGTAGAGAGGTGGGAGATGGTCTCTTCAGCCAGGTGAGAGTTGACTAGATAATGGGAAACGGCCTTAAGCTGTGTCAGGGCAGGTTCAGATTAGATGTTAGGAAAAAGTTCTTCATTGAGAGAGTTGTCAGGATGTGGAACAGGCTGCCCAGGGAGGGGGTTGAGTCACCATCCCTGGATGTGTTTAAAAGATGGGTACCTAGAGATATGATTTAGTATAGGACAGGAACAGGTGGACTTGATGTTCTTAAAGGTCTTTTCCAACCTAGTGATTCTGTGATTCTGTGATCTTTGCAAAATCTTTCCTCTTACAGTGTGAAGGGAAGGCCTCAAAGTAGCTTCCATATTGCTTAAAAGGTGAGGCATACAGTTATTCTGGGTTAATGTGTTCCATTATTGTCTTAGGATTTAGTCTATAACAATGAAAAAAGATGCATTCCACATGTAGCATCACACAATGCATTATGACACCTGTGCACCAAGAACCAAATCCTGCCTGCCTCTGCAACAGACCTGCTGCATAAACTTCATTTCTCATTGCCTCAGTTTCCTCTTCTGGGAAAAGGGCATAAGTGCAATTTATTGTAATTCTTTTGGAAATTGTTTTGAGATCTGCCGAGCCCCATGATTTTAATGAGTGAATGAAGTTTGACACAACAAATGGAAAAAAATAAGACTCACAGCAGCATGTTCTCTTTCACCTGCAACACCGAAGCTTGTCCTGCCATATAACATGTCACTTTCAAATTTGCTTTAAATATTCATTTCATTATTACTTTAAACCTAAAGTGCCAGACATTTCAAGTCAGAGGAAGTCTGTGTATAAATGCCTCCAGCCTAGGAAGCTTTCAGTCCTACAGACCAAAGGTCACTTGAAAGGGGCTTTGGCACCTCTTAACGAAGGGACCGTGTGTTTTTACATCTTGCAGTGGTTTAAAGATCTCTTGGTTTTCTGCTTCTCTGGTGTAATTGAGCATGTTTTCATGTGGAAATTAAACTTTTTGGCTGATTTTAGAAAGCTTTTTGAGAACTGCAGATGGACCGTATGACCCAAATTTTCTGTTTATTTAGGAATAAATAGTGAGCTATTCTAAAAAAGGGTACAGACGGAGCCCCCTGTTTCTTGCACTTCCTCTCACATTCTTGAAATCTGACAACAGCTCATACATTGTAAAGAACAGGGTCATCCCTGAAAAAGCTCAGAGTAATCAACCTGACTGAACTGATTACCAGGTATCAGGGTGTAGATGAGGCCATTTAATATTTGACATAGAGGCTTTACAGAGTAATCAACAACAACAGCAAAATCAAAAACAAGCAAGCCTTTGAGGAAAAAATCTTGGCTATTTTCCCTCCTTTTAAATGGATGAAAGTGATTATGAGTGAGAAGCAGTTTCAGCCTAAGCCCCTTTTCCTTTTTTTAGTTACATCAAGCAATAAACACCTTTGGCTAAAGGAATAATTAGTAAATTATGATACCAAGAATTGGGAGGGGGTAGCCACTTAACTTACATAGAGAATGTTGTGTCATGATGAGCACATTGTAATAACATCCACTTTTTTACCCAGAAACCCAGTAAGGGGCCTAGAACCAAAGTAAATCTCATGTTTAAGTAGAAAAGTTAGTTTCCACACAGTCAACAGAGTGAGAAAGGATTGTGTAAGAGATGGAGTTACTACCTGCTTCAAATCGTCTCTCCTGGAAGACCTTAGGTTCCTCATGTGTCACTAGTGTCACTGGCATTATCAAAGCAAAGAGAATAGATATTATTTCACAGTTGGTAAAACCAAAGCACCACAGGATGAGGGAATGTGCCTTTGTTCCCAGTTCCACCGTCCTAAACCAGCACCCTGCCTGTTGGGTACCACTGCATCTGAAGGTGCAGGTGTCTTCTTCCAGTAAATTCATCATATCAGCAGTCCCTTTCCCCACTGACATTTACTTTTCAGGGAGTTCTTGGATGTTCTTGGAAGGCTAATGCAGAATTTCCCAGCCAGGAAAACTATCAGTGCATTAGAATGACCTAATCCTGCCTACATTTCATTCCATGTAGTCATCTCAGAGTGGAAGAGCTATGGCTGATTAAAAGAAATCCACGTCGGTGGTCTTGGTCCCCCTTACAAATACTAAGGTTGAGTTCCTTTTTGGAAGGAAAAAAAGAAAACCCAGCACAGTAGAACTCTTGCACTGACAAAATTTAGGCACCTTTCTGGCCTGCCTTGACTCTACACCCAGGGCCTAACCAACAGAGAGACCACTCCAAAAATTATTTCTAAACTGAACGAGCCCAGAGAAAATGATTTGTTGCAGTGCTAATAGTCAGAGCCTTAGGTCATCAACTAGGCAACTTACATAGTTTAGCTAAGTGCTTAGCGTTATGAGTCTGTATGAGAGGGAGCATGTATTTAGAGGGAGGGTCCCCTCACAGTCAAAGAATTAATCCAAGTTACACATGGAGGTTGTCTCATAGACCAAAAGGACTCAATGACCAAAACCATGTTTCTCTGGGGGTAAAATTCTACCATCTGAGAATCTTCTAGTCTACCTTCTACCTTCACGTACCAAAACTGAAAGAGTCTGAAAAGGCCAAAAAAGGAGAAAAAAAAACTAACCCAAAACACAAGGAATGCACTGAAACTCAAACCACAGAAACCTCAAAGAGAGAACTAATAGCCACAGCATCACACAAATTCCAGTTGCATCTCGTTAGAGCTCTCCTACACAGGGACATGCAGGAAGGTGAAGTCAAGTCAGCTAACTATAGGTGTGAAGTCAGTGCCCACAAATTAAAGCACATATATATATGTTCTCATCTAGGATTAAAATGTCTTTAGTGCTTAATCCTCAAAGGATGATTAAACTACAGCAATGCAAGGTGACTTTATTCCTGAATGAGAGCATCCCCACTAGAGCTGAATGTCTTTAGATAGTGGACACTGACTTCACACCTTTGTTCCTGAGGACCCCTGTAAACACACAGCCTAGGAACACTCTTCTGCAAAGGGCCAAGCATGGAGGAAGCTGAGCTGCAACTGATGGGGGGATCAGGATTGGGCCCATACTCAAGTTATCCCTGGAGCTGGTTTGCCTTCTACATTGCAAGCCTGGCTGTAGGAAGCAGTTTTTTCTCAAATGGTTGTGTGTGGCCCGGTGGCAATGTACACACAACTCAGGTAACACAACATGCCAGGCTTTTCATAATCCTTGGGTGCACAGCAGTGAAGCTGATGTGGACACTCTGGTTTTGCTTTCTGAAGGCTGCACTCTTCTGCTTCTCACAGCATGGCCACCTGACTCCAGACAGAAAACATCTCACCCCTGAGAAGATCCATGAAGCTTTGACTTTCGGTCTTTCTTGTTTTGCTTTCCTTTCATTCCACTCCCAAGTAGTTGAGGTAAAAGGTGGCTAATCTTTAGGGTACTCTGGGTCTGTAGCAGGTCTGGGTCTATGCAACCTGTTCTAGGCAACCTGCTTTGGTAGGGGGGCTTGGACTAGGTGATCTCTGGAGGTCCATTCCAACCCCTAAAATTCTGTGAGTCTGAATCTGTGAAAAGCAGTGTGGGGAGGTAAAAACCTGAGGAGTTTGTTAAGGGAAGGAGCAGACAAGATGACTGGCAGCCACAACAAAAGGGATGAATTTGATGACCCACAAACTCCTTTCCAGTCCCACCCATTTAATCTCACAAAGATGTGCACATCAAAAGTGCATGGCTGGTTTCAATACATGAAAAACATGAGCGCTAAGGCCCACTCACTCAGTGGTAAGAAAAATCTGCATTTCTCCTCCACTTCCAGGACATGCACAGCCTAATCTCAAGCCAAGCCACAACAGTGAGTGGGTGCCAGTAGCTTGGCCCCAAAATGCAAGCATCTCTTAATTTCCCAGGTGGGGAAACTGAGGCTCGCAGCAAGGGGCAATGGTACAACAAAGCTGCCACATCCCACAGCAGGGATGCAAAAAAAATCCTATTTTGCTTCCTTTTCTGTGCTCACTGCTAAACTCCCTCATCCCTGTTACAACAAATCACACAAACGAGTCTTTTGCCAGGCTGGTTTCCAGCTCCTGGGTGCAGGTCTGCTCAGAAAACAGCGTGACATCCCACCTTTGCTAAAGCAAGTGAGGAAACTAACTGCGAGAAGGTAAGTACGGCTCTGAAGTGGGAGCCATGGCATAGCGAATGGCGGGTAATGGCTTTAAACCACGGCAGGAACTGAGGTGCAGTTAGCCATCGTCAGGGAAGGTCGCAGTCAGGAAGGTACGTGCCTCTCAGCCGCCGTTTGCTGCACACCGGCGCTCGGCACATCCTGGCCGCAGCAGGGATGGGAGCCGCAGCTCTCGCGCCTGTCAGCTACGGTGCGAGGCAAACCGGGACCTCCCCCCTGATCAAACACTCTCCAATCCCTTCTTTCGCTGCAGAGCAACCACAGCTACGTCCTTTGGCTGCGCTAAGAAAGATTTCGGTTTTACCACACGAGCCCAGCGCTGCAGGAGAATGGCAGATAAACCTCTCTGCCCGGGCGAGAGCTCCATCGAGCTCTGTCTGCATTGCCTTCGCGGCTGTGTCACGAACAGGAAGGTTTTGACAGGTGGCTTTGCTGTAAGAAAGGTGGCACTCTCGTCCTGGTAACCTCACAGAAGTTTCGTTTTGCCTCCTTGAAAACAAAGTTTGCTGGCAGAGAAAGGAAAAAGTGCTTTTCTCTAGCTGATGGTGGGATAGGCATGAAGAAACGCAGCTGGGATCTGCAACCCACCCAGCGGCTTGTGTGTCTGCTGGATAGGGAACCCATCTCCATCCCTTAGCCCTAAGTGCTCACCTGCAGCACTGAACCACAAAAGGGCCATCCCCACTGTAGCCACTGTACATCTGTCCCATCAATGTCTGCATGTCCCATCAATGTCTGCATGAACCTGGGATGCTGCTTGTTCCCTCTTCAACCCTACTGGAAGTCAACAGTCCTTCCTTACATGACTAAATTTTGCTGAAACTCATCTCTGCTGGATACAACTTCAGTTCTTCTCCACATTTTCAAGGCCCTGCACTGACATCATCTAAGGAAGAGCACAGTTTCACTGCAGTGATGACAGCCTGGCTTCTTCTAGGGGAATGCTCATCAGGGTAAATAGCCATCTTTGTTTTCTGTCTCACTGGGTCATGCTGACAAACAACAGCAATCAGGACATAACAAACCACTGAGGACAAAGCACAACATGAAGCAGTTCATGCCAAAAGGAGAGCACAGGCAACATGACTGTTGAGAAAACCAAGCAACTTTACACCACCACCCTTAAGTGCAATCACATTGGTTTTTTGACATCAGGTTACTGTATATGTTTTTTGCATATGGTACAACAACAACAGAGAGTGCTGAGATAAACCCAGATACCCTGGGGTCTCCCACAGTGACAGTGTTACTGATGTTTGAACCTCAACCATTTCCATGTGTAGGAGGTCCTGTTGCCACTGGGGTCTAGCAGTCATTTCCCCAATTTATGCAGAAAGCTGGGAGGAAGAGCTGTAGACACCCCTGGCACCATGGCCATCATCACCAGGATGCCCTGCAGATAAAGCAGGAAGTCCAAGGTCCTGTTCTGTTAACTCAGGGCAGGTACACCATGCTTTTGAGTCTCAAGTTTAATGATGGGGGAACCTGGAGTCTGCAGACCGTTGCAGCTGAGAGCAAGTGCCATACATAACGCACTTCCAGTTCTCCAGAGGCAGAAATGAGGCACAAATGGGTATTGCTGGTGCCAAGAATGTCCAAAACGACATCTAATAAAAGTGATTGAAAAGATTGCAGAGACCTTCTGGAATGACCCATTAACATTTTTATTATGAAATTTAGGTGTGACAGGTCCGAGCCATCTCCTCTCACCTCCTTAGTGTGGCAGCAGCCGTAACACCTGTGGACACGATACCACATAGGCAAACGTGTTCCCTTTGCCAAAAGACACGAAACTGTGTTGATTGAAATATGAAAATAACCTCACTTCAAGTAGATCTGGGTTAAAGTGGGGAAATGGCACTTTTCAAACTCCTTGCATGGAGAGGAGGGAAAAGCAAGTGTGGAAGTCCAGAGTCTCCTGTTGAGCCCCATTCAGCCAGGAAGTCAGCTACATCGACTATATGATGGCTGACATCCCAAACCCAGGGGAATGCTGGTGAGGGGAAGAAAGGAGAAAACATGAGGTCTCTGAGTCTTTCATTTAGCTATTAGCAAGTTACTGGGTTTATTTTAAGGGTAGCATGTTGAGAAGCACCAGTCTGGGATACAGAAGTGGTCCAAAATGGACTGAAGGTCCACTGCAGCTGTAAGAGTCCGTAGCTGAGATTTTGCCTTGCCCTGTGAGGAGAGCAAATGAGAAAGATGGCACAGATTTGGAGACTAGGCCCATTTTGTGGGGATGCTGAGTGCCCGGCTGGGAATTGAGGAGATGTGCCATTTCACCCAGGCTGGAGGGAGTGAAAAGGGCAGTGGTGGGGGAGAGAAGGAGGAGAGTTCATATAACCACAGCTCCCATTTTGTTTCCTTTCAATTTCATTGCAATTAAGGCTCCTAATTGAAACCAGTTCTACCCAAGGTTTACTGTGGCAGTTGTTTTCTTTCTCTGCTGTTAAATGCAGGTGTTCCACGTAGCAGGAAGTTGGCACGAAGGGGTAAGTTTCCAAAGTGCTGCCTGTACCATTCATAAATTAATGTCTGAAGAAACCAGTGTTGTGACGAGCCCAGCTGCACAAAGGAGGCTGTCTGGGAGAGGAGGAGGAGGAGAAGGGAGAGAGGAAGAAGGGATGGGGGAAAGGTGTCTTTGGGGGGTTGGACTAGGGGGTTGGGCTCAATGATCTCTTGAGATCCCTTTCAACCCCTAATATTCTGTGATTCCTAGATGAAGGAACTGTAGTGGAAGTGTGTGGAATGAAAATCAAGTAGGATCAGCCTTGACCCACTGCAGCATATGACAGCCTTGTCCTAGTTCTGCCTTAATGAAATAGGGGAAAATTAGTGAAATAGTGAAAGGGAGAAATTTCTGCTGGGTTTCCATGGGGGGAAATCTTAAACTCCATTGTTTCACATTGGACCTCTGCAGATCAGAGGTGGCCCAGGTGAAGGAAGACCTCCGGGAATCTGGTTGCCAGCGTGGAAGTGGGCTGCAACTCTGTACACGCTGCTTTGCTGATGTGGAGTGAGTGAAACATGAACCAACACAATATTAAAACTGCAGTGTGCCTACAGAGCCATGGGTGTGTGCATGAAGCTTTGCAGACAAATAAAATTCCAAAGGAAAAAACATACATATTTTACCCTAAATAAAATACCTTTGCAGAAGAGGCCTACATTTACAGAGGGAAAAACTCTCAGTATGCAGATTCTTATGCAGAAACGTGTCTGTATCATTTCTGACTCTCTCTTCATCTTCCGCAGTATTTGAAAAACAGTTTAATAGTGCTTTGAGACAGGGAAAGTGAGATACATTTATGGACAGTGAACCTGGCAAACCCCATACATAGCTACCTGGGGTTATACGGTGGGTGAGAGAGAACAGTCGCTGCCAGCTCTGGAGAGGATGTGATGGTGATTTGGTATGTTACCATGGGGTAGGGTGAGCCAAGGTTCACGTACCATCCTCCTATAATTTTGACATTATTTACTCCTGGAGGAAAGCAAGGGAAAATCCAAAAATTAGCCCTTGAGCTTGTGAAACAACTTGAGAGCAGGGACACGAGGTGAGAGGGGTTGTTGCTAGTGTATTTCTGGCTGCTCAAAAATCAGTCCTGTGGATGCAAAACTGCTAAGGGCTGGAGATGTAAAAAAGCTCCCAATGCAGAAATCAGCTCGGTGCTTAGGGTTCCATCCTCCTCTGCAGCTCATGTTTCCTCATAGAGCTTTGGTCTGTGGAAAACATGGATGCTGCAGACAACGGTGGCTCTGCTGCAAAGCCAGGGTCCACCCTTCCTGTCAGATGGACCAGCAGCTGCACATCTTGGCCATTAGATCCAAGCACCCTTCATTGCGAGACAGAGAAAAGCACTGAAGCAAAACATGATTTTTTTTTTTTTTTTTGCTAGGAAATAGGTCGGTGAGCTTTGGTTTTTAACCACGAGGGCGATCATTTTCCTATCACATCACAGCTCACTGCCCTGCACCTGCTCCAGCAGTTGCTCACGGGGCAGGGGCAGCCCTGATTTCCCGTGCCAGCCCCAGCACTGTATTATGCAGCAGCAGCGCACAAACCCATCTTGTTACATACGAATTGCCCCCTGCTCGATTAAGCAGAGCCTCTCAGTTGTGCACTCAGCGTCCAGCTAATGTGATAAAAATGTGTTTATATCACACACAATTAAGCTGTGTATCAGTCAGGTGCTGTTTTCAGATGAGTGGAGCAATGTCGATGTCACGGGGTTAACCACCAACGGAAGCTAAAGCTTCAACAGCCTTTATTAGCTCGGCAAGTGCTTCTAACCACACTCTTCCTAGTTGCATCTTCTTTCATGAGCCTCCTCTTGGTCTGTGGAGTTGATATTTACCAAATAAAAACTGTAGCTGCACCTGTGTAGTTCTCATGTGGCTTTCACTACCTCTCGGGTTAACCCGTTCTTCTCGGAGACTTTTAGGAAGCCTCTTTGTCTTCTGTTTGTGTTTAGAAGAGGGGGGATCAGAGAGAAGCCTTTCTGGTGGCACATCAGCTTACCTTCCCACCTTTCCCAGCAAGGTTCTTGGCTGGTCAAGGCACAGGGTTTGCACAGGGAGGTGGGGGGGTGAAAGAGGGAGTAAGAATACCTCCTTATCTTGGGCAGAGTTTCTCAACTGCGTTGTGGTGAGACATATGTATAAGAAAGTCTTCCGAAAGGTGAAAATGTTTCCTTGGTATTATCACCCCACACAGGCTTTGTGCATTGCTGGGGTCAGCCCTGGCCTCCTGTTAGGCATGTGTGAATATGGGGAGGAGGTGTGGGGCTGCATGGAGGGAATGTCTTGGGAGTATCTTCCGAATTCATAAAAACATGACATAAACATCTTGGTGACTCTACATTTCCTTAGGGGCATCACCCACCCTTATCTGTGTCCAGGTTCTTCAATCCTCATTCCTACTTTGGTGCTGCTTTTGGAAGAAGAGTCATGGAACAGAGTGCTGGAAGCTCTAAGAGCACAGCTGGTGTTGGCAGTGAGAGAAGAAGAGGAGGAGCAGTAAATAAACTCCTTGCAAAACTCTGTAACTGGTGCTGTGCTGTTGTTCCCCAGAGAGACATCCTGTGGGCCAGTCTCCCGTGCCCAAGGTCTCACTGGGAAAATACTTTCAAGCAAACCTCTTCTGAGTATAGGGGGATATACCCAGCTGCAGCCAAGCCCTGCTGACCCTGGGAGGGTGTTTGAGGATGGGTCACTAAATTATTATTCTCAGCTTGTTTCCTAGGTGTCTAATATTTGCCACTGCTAGCCGCAGGGGGACATTACTCACACCCTTCCCCTGCTCCAGTGTGGGATCCCACCCACAGGAGACAGTCCTCCATGATCTTCTCCAACATAAGTCCTTTCCCACAGGGCTTCAGCTCTTCACTCAAAAACAGGGAATCCATCTCTGCAGACTCTGAGATTACCTTAAGAAAAATGTGAGATTTTTCCAAGATGTAACTGTGTTTTTCTTTTATTTTCTTTCTGTTCCAGAGCATTTAGGGAGCCATGTCATTAAACACATCTTCGTCACTCAGAGATGGAAATGGGCACTTTAAATAAAAGCATCTTTTCTTCAGGGGACTGAGTGACCTAAGAGCTGCAGGATACTTGTACTGGCAGAAATGAGCATCAGGGAGGGAAACGGAGGAAAAGAGTAGCCTGGACACTGCCCCAGGCTGGTCTGATCCATTCCTTGGGGCCACCAAGGATAAACAAAGGCAAAAGTGTTTCTTGCAAGCAGTTCTCCCTTTTCCCCATAGCAGGTCTGAAGTCATGGCTGAATGAACGTTACAGCAAGCGAAGGCAGGACTCCTAAATCCATTTATTGTTCCTGTTTTCCTTCACCAGGTGACTAATTAGTCCCAGATGGGGCTAGTTACATTTCCACAGGCGGGAAAGGTGCCACATAGGAAAACTTGTGGCAAAACGGCAAAACCTTGTTCTCCAGAACTGAATTCAGCTGCCTCACTGTGTGCAGGTCTTCTCTCTCCCCATCATGTTCTACCTCCTTCATCTTCACACTTTGGCAACACCTGGACCGTGAAAGCCCAGTCTCCTTGTGACACCATCTCTGAATTACTCAGAAAACACAAGCCTTGATGTACAGTAAAGAAAAACTCCTATAAATATTAGATAAAAATTAGAAAGAAAAGATGTAATCATGTCATTCGTGATTTTGTCCTGTGACCAAGAGGACCTAAAGATGCAGGACCTAAAGGTGTTCTCTGTAACACAGACCCCAGAAAAAAAAAGATTGCACGGCTTTGGGAAGCAGTGGAGAAAAAGACACATGGCCAGATGCTATTCCCTTGAACCCCTGAGGGTAGATGTTACCAACCAAGGTGTGACAGTACTCCAGCACTCCAAGATTACATACAGAACCTTAAGCAACTCATTTAAGACAAATCATTTTAGAAATGAAATGTTTACTTACTCATCGACGTAAAACCTCCACTCTTTAATTGTCTATCTCATTCTGTGGAAGTGCATTGAAAATCTACCAAGATTATAAATAGAACTGCTCAGTTAACAACTGCTTTGATGTCTAAAATGAAGTCCACATTGCTACTCCCCCTGTCTACCTGCCTGGGTTTTTGAGATTGTGTCTGTTTAGACCAGCATTCCTGGGCTGGTAGTGAGATAGATGTAAATGAGCTATGATGAAAGATTAATTATTTTGCATTGGAGGGAGTTTCTTACCATGTACAAAAAAATATTAGAAAGGTCTTCTATCTCACAAACATTCCTAAGTAGAGAAAGGAGATTATAATATCAGGGGAAAGGCCAAGTCCTCCCTGTTTCCCTCTGAAAAACAAACTGGGTCTTTTCATCATGGTCCCCATTTTCAAGTGCCACAGAACTTGAATATGGTCCTAACAATCTCCAAACTTTCTATTGGGATGCCTAATTTATTTACCATGGGCACTACACAGTACTCATGGTTCAGGGTGTGGAGATCAGGGTAATGAAAATCACTCGTTGGTTTCTTGTCCTGAGGTATATAGAATCATAGAGAAGATGGTCTGAGTATGGAATGGGCTAGCATGTATGCTATGATCTATGAGCCTACACTCCCTCTACCTTCACTTTGAACCCCAAGCCTATGTCTGCCCTTCGCTGAACACCTCATCCCCTAAAAACGTTGAAACCTTTAATGATATTCTGAATCTGAGGCTTCCAGGTATTTCTCAAAAATCTTATTGTTCCCTGTTGAAACCCCAGCCCTGGGCTGGCAGGTGCGATGTGAGGGATACTGGCAAGAATTGGCTGTGCAAGCTAGTTGAGGAAGAGCCCACCCACACCTTGCCTGACTTAGGCAAGTACCATCCATCCCTCATGTTCATAATTCCTGAAGTTGCTTCCAAAATTCAATGTGTGGGACCTGAAAAACACCTACCGTGGAGGGGGTCTGAGCACAGATAAACTCCTAGACCCGTTGCCAGTACACTGGAAGGCTAATTAAATGAATATGGCTTTCAGTCACTTCCAAGCTGAACAATTTGCCAAAGCATTCAAACTTGCTAAAAATTGGAAGTGTTTTGCCTCTATTGGCTCCGTGCTCAGGCATCACAGGATGGTTAGTTCTACCAATAATTCATGTACCTGCATGTTTTAATGACAACTGAAATACCCTGGCATTTCTGGGCTAGCATGTGTGCTATGATCTATGAGCCTACACTCCCTCTACCTTCACTTTGAACTGAACTACTTTATTAAGCAATCCCACTACCCACCACTATCTAACATGCTAAGACCTGTGAAGTTTTCTTGTACAGTGCTGCCTTTGAATCCTTTCCAAGACCCAACCAGTAGCACCAGTATTCAGACGCTGTAGGATGATACCCAGAGCCAATGAACTAAAACTTCCTTTGGGAATCTTGAAGAAACCCAAGGAGCCTGTTTTTTGATTGTTAGTTGTTTGGGCTTTTTTAAACAAAGCCAATGAGAACCAATTGACACGCACTCTGCAATCATCAGGACAGGGAGCTAGAAATGAGCATATCTGCAATAAAAATCTCTTTACACCTACCTACTTCCCTAGGAGAAAAAGTTGCCTGTCCTAGAGGAGTAGAACAGGGCACTCTGTACAGAGGAATACAGCAAAACTGAGTTCTTCTGTCTTATCTGTACTGCACATGAAGCTGCTTCAGAGGCCTATTTCTAAGGATTTTTTTTTCCTGATATTTACTCTTTCATTGTTACAAAGCCAGTAAGATATAGAGCCTGAGATATGCAGGTCCAGATCCATGGATGAGCTCATGCATTTCAAGTGCCATTAGATATTCAAGTTGGAATGATATTTAGTTCACAGATTAAGGTATCAAAATTTAGGTATTTATGCACTGACCGGGGAAGTCCTCCTGTGATTGGTGGGTGTATAGCAATGTTGTCAGCAGTCTCTAAAAATTTACTTAGCTCACCTTAAAGCTCGTATTTGACCCCACAATCACCTTTCTTGATATTAGTGACTGCTTTCTGGGAGTTTCATCTAGATAGCCACATACCAACCCCTGGTACCTGGGGTGAAACCCAAAAGTATCCATAACTTTTGCACCAGCTTGTCAGATATGATTCAGGAGCTATGGAAGATCTATGGTCTTCTGAGCAGCATCAGGAGACAAGACAATATGCCCTAGAGTACCTCAAAGGACACTCAGCATGTTTGTGTGGAAAATGAACATTGCAGAGGAGGCAAAACTAACAACAGGGGACAGAATCTCTATGGTTGAGTCATTTTGTGCCATTCACTCTCAGGGCCATAGTCTATTTATTGTCATAGACATGTCTTCAGAGTGTAACCTTTTGACTCTCAGGCCTCTGAGCCTACCGGATGACTGGTTAATATATTGGTTACACAGCCCTCTTGTGCCTAACAGAAAGTAAAGAAAAAAAAACTAAACCAAAAAAACCTACTCAACAATCTACATGCTTATCAGTCTGATCTAATGTCCTCTCATCTTGGGATGAAAGGGCAAGGACAGCTTTGCTGTTTCTGACCACCAAACAAATGTTCTTTTTGCATTTGTTTGCACATATATATTTATTTATACTACAGCACTTCATAGTGAACTAAAATGGTTCCTGGCCAAGGTACGCACAATGTTTTTCAGTTTGGTCTCTGTGAATAGCTCCCAGAAATGTCTGGACAGAGACAGAGAAAGTTTGGAGCAATACTTACTCCTTGTGCTTTACTGGATCCTAGCAAATGCAAAACAGGATGCAGTATTGGCAAGAGTCAGCAAAGAAGATCGGTAGTTGTGTTTTTACATCTACTGGAATTGCCATGAGACCTCCTCTCTCCAGCTCCTGTTTCTTTTTTCCTGCTGATTCTCCTAGAGAAAGTCAAGGATGTGCACCATGCCATGCCCTAGAGCCCTGGTTCCCAGGTGCCGACACTGGGGACTATCACTCCCTCTGGTCCCCATGTCCAGCCTTCTTCCCTGCTCACATTCGGGTCTCACCCTGATCTGACATCATGATGTAGCCATGGCATGTATCCAGCTCCAAGAGCCCAGAATTTCTCCCGAGTTCAGTAGTTTAAGTTCATACCTTTATAGTCACACAGAAAAAATCCCAAGAACAAGGTCTCAGTGAATTAACACTCAAGTCAACACCCCCAACCACTGCAATCTAGTTCCCTTCATGTCCCACATAGGTGCATTTGTACCAGCAGATCTGCTCAGGCTCACTGACTTCAGGGGAGCTGAGATTTAGTCCTCCATTTCACAACCTTGGAGAATATAACCCTATCAAAACAAGACTCTGTAGCAAGCCGTGAGTGTGGCCTTTCAAGGAAAACACAGAGGGGACATTCAGACAGAGGTCAAGAGATGGCTGCAAGATGAAGCTTCCTTGTGTCTGCAGAGAAGAGAGGGATAAGAACGTCCCCGGTTTTATGAGGAGGTGGTCTCCTTTCACCCGTCCTAAGCACTGCCATCTTCTCAGGTAGTTGGTTTTGGTTCACTCTTATAAGCTAAGCCCTTCTCCTTGGCTCAAACCTTCCCATGGGAGCTGCAGATGCTTAGCTTTGGCTGGCTCATCTGTTAGGCTGCAAGTTTACTTACGGGGTCTAGTCCCTGCAGTAACTTGAGCAAGGATAGACTGTATCATTGAATCTTCAGCATTTCCTTTATCTGTTATTTAAAATGGTAAGGCTTACCAGAGAGATGAATACAGGAACAGAGGAGTTGAAAGCTTTTATATCAGTCCTGTGCAAACAAAGTTAATGTGTCTTCCTTGAGCGTAAAGATTAACTGTGATTAAGTGCTCCAATATGAAAAACGAAGACAGAAAAATAGAAAAGTGTTGCGGTGCTTAGCCGCCCTTCTTAAAATAACTACCATTGTGTTAGGCTTAAAAGGCATTTGCTAAAGATTTTGTGAAGAATTAAGCTTATTTGTTATTCTTTTAAGATAGAAACAAGAGTAAAGGAAAAGCTGTTAGTCAACATTGTCTTAGAAGATAAAGGTTTCTAGATAAGAGCATATATGGGTCAATAGAAGCTTCAGTAAATATCTTTCTTGACTGACAGGTCTCTTGAGATTTTTTTAGCTGGTTTAATGTCACCTTCTTTCTTCTTCTTTTTTTTTTTTTAAAACCCTCACAGTAATATTAGCTGATAGAGGCAGGGAAGTTTTGTCATGTTTGTATTTGACCAACGGAGACACCAGGAAAACAGCGAGAAGCTACCTAAGGGATGGTTCTTTGCACCACATCAGCCTAACTCAGGCACCTTATCAAGAAGTTCAATTAAATGAATGAGACAGAGTCAGTCCAGACACTTACTACAGATTATGAATGTTTCCAGTGGGGGAGACTTTCCTGTGATTTAACTAGACTCATTTAAAATCAGTCCTCGGAGTATGGGTAGAAAAGAACTGAACATTGTAAACCCCAGGGTTTGGGCTCACTCAGGGGACTGGGCATCAGTGCTTTGAGCTGTTTGTCTGCAAGGTGTAGCTGTCAGGTGTTAAAAACTGCGAGCCTACCTAGAAGTCAGTCCTAAGGCAAAATATGAAATTCAAAGATCTTTAATTTGCCTTCTGTGGCTAGGGTTGCTGTTGTTTTTTTTTTCTTCCCCAGTTTACACACAGCCACAAAGACTAAAACAATTTACAATTAAGTTGGGGGGGGAGGGAAGGAGATTCTCAGATGATAAGCTCATTCCAGCAGATGAGTATTTATAAGGAATTTAAAACAAACCACGCTGAGCCAGGGTGTAGATATGTCTGAGCCCCCGAAAATAACACCTCCAGTCAGCGAAGATGCCTTTTGACTTCAGCGTGGCTGTCTGAGGAGCCAAGTGTCGTTCAAAGCCCTGATGCACACCAACCCCTGAAATGCAGCCAGCTGTGTGAGAAATGAGACCATAGTGAAGCATCCCTTCAATCTAAGTCTTAAAAGATAGTCAACCCCCAGAAGGGATTCCTGTGCTGAACAGTGAAAAAAATAAACAGCTGTTCTTTGCACCAGGATGCCAGAGCTTGGAGCATTTGAGGCTTTTCACACTGCTGCAAAAAATGGGAGAGAGCATGCAGGCAGAGAGGAGGACAAGGAGGCATGGTGGTTTGCCTATGTTGGAAAACCTGAGCCTGAGTTTAACTTCACAGAATGACCTGCAAAAATCTCTTCTCCTTATGAACATCTTGAGACAGGAGTAAACATCTTCATTGGGCAACCTACCCAACCAAACTAAGGCTTTTAAAATGAACCTTAGACTAGTTACAGAGTGTCTATACCAGGGACTTGCAATAGCTTTCAGCCATGTCCCTGGGGCACATTGGACGTGCCAGGTGTGTTAGCAGAAGAGATGTCCACCTGTCTGGAGGTTGCCTCCAGCTGCACTTCACAGCTGGCTCCCTTCCCCAGTCAGCAGGCACCTTGCTATGCCTCTAGCCTGGCTGAGACTCCCATGGTCTGTTGCCTCCAACAATCAGGGAAGGGACTATGTCCAGGATGAAGCCTTTGGCCCTTCAGGCAGCAAAAGACTCCAGAAAGCTGACATCCGCAGATAATAAAAGGATGGGTGGAGTGTAGGAGCTGGATAGAAGCTCCCAATGCCTCGTTTGGGACAAGCAGAGCAGTGTGAATCTCCTGGAAACATTGTCCTTCCCACTCTCCCACCATGGTGTCCCACAGGTCCTCTTTCTGGCGCCATCATAATCCTGACCCACGAGTTGGGACAGAGCTACAGCAGAAAGCTCCCCTGGGAGACATGCTACCTTTGCAGAAGAGACAGATAAGAGGTTCCTTCTGAGAAAACAAACAAACACAATGACCAATAAAAACCTTTGAAATACACCATTCAGAGAGGACAAACCTGGGGAGAGAAGATGTTCTGAGAAGATGTTGTTAGAAGACACACAAGACTTCCAGAAAAATTTTAACATGTTTTAACTCACACAATTTTCAACAGGTGTTATGGCCGAGTGTACGGGTGTATTAGCCTTCCCCATACACCCCACTGCTGGTGCTGGCTATGATTTAAAGCTTGATTTATCCCCAGTGCAAAGTCCCTTTTGAAATTCAGTAACGCATCTGTTTATTTTCTGACACAACCTATTTCCCTAGCCTAAAGACCACCTGAGAGGCAACAGATAGTTCTGCCTTTAAATATGATAGGGCAAAAAGCCTGGGTGATCTTAGCCTGTCTCAATATTGTGATCACCAGTGGGGAGCAAAAGCCCTTCTCCTGCAAGATTCGGGGATGCTGCATGGTTGATCGCCTGCATTCCCAGAACCCTCACGTCCATGTTGAGTTGGGGGGGGGGGGGGGCAGAGAAGAGCAGTATGAGTTTTAGGACTGGCAAAAGCTGCAAAAACCGTGACTGAAGAAATCACTAACTTGTGAGCCAGCCCCACCCAGTCTGCAAATGCCTGTGAACACTCCAGAGAAGGGGGAATTGGCATAGGCTAGGGAAAGAAATCAGTAGAGACAATGTGTGAGGTGTTGTCTTGAAGGTCACAATCCAGATCTCGTCCCACTTAGAGGAGACAACAGAGATAATCTACCTAAGCATGCTTGTTGTGTGGTATGAGAGACCAAGATAGAGGGCATTGGGGAAGAAAGCAGCTAGAAAAAAATAACAAAATTAACATTTGAGGAAGTGCTTATATTTCACGTAACAAGATTAACCAAGCGGCAGGTGGATGACACAAATGTTTCTTCATGCTCAATTACAGAGGATATGCATGTGGCCACATCGGGGGGTGATTCAGAGCTTCAGCTCAAGCTTCAGCAGCTCTCAGCTTTCTGCTCCAGAGGTTTCCACATCAGCCGCCTTTCCCCAAGGTCCTCCAACACATTAAGGAGGACAAACATCTAAAATGACCCTATCACTGATGGATAGATGAAAAAAAGCAATGAAAGATCAATTTAAAATTATGCTGGGCCAAAACTTGGTAGATGAGTGCTTCTCCTGTGCAACTACCCCAAGTTTTCATACTGAGACACTACATAGACAAGGCCTGTCTAGGTGCAGAGTTGAACCCAAGACCAGGAAACCCAAGGTCTCCATCTCTGAACTCCCACTCTCCTTCCTACTCTGACATTTATAGCAAGTGTCTGATTTCAAAGTATGCCACTAGAAAATCCCCTTTCTAACTTGTGGTTTTTGTCTCCCCCTCCATGTGTTTTTTTTCAATTCTTCTCATTTCCACCACTTGTTGAGGGGACTTTGTTGTTTGCTCCTTTCTGCTGTTTGTTTTCCCCTTTGCTTTCAGCATGGGGGAGGATGGTAGAGGGTGGAAGCAAGTGTGATCACCATCAACAAACATGGGGCAGGTGGAGGTCAGCCCAGCATCATGCTTGGTGCCTGGTACGGACCTGCATAGGAAAAAGCCAGCATAAAACCAACATGGTGAGGGGAAAGCAAAGAACAACTTCTTCTCTGTTTGGGTTTGGTTTTCTTTGGTTAGTCTCTGTGCCAAAAAAACGTTAATTCATGTGGGTTTCCAAACTACTGGAGCCCCAGGATGCTGAGGTGTGTTTAGGAGATTTGAGCTTGTATATGAGACATAGATGTCTTTAAGAAAAATAATAACCCTGGGCTGGGAGGTTGGAGGGGATGGGGAAACCAGGGATGTGGAAGAGGAGGAAAGCTGCTAAGCTAAGAAAGGATGAGGTAATGATAACTTAATTTCCTAAACTGGCTACTAATTGACCACAACTCTGGAGCTTTGTACTGTGAACTGACGTCAGCATAACACAGAAATGGCTCCTTAACCTGAAAAAGAGAAAAATAAAGCAGTGACATTGCTAGCCAAATAAATTAAGTGTATTTTATAGCTTTATTCTATTTTTTTTCTTTTTACATTTTTTTTTCCTCCCCCATGTTTGCGGACAACAGGCAAAAATCTCTTGTGCACACAGGAGATAGAGCATGGGCATTTTTTGGTGTGAAGTAAAACATGAGGGGATGCAGCTAAAGAATACAGGAAATTCCCTTTTGGTGCTGCTCTGGCAAAACACAGAAAGGAACAGTGCTCAAATCAGCTTTTTGAATAGCCTCCAAGTGCTGCTCACGCGTATGAGTAAGGAGGAGGAAAGCTGAACACAAGCACCTTCCCTTGCCTGGCTCACCGTGCTTCATGTTTTGAGTCACCTGTGATGGTCAGGGATCAGCCTGAGAGGTCTCAGGAGGAATATTCAATATACTGAATACTGACAAGGGTTTGGTCTGCAGCTCCTGTGGTCCAGAACCACTTTCTCCCATGCCAGCGAGATGTCTGCAGAAAATAGGAATAGCTATGTAAGAGGTAGACCAACTCCCTGTTTGGTTAGCAGTGGTCTTGTCTTTATCTGCCCCATACATTAAGTCCAGATGCAAAAAGGCATTTTTCTAAGGAATTGCAATAAAAGAAGTCCGAATTCTCAGAGATAAAAGGTGAGAAGCAGCGCAACCACAGCACAAAGCAATGCTGTGATATAAAACAGCCAGCAGCTCAGTTAAGTCAATGAGCAACAGAGTTAAATGGCTAAATACTTTTACAAACTTGCACGAAGCTCTAGATGTTAACTTACAATAAGGGACGTGCATGTCTGGAGATGGCAAGAGAGCAGATTGTGTCACCCAGGGCAGGTCAGAAAGGGTAGAGAAAAACTGCCAAAAGTTTCTGGTAGTGCTGCCCTAACATATTGACTGTAGAGGAGGATCAGTTGCTTCAAGCAGCAGAGATGAGCTGAGAAACAAGTCGAAATGTTGAACCAGAGACATCTGGAGGTGCAGAGACAAGCTGTTTGGGAGCCTGCAGAAAAACAAGCTGATATCCTAGCCAGAAGCCAAGGAAAGAACTATTTTGGGGGGGTGGGGTAGGAAAGTGTCAGGCCTTGGTATTCTGCATACATAGGGAAAGAGGAGCTCCAGTGTCAGTGGAGAGGGCCAAGCCTGTCTCTTCCTAGCATTCTCATACCATGCATTGGGCTTGCCTCCTTGCTCTTCTCACCACCTCTCTCCCCTCTCAGCACTGCTGCGGAGCAAAGCCACACAACTAGGCTGGGAGCACAAGAGCTTTGGCCGCAAAGGAAAGGAGATGGAGACTAATGAGGACCTAAAACCCCCTTCTTTCCGTTCTCCTTGTAAACCCACACCTGTTCGTCCCGGCTGTGTTCACAGCCAGGGTTTTGACTGAGACCTTTCTCTTCCACGAGCAAAAGAGCTCGCCTGGATGGCGTATTTGGGAGTGCAGAGATGAAATCAGCCTTGTGCAGCAGAAAGTCACCTGGCATCAGTGCACTTAAGTGTGAGCTAATAAACCCTGCCAATCTTCACAGCTAAAGATGTTTCCTCCCTGTCACTCAGCACCAGCTCAGCTTTGCAGAGGAAAGGCCATGGCTCACAACTCTGGCTCAGCTCCCTCCAAGCAGATTTCCATGTGGTGCCTCTTCCACCTGAGAGATAAGCCATCATGTGCACCTCAGCACCCACCTGAAACTGCTGCTTGTGCCATGCTTTACCAGAGCAAAATGAGAAATCTCAGCTCACATGGCAGGGGGGGATTGTCAGAGCACAGGGCCCAAGGATGGTGGAGCGTTGCAGCAGGCCCACGGAATCAAGAGAAAACAGGCTTGGTTTGTCTTTTTCACTTTCTACTTCAGTGAGTGGTGGAAAGAAAAGTGTTTCCATCCAGAAGGCCTCATGAGTGTCCTTTGTGACCTTTACCATCGCCATCATGTCTGTTTGTAGACACTCAGATCTTCAGGTGGTGTAAATAGTCATAGCAACCCTGCCTTCTACAAAATGACCTTCTCTTCTACCACAGCTTCCACCCCCAGACTCCACACTGTCAGATGCTCCCACCACCAGTGTTTCATAGCTGACTGCAGTCTGACCCTTTCTCGATCATGTCTGCAGTGCTGTCTTATTTATTCCTAGAACTGATTTGGTGTTTGGATGGGTTGTTTTTGGTTGGTTCACTGGTTCTTGGTCCTTTTTTAAGATGAGGTAAATATTTAACAGAGTGTTTCCGCTTTTGTTCTGGCAGTTCATAAATTAAAGAAGCAAAATGAAAAAGTTATCACAAGCAGAAGCTTTAAATGTGTCCCCATGTCATAGAACAGCACAGGAGGACTAGTTTTCATCCAAGGATTGCTCACTGGAAACAAGGATGGGATACCTGGGTCTGGAAAATACTGAACTGTTTTTTATCATTGCTGGGGTCTTCTTACCCAGAATGGATCCTGCCAAGCCTCATACACCACACATTAGCTTCATTTCTTTGCTGCCTGATCCATCTTCCAGTATGGGTGATAGACATCCCATTTGTTGATATCCTGGCATCCCTCTTCTAGTTCTTGTGGGACACAACCTGTGGGCACATCTAGTCTTGTCTTGTGTAGAGAGAGCTCTGGAGCACAGCAGAGGCTTCAGCCTGTGCTGGAAACCTCCTCCTCATAGTGCAGAGACCCAGGAAGAGTCACATTTACCACCCACAGATATCTCCATCACAGCCACGGTTCTCCCCTTGGGGTCAGGAGACAGTTCTGGATTTGTGGTTAGGGCATTGTTCTGGGGTATGGGAAACCCGTGCTCAAACCCATGTCCAGGGGAGTGACTTGTGTGTGCATCTGCCATAGGCAGACAACCCTGAAGCCCAGCTAGGCAGAAGCCTGGTGCACCTGTCCCCTCCTAAAAGGCAGAGAATCTTTTGGGTCCTTTCTAGGCTCTGGATTAATTTTCAGAAAGGGTTTAGGTATTTAGGAACTCTTGGGGTTTAACAGCTCAAACGAAAAGTGCTTTCATTTTAACATGTCTTTTGAAAAAGAAAAGATCAAAATGATGTCTCCTAAAAGCTCTTTTCTTTTAAATTTTGAAACAGGAAATTCAACCAAACCAGCTTATTAAGCTTTTTTGTTGTTGTTGTTGTATTTTTGTTTGGCTTGTGTGTTGGGTTTTTTCTTCTCTTTTCCTAAAACATCTCATTTTGAATGAATGTTTTCCAAAAAAAAAAAAAAAAGATAACAACTTTGTAAGAAATTTCTCACTGGCTGTTATTCAAATTCAGAGTTGAAACTGTCACAAGGTTACATGAAGTTCTCCTTAGAAAAGACATGACACCAGAAAATGAGTGGGTTTACTCAAGGAGGATGCTGACTCTGGCTCCTTTGACATCAAACTGTCCTGGCAAGAGACAGAATAGGTTATGTTGGAAGACATTTTCCTTTAGTGACTGAGGACTCCTCCATGAATCTTGCAAAAAATGTAATTTCCACTGAAAAAAAAAAAAAGTGGGGGGAAAAAGGGAAGATTCAGAATTTGATGAGATTTGCACCACTGATGGACATGCCAGCTCTTTATTTACCAACAGATCAATAAATTGGCCAGCATGGCCAAATGAGGTCAGTGAAACCAACCTCCAGATGAAAAAAGCCTTAAAAAAAGTGTTTGCCACTAAAGTTTACTGAGCAAAATAAAGCAGAGCTTTCACATTCCCTCTTGAGGTTGTGAAAGCATCAGAATGTTATTGATGCTGCTAAAAGCCATGTGGATCTCTCGGATCTCTGGGGGTCGTTTGTTAACTGGCAGGAGGTTGCACAGGGGGTCAACCAATGCCTTCAGTCACACCTCATTCACAGGATCTCCTTTCATCATGACTGTCTTCACTCTTGCTCTTTCGCACTCACCGGAGCAGACCCACAGCTCCCTGTGATGGTTACCATCCATCCCAGTTCACCTGCTTCGTGCTGGGATGCTACATCCATCCCAGGGCCAGCAAAAGATCCCTGCTTTTTGTGGGATGATGAAACCTTTCACCAGTGAGAACTACTTGAGTCTCCCCCTTCCCCAAGAAAGGGAGAAAGGAGAGAAAACATTTAGTACGGCATCTCACTTCGTTTGAAGTGGATGAACAGGGCTCTCCAGCACTCAGACCCCGGTTTTCCTCCCTTTTTTCACCCCCCTGACTTTAGTAAGACCTACTCAAATGCAGCGCAACCCTCCTTAGCACAGTAGGACCTAAAAGCATAGGTTTTCTTAGTCAGAGACTGTATGTTAGCAGTGCCCGGCTCAGTCAGGGCTTGCATTTTAATTAGAATCTGTAATGGCAAAATAATATGAGAATAATCCCAGTAAGTGCTTTGCCTCTGGCATCCAGAGATAATACTGACATTTCAGGTATTCCCTAGCATGTATCCATTTATTATTATTTTTTGTCCTACAGCATCAGCTACAGGTTCTTAAACCTGATAGACAATATCCTCATAAATAAGCATGATAAGAGAAGTTCATTCCCCTGAAGTGGGTATGGTCATGGGTATGTATCTCACTGCTGGCATTTAAGAAGACTAATGGCCAGGGAATGAGTCAGTGAAGGAAGATCTGAAGGAGCTTATCTCTCCGCAGATGCTGCAGGGAGTCCAGGCCCTTGATTTTGGGATCAATGCTGCATGGCAGAGGGGTCCTGTTCTCCAAGGAGAGAGCACTCTGTACAACATACATACAGCCTGGACACAAAACCAGTCTCAG
Organism: Zapornia atra; assembly: GCA_013400835.1. NCBI lineage: Eukaryota > Metazoa > Chordata > Aves > Gruiformes > Rallidae > Zapornia > Zapornia atra. The sequence goes on from VZTU01011391.1 coordinate 162,950, forward strand.
CTTTTGGGAACAGGGCACACTTTTAAGCTGAGTCTCGAAAACAGAGAACACAGTGGAGTTTTGGCCACCAATTTAGACCATAGGAAACACACTGGAAGTACCGGTAATAACCGGTCCACCTCTGCTGTCCTGACAGCACTACTGGGATACTTTAAATATATTGAGATTTCTTCTTGGGGCTGCTGTATGTAAATACTACTTTTAAGGCATTTTAGACTTTTAAACCAGAAGGCATTTCTTAGTCTAGCTTTCAGTGTATTATTAGTGAAAATCAAACCTGCACTAAGGCTAATTATGGATGTGCAAACGCTTAGGATATCAAAGCATGAAAAACTACCTCATGTAAGGACTTAAAGCATCTGTCAGTGTCATCGGAACCATTTTCCTATGCACACAAAATTATTACAGTTTCCATTTCTGATATGATAACACTGGAAACAAGATCTGAGTATCCAGCTGGAAAAAGGGGGGTGGGGAGGAGGGAAAAAAAGCAAAACAATGATGCCTACACATGTGTTTTAAGCAGTTGCAAAAAAAACCCACCCAAAAAAAAAAAAACCAACAAACCACCACGTTGCTTCACTGGCTTGGACCAATCCTCCCTGCCAGTAAAACTAGGCAGGACTGTGGTTTAACAGTTTTGCAGATGCGTGAAGTAAAGAGAAAGAGCAAGAGGCTCCTAAGGCGTTTGCGCCGGTGGCCTCGTCTGTCTTGGTCTCTTTTTTTTTCTCTGATCTGTTAACTGGAGCCTTCAGTGGAAGGACAGAGCAGTACGGAAGTGATGATGATTCATCAGTACCTGTGCACATAGATTGTAACGAACGACATGGAGGGAACCTAAATTAAAGTTATGTGAAGTGAGAGTGAAAACCAATCCTTGTGGGGTGGTCTGTTTAAAATCTCTTTGCTCTGCAGTTTGGGCTCATGGGTATCAGAGAGGTCAGCAAGTTATTTCCTAGCTCCCTGGGAGCGCTGAGTTATGCTCCCAAAGTGCAGTTCCTGATGGATTTGTTCACCAAAATCGTGGGTTTCTGGAGACTTGCTGAGTGCTGGCTGACTGTTAGTTAAGCTCACTGCTTTCTTTGAAGGTGCCAAACTGCACTGAAAGTAGTTAAAGGCACAGGAAATGTTTCCTTTTTCCATTTAGGCAATTGTCGTCCTTGCCCCAGGGATGTTATATGAGCACGAGTGGGAGGGACCCAGACCCACACCATAGCAGAAAAGTTAAATAGCCCCGGAGCTGGTGAAGCATCCTGCCTCCCATTTCAGCCAGGCACTCCCTGTAATCTGTCAGCTGTCCGCTGCCTGCTATGGAGCAGCATCATTAGGTACATGAAAGAGGAAAACAAACATGCACAAAAACCAAGAAAACAAAGCAAACAGGATTCATGGTCTAGTGGTTAAAAGGCAAATGCTGAGGGGTCACAAGAGCTCGCTCCTCTTGCAGGCTGTAGCATTGTAAGGCTCATTGGTTAGCATCTCCTACCTGTGCCTCAGCTTACCCAGGTATAAAAAGAGGATGTTACCCCTCCCTGTATACTTCAGGAGGGCTCCAAAGCATCTGCAGCCCAGTTGGTGTTGCAGGTTATTCCAGGCTTGGCAACCTGGGGAAAATCTAAACTGATTTACATAGTTGAATCTTTGGTTGCACTGACAAACTGGTAGATACAGTGCTGCCAAACATCAGATTTTGAATGTAAGTTTTATATTATTCATTCCTGTCTTTTTTTCCCATGCAATGGGAGATATGTACTGCATACACCAGTATCACTTCTGCTTCTGAGTCAGCATGCCAAAATCAGTAAAACCAGGGAATTTCACACTCCTAGAAAGGCCCCACCACCTACGGGTCTGCTGCCAGTGGGACCCAGTGCAGAGGAGGCCAGGTGGGATGTGTGCCCTCAGCTGCACCTTCACAATGTGGCTTTTCCCTGGTTTTGTACCCTGTGTCACTAAACCTGACACCATGCCACTTCACACATTGAAGATACCATCACACTGTGGTGACACCAATGTAGACAAAGTCACCCTTGAAATGGCAGAAGAGGGTCTCTGACAGAGAGTAGCTCTGACACATCACTGTTGGTTAGACTTGGGTTTTTTTGGTTGTGTTGTTTTTGTTCACACCCTCTAACCAAGGGAGCTAAGCCAGCAACGTTTTTCAAATAGCTAACCCTACACATGGTATCTGCACAGGTTAGTTTGTCAACAGGGCTGCTGTCAGTCCCACATCACCCTCTTCTTACTTGTGACAAGCCCAGCAGCACCAGCAAACATGCAATTTTTCCTTCAAGCATATTGTGAATTATAGGTCTAACTAAACCTTACACATTCCTGAACCTTTGGCCCTTCTGGAACATTTCATTAAAGGGTCTAAGAGAATCACTTGGGATCTATAAGCTCGAAATGAATGGATTTCTTTACAGAGTTCTCTTCTTTGGTGTGTTCTTAAGATCTGGCAAAACCATTTGTCTCTTGACCATCAATAAAGGCTGCCCAGGGAAGAGGCGATGTCACCATCCCTGGAGGTATTTAAAAGACATGTAGATCTGGTGCTTAGGGACATGGTTTAGTGGCTGGACTTGGCAGTGCTGGCTTAACAGTTGAACTCGATGACCTTAAAGGTCTTTTTCAACCTAAACGATTCTGTGATTCTGTCATTCTGAACTGACAATTGTGGACTTGCATAAATTTTGTCAGAAGAGGCATTTTTGTCAAAAACATGAACGAAAACCTTCAAGTTTCCCCCCACAAACTCTGAAAGCATTCCATCTGAGAATCAAAACTCCATTTTCCCTTTTTTCCCTTTTTTAGCAGCAGAAACACATTTTCTGTAGAAGATGTGACAACCAGCCTTCTGGGTAACTGCAATCACAAGTATCACAATGGGAGCTGCAGGGAACTGTTAGTGTATAATGTACATAATAGTGTATTAATATCTTTATTGAGGTGATTAGGATCTTGACTGCCTAAGGCAAAAGTCCAAATAGCCACTGGAAAAAAACCTATTTTTTCTTTACACGCTTACTGGAAAACACTTTGACCTGGATTTCTCTCATCTAACAGTTTGGGTTTGACTTCAGTGTCCACAGATGGGTGTGAAGTGCCACTTGCAATGCCTTGTGTCAGGTTTGCCAGTCTCTGGGAATGGCTAAGAAACCCAAGGTGTCTGCAGAACCCCCTACCTGTGTGAAGAAAAGCCCTGGGTTTAATCAGGATATTGTGAATGTGCGTGTCTTCAATTCCTGCTGTAGGAAATAGAGATGAAGAAGTACTTCTGTTTGTTACAGATTGAGCCTTAGGCCTCTAGAAATATATTTTATCTCAGTTAACTAATAGGCTCAGGCACTTGTCTAGAGTACTCCTAAAGTCATTAGAAACAGTTGACTAAGGTACATTAAAAAGTGCTATCACAGATGCCTCAGAATGCCCTGTATGGAGAGAGCCAAAACACCTGTCGTTATTATTGTGGTAAAGCATAGAAACAATATTTAGGTTTTAAAATAAGTCTGGAAATCACTTGGTCCAAACCCTCCCTCAAAGCAGAGCCATCCTTGAATTTAGATTAAATTTTTCAGGATCTCTTCTGGTTGAGTTTTGGGGTATTTCCAAGCATGGAGATGTCACAGCCCCTACAAGGCTCTTTTCCACTTTTTGTCCACCCTCAAGGAAAAAAAAAATAAATGTCCCTGATACCTTATTAGAGTCTTTCTGTCAGTTGCCTTAATCCTGTTGCTGCGTACCTCTCAGAAGAGTCTGATTCAGACTTCTGTACATGCTCCTATAAGCTAGCTGCAGTACCTAATATTGTAAGTGATCTTGAATCTTCTCTTCTTAAAACTGAGCCATCAGGACCCCCAGCCTCTCCTACTGTGCCAGTGCTCCCATCCCCAGCCATACTGGTCATCCTCCACTGGGCTTGTTCCAGTATGTCAATCATTTGATATTTGAAGTTAGAGGATATAAATTCCCTTCCACTCGTTCTCTTGGTGTATAACCCAGAAGTTCTAGATACTCTGGGCAGTTCCTACACTCACTTAGGTTCTGTCCTAAGGAACCTGTTTTATGTCCAAAGGAACCTGCTTTGGTAGGGGGGGATGGACTCGATGATCTTTGGAGGTCCCTTTCCAACCCCTACAATCCTTTGATTCTGTGATTCACATAGGATGAACATAGACCATGATGATGAATGAGTTTCCAAATAAGAGTTCCCTCCATAATAACAATTGCACTGTATTTACACCCTACTTCACGGCACTTCTTTTGTGAGCTCCATGTAGACAAGGGCACTGAAGGTCTTTTTAAAGGCTTAATTCCATTATAGGTACCATAGAATATGTTACCATTCATGAGTGAAAGCCTCCTGGGGAATATGTAGGTGGGTTTGCTCCACATCACTGATAACTGTTAAGCCTCAAGAAATCTTTGGAGCAAAGGCCTCATAAAGGTCATTGTAACATTATTCGTAAAAATATGATCTCTCCTGATGTTGGTAACAGCCCAGTGCTCTGGAGCTTTGAGGATAGAGGGAACCATTGCTAAAACACTTTCTGAGAAGTCCAAATGGCATGACTTTTTCCCAGAAAAGGAGGTGGAAGTAAACAAGCATTGGCATAAACAGATAGATCTCTTCACATGGAAAGTGGAAGTGGAGGACTGTAAAAAAAGCAGGCTTGGTAATTATCTCATCATTTTACTGCCAGTAAAAAATGGAGAAGGGAGAAAAATTTTTAAAAGGTGCCTTCACCAGAATGAAAAAACTCAATCTACTTGCCCACCTAAAGGGTAATAATAGCCATCCTGGGAGTGCTAAACTCTTTGAACTGTGTCTAAGTACCACTTCTGTTTATTTTAAGGAAGGAAACTGTCAGGTTCTGTTTGTTCGTAGTGAGCCATCCACAATGTGCCTGATGCATTCAGGACTAGTAAAATAGTGGTACATCAAGTATAGGAAACAAGAGGTTTATCATGGGATTAGTCTTACAGAGATAAAAGTAATCACGGAGTTGCTCAGGACTTGTTTGCTGTGAAACTTGACTACAGGAGGTGATGGGTCTTTTCTTTTACAGCTCTTTCTGGTTGAGGAGGGAGGAGGGATGTTGGGTTAAAATAAAAACCGCTCATCTCTCCCTTATTTTGTTCTTCCCCATCGTTTGGTACTTTGCAAAGGGGCAACTTTTTTTTAAGGGATCATGTTTCTACCTTGCAACAAATCCCAGTCATGATTTTTATGGGCTAATTGCATTCCTGAGCGGGTCATGAACTCTGGGCTGTTTTATTTCTATTCCTGATTTTAATTTTTTAAAAAGTTAGTAAAAGAAAAGTGAACTGATGCACCTAAGACTATGTTTTTACTTGCAGTGCATATGTTATGAGGCCAGTCCTTTGCCGTTTCAGGGAATCATGTTTTATAAACCAACTGGCTCAGCTCCTCATCTTATGCCAGTTTTCCTTTATATCTGGCACCAAGAACAAACAAGCCAAAACAAAACAAAACCAAAAAAACCCTATTTTTGGAGGAGATTTGACCTTTAGTGCACAGTGGCAAAGTCTCTCAGGATTACCATCCACGAGGCAGATCATTCTTCCACTTCATTTGTACCTTTTTTAACTGCTGCACTGCAGACTGGAGGTGTGCACAGCTCTGGAGAAATGTGTTATGGCACATGGATGGATCTCCAGACAGTGCTTTATGCTTGCATGAAGCTGTGTCTTATTTCATGCATCTACACCTGAGCTAGCTATATAAGGCCCTCTAGAAACGAAAGTAGAAATGAAGATTCAAGAGGAGATGACTTGTCTTAAGGTATTTCTCTGGGGTTTGATACAGTATGACCCATGAATGAAGCATGGGTCTGGAGACCTGAGCTCTTATAGGTGTCAGTTCAGCCACCATCATAAGGTGATGGTGGAGACAAGCCTCTGTTTCACAGATGAAAAGAGGATGTTCTGGTATGTACCGAGAGCACTCTGATACAGGGATGCCCATTGCAGTGAAGTTCTGAGATGAAATCTTCGGTCGAAAATGGAGCCACCAGCAAAAGAAAAAATGAAAGCAAAGAAAACATTTTTATATTTTGTACTGGTAAATGTCAGAGTGCCATTTCATTTCAGTGAAGCTTACCAGAAAGGTGACTGGGACTTCCCCTGTTTGGCACTGGCCCTTTCAACTCTAAAATCTCCTGGTCAGGACTTGCCTACTTAATGATTTTTTTTTTTTGGTGGTGAGTCCTGAGGGCCTGGTGACAGCAAGCACAATACTGTACAAAAGAATAACAAATTTACATCCATGCTGACATGTTACATGTTGGGTGAATGCCTCTCATCTAAGTTGAGATAACTACAAAGTAGGTGTCTGCCTCCAAGTGAATGTCTAGGATACCATTATTCTCTGAGAAGACCTACTCAATATACTCATTGGGGGAAAACATCTGACTTCTCCATTTTGGAAGGAGGCAAATCACACCTAGTCTCTACTAACCCTATTTGTTTTTTCCCAATTAACTAGCAAGGGATCCAAGGTGATTTGCTCAAATGTGGATATCTCCATAGATGGGTGCTTTTTGTCAGGAATCTCCCATGTTTACTCACACAGGGCAGCAAGAGGCCATAAGGGCCACCCATTCTTGCCTCCACATCCTCTGCATAACTTAGGGAGCTATTACTCGTAGTAAATTTCAAAGCACCAGTGGTAAGTAGGAAAAAATGAGTTAAATTTGTGGCTCTGCTCACCCCATGATCTGTCCAAGTGAGTGGAATTGGTATGGATGAGGACGGGGGGTAAATGCCTTGCATAAAGGAGTGCAGTAGCTTATCTCTCTCTGCAGAAGAAATATAGAGGAAACAGGATGTTCCCACAAAATTCTGCTAAGTATTGACCTAGATACCTAACAAAAAATCTCTGGCCTCAATAACTTGTCCATACTCAAAGACCTGTGAAAGGCCCTTAAGGAAAATATTTTTTCGAGTTCTTGTCCTACCACATGCGAGTTCTTTGCCTGATGATAAATGCTTTTTAACACTTGTGGAAAACCAAAACAAACCAGGGCTAAGCACTCCCATAAATCACCACATCAGTTACTGCCTTCCAATTCTGTGAACACAAGGGGAAAAAATGTTAAAGATGTAATGTTGACAAAACAATGAATTAAAGACATAAAATGGAATAAAACAATGAATCTGAAGCAAATTTGCTGTTTAAATGGCCAGATCAAAACATAAAAGGGATGATTATTATTTTAGACATTAATATTCCAAAATAATAAATTCTTGCAATCTTCTCATCTCTAAAAAAGACAGACAATATAGATCAGACAGACAATTCAAAAAGCTTTGCAATTAGTGTGCCTTCTGCTCCCCACTGTCTCTCTCCACAAAAGGATAGAACCCTTGTACTACCAGTGGTACGCTAACACTCTAGCTCATCATTTTGAGAGAAATATAAAGTTTACTTTGAGAAAATCTCCTCAAAATTACAAAATGTAAAATATGCCATCCCAGCCGGCAGACTTTTTAAACTTTGTTCTGTGTTGCAATGGAAAATAGATACTGAGAAAAGAAATAAATTATTTTTTAAAACCTGTTTTGCAATTATTATTTTTTGCGTTGACTTCTTTGCTTTTCTCCCTACTCCAGGGCATGATCAGGTGAATAAATTTCCATAGAGCAGTATAAGTGCTGGAAAATCACTTGTGCTATGGTCTGTCTTGCCATACTCCACTGCAGCAAGTTCAGATCTTTTTAGCATTGTCTAAAATCAAGCTCTACTTGCAATTAACATTCCATCAATAATCAGGTGAAAAACAGCTAGGCGGCTGAAAATGGTGTCCTGTAGCCTGTGGGTGGATGGACAAAGCCCCATCGGGTAATCTACAGTATGAACTCACAGCCCCTCTCCCATACTGGGAAAAAGGCCACTGTACCAGTTCCACCACACTTATTGAACAAGGTACCTCACCACAGGCAGAGCCTGCTCTCATCATCTGCACCAGTGCTTTCTCTTGATTTTCACCCTTCACCATTTTCCCTTCTTATTTTCAAGAGGCTGCTTTTCTCCTGGCTGCCACAGGCAGTAGACATAACCTTCCAGCATCACACATAAAATCAGATTTTTTTGGCTGTTCCTGTACCACAAAGGCTTCTGAGCACAGGTGACCAGGTTCCTAATCCCTGAAAACCACTCCTTCAGCCCCTCCAGGAACACTGAGGAAGACACCCAGGGAGAAATTTAGATGGAAATATTTATGTTAAGTAGATTATTTCCAGCCAAACATTCAACGTATTCAGGTCATGCCTGTCTGTTTCGGGGAAAACAAGTGTTCTGCAAGCAGAGGGAAATCAGGAGACGGAACCAAAAAAAAACCACCCTCCTGCTGAATCGAAAGCCAAAGACAGGCCTGGTCCTTCCTTTCAGAGGCCTTAAAGAGAATGAAGGGAAAGTCAGAGACTTCCTGCTTTTGTAATGAGTTTACTAATTAAATGTTAATTGTGGGCCTTGACTGACCAACATTTAAATGAAGCCTCGGAGCCAGGAATTGGGCTATTGTGGTCGAATTGTTTATACGGACAGGAAAATGGCTTTCTAAACATCAGATTCCTGTGTGCTAGCCAAGCTCTGAAAGAAGCTCCACGTGTATTGCTCCTGGGGATTGCGCCCGAGGACTGCTGCCGTGGAGCTGCTCCATCCTCAGCCAAAGAGTGATCACATGCAGTCCTGGGTGCCTCTGGCTTCCTCCTGTTTCCTACAGAGGGATGGCTTTGATGGACACCCGAAATGGGAATGTCCCTGCCAGTCATCAACAGGCCAGTTGAGCGGGTGAGCAATGCTGGTGCTGCCAAGGGGTGTATTTCTCTAACATAGACGGGAGGTTCCACACCTCATATGCCGTGGGTGGCGATTAGAGGATATTTGTGCCTTATAGTGAGATTAGAAGTGGTTTGTGGCAGGAACTATCCTTTTTTTCATCTGTGTTTAGTGTAGAAAGCAGCAGTACAGTGCTGTGCCTCAAGGTTGGTGCTCAGAGACCCAACTGCTCTAAAATGTACAAAAGCCCTTCACACTTGCATGCTTCCCTCCTTTCTTTGCTCTTCTTGATAGTCTCCACATATTCCAACCGACTACTGAAACAAGTTACAGTCTGGGCTCTGATGTATCCTCTATAGTTTGGGTTGAGTTCATGTCTTCGGGACATTCAGTAATGATTTGAAACTATGAGTCTGATTACTTTCCTCATCACACTTTCCTTTTTATTGTAATTTCCCCTGATAGGTCTTTTTCACACCCATCATTCACATCACCTGCTGCTCCTTATGCAAAATCTTCCTGCTAGAATATGGTTCGGCCCTTGACCCACTTGGATCAGTTGTTCAACTCCTGTTTCTCCTTCTGGCTTTGTTTTGCAGCACAGTTCAAAAGCCAACAGAAAATATTCTGCACATCCTATGAGTGACTAGCTTTAGTTTCAGAACCACATGCCATATAGTTTTTGAAGAATTATTGCTTTAGCCTATGTGGTCTTGTATTTCCCTGAAGGAATTTCAGGAAAGTAGCATGATATGATGAGGCAAAAGTTATTTGGAGTGCCAGAAATCTGGAAGCTATGCTCTATTGCCTGCATATCCATTTGTCTCCTGAAGTTTTCAACCATGCCAATTAAAATTGATCACACCACCTTCGGCCTGGTGACTGCAGTTAAGACTGATCATCACGAACACTAATAAATTTGTCCTGGTAAGTTCTAGCTGAACTTTCATATTCCTGCTGAGCTTCTCTTTTATTTGTGTGTTTAAGTCATGCCTTTGTATTGTCGGTAGTTTAGATTTTAAAATGTATTTGACCATTGTATCTCAAGGCGGGTGGGGAAGAAAAAATACTCTCCTGATTTACCAATTAGCCTTCTATTTTATTTTAGAAATTGATGTCAGGGAAGTGAAGTGATAGCCTAAGCCATGCTGAAAGGTTCTATTAGTTTTAGGGTAGCCATGGTGTTAAACAATTCTAGCTTACCTGGGAAAGGTCAGATGAGTCCCAGCGATAAAGTTCATGGCTGAATGCAGTGCTTTATTGTGGAACAGCTTCAACCAGTATTAGCCAACAGTGACTTAAAGTGGTAAACTGGGTTCCCATCAAGTCCAAATTAAGCTCCTGTACCAAAAGGTCCCATTGGATTTCAAATACGGAGAACAGCAGTAACAGAAACCCTCCTGTTGTCTCACCCTCAAAAGAAAACAAAAATTCAGGCTTTGGTTTTGTTATGGATTTTATTGTAGTTTAACAGTGAAGATTCAGAACTTCTGTATCCATGGAATATGAGGAAGCAAAACACCTCCACATTGTCCTTGGTCTTTTGAAATGCCAAAAGGCCAAAACATAGCAGAAGGCATGATGAAAAAGCTGGAGAAGGACTGTTTACAAGGGTATGGAGTGATAGGAGCTTTAAATGGCTTTAGATGAAAGAGAGTAGATTTGGATTAGATATTAGGAACAGACTCTCGACTGTGAGGGTGGTAAGGCACTGGAACAGGTTGCCCAGAGAAGCTGTGGATGCCCCAACCCTGGAAATATTCCAGCCCAGGTTGGATATTGCTCTGGGAAACCTGGCCTAGTGAAAGATGTCAACACATCACAGGCTCTGGGAAACCTGGCCTAGTGAAAGATGTCAACACATCACAGGCTCTGGGAAACCTGGCCTAGTGAAAGATGTCAACATGTCACACATGGTTTCTTGAAACATCCTTGTGCTAGGGACACATAACTCTTATTTTTCATACATAAGCCTACCTGTAAATTCAGTGCAAAACCCTGGGAAAGGTAAGGAATAAAGGCTGTTCTAGCATTTCATAGGTTTCCATCCACCTCTTGACCCCCCACACCAATGTTCCAGAGTGAGGGACTGGGGTCAGTATCATGTATCTTGGTCCAGTGAGTTATTTCCATTAATTTGTTGCACTTAATTGATTTACCTAAACAGAGCTGTAGCCACTCTCAGTGGTTCTGCGTGTCACACAGTGCCCACTCCTGGGACCCATACACTTCTGTCGCATGTAAAGTTACTGCTGGGATCTGCAAACAGGTGGAAGTTGTGCCAAAGACCTTGAGTCAGACCTCGTGGACAGTGAATGGATATTGAATTTTCCTTCCTGATCTGCTTCACACAGCTGAGTTTGAATGAAGAAAACTATATCTCGGAAAAGTGGCAGAAGAAGGAAAACTGAGATCTGGAAACTCACACATCAAGCAAAGGAAGTCACAGGTCAAAGGTGGCTCCTAAATGGTTAACAGTGCAATGTTCAAACTTCTTCCAAGAGGAGTAGGGCCAAAGGAGACCTCAAGATAGCTGCAAGGCCTATAGCTGTCTGGAAACTGTCTCAGATAAGAAGGCAGCAGATATAAGCCTAACACTGAGCACCGTGCTGGAGGACAACCAAGACAGATCCATGGCCACATAATTTGCTCACACTGTCAGTGTACTTTGTATCACAAGCACACCATGCTCCCTGGAGATAGGACAGGAAGGTGGGATTCAGAAAACACCTGCTCAAAAACCACAGATCCTAAACAGCTGAGCTACAGGAATGCTACAAAGCCCCAAAGCATCACAGAATCACAGAATTGTAGGGGTTGGAAGGGACCTCAAGAGATCATTGGGTCCAACCCCCCTGCCAAAGCAGGTTCCCTAGCTCATATTGCACAGATAGCCGTCCAGACGGGTCTTGAATATCTCCAGGGAAGGAGACTCCATCACCTCCCTGGGCAGCCTGTCCCAGTGCTCTGTCACCCTCACTGTGAAAAAGTTCTTCCACATGTTGGTGCGGAACTTCCTGTGTTCTAACTTGCAGCCATTGCCCCTTGTCCTGTCTCTACAAACCACTGAAAAGGGGCTGGCTAATTCCCCCTGCATCCCATGCTTAAGATAATTATAAACACCAATTAGGTCCCCCCTTAGTTTTCTTTTCTCTAGACTGAACAGTCCCAGCTTATTCAGCCTCTCCTCAGAGGGGAGATGCTCCAGGCCCTTTATCATCCTTGTAGCCCTTCTTTGGACTCTCTCCAGGAGATCCCTGTCCTTTTTACACCAGGGAGCCCAGAACTGGACACAATACTCCAGGTGGGGCCTGACCAGGGCAGAGTAGAGGAGGAGGAATATCTCCTTCGACCTGCTGGCCACACGCCTCCTGATGCACTCCAGAATCCCATTGGCTCTCTTAGCCACCAGGGCACACTGCTGGCTCATAGCCAACCTGTCATCCACCAGGACCTCCAGGTCCTTCTCCATAGAGCTCTTCTCCAGCAGGTCATCTCCCAGCCTGTACTGAAACGAACGGTTGTTCCTCCCCACATGCAAGACTTTACACTTGCTTTTGTTGAACTTCATTAGGTTTCTCCCTGCCCAGCTTTCCAGCCTGTTCGAGGTCTCGCTGGATGTCAGCGCGGTGTTCCCTCAGCCCACAACACACCTGAGCCATTTGGGCCTCCCCCAACTTTTACCCACTCTGATACACCAGCCTAAATGATATTCTGCAACCCCAAAATACTTCTCTTACTGCCTCCCAAAACAGCTAAATTCAGAGCCTCCTGTATACTGAAAGCGTCTAACCTTGCTGATACTGCATCCTTTGTACCTGAAGTTCAATATGAATTGGTATTTTTAGAGATCCAAACCCAGGTGCCTCACAGTTGCTGGGATGTCAGGAGTTTTTAGCCTTATTTCCCGGATGGGTAGATGAGGCACCAGAAGGTAGAAAGTTGTAACACAGTCTCATGCTACCTGTCACAGCAGAAGGAGCAAAACTGCATCAAGGTGAAGCTCAAGGCAGGTCAGGGAGAGCCCCTGAGAAGCAGGAGCATTTCCCTGGCTTCAGCAAGATGCTGCCAGTGCTTTACAGATCTCTAGAGCTGATGGCACAGTTTGCCACCCACCTGGGTACCTCTGCATCTCCCTGCCTTTACTTGACTTTCTTCCTCAGGCATCAGGTCTGATGGTTGAGAGGTTAATAGACCCCTTTAGCATGGCTTAGGCTATCACTTCACTTCCCTGAGACAACTCCTAAAGAAAGGTATCAAAGCACACCTCCCATCAAGCTCCCATAATAATTTCCTAGCAGAACTCACAGCCATTTCCAACTAAAATCATTAAATCAAATGCAATTGCAAGTAAGTAAACAGTTGCCACAGGACCCCTAATCTCAGGAGAGGGACGTGTTGGAGGACTGCCAAAGAGATGTTGCCTCTGCAGCAGGAAGTTTCCCTCCAGCAAGCGTATCCCTAAGCCTGGAGAATTTTATCTCAGTTTATAGACACATTATAGAATCGCAGAATTGTCTTGGTTGGAAGGGACCTTTCAGATCATCAAGCCCAACCATCAACCTATCCTGCCAAAACCACCACTAAACCATATACATCAAGTCATACGAGCTCTGCCCACCATGAGGGCCTCTTTTAAGGATATCACCTCTTAGGGAGTGTAAGGTCAGGAGACTGTTGAGCAATTCAGATCACCTGCTACCAGATCTGTCAGACACTCATTCTTCTCTCAGTCAGTGGAGAAAAAGCCATCAGTTATTTTAGATAAGAAAGGCCTTCAGACTCTGGTGTCCTGCACATGTCCCACTGACATTATCTGCCCAGGCCAGATCCTAATCCATCTAGCCCCTTGTCCCTCTCCAGCCAAATATGAAGCCAGAAGATGGAGACTCTCTGAGGAAAAATTTAAAAGCTTCACAGCAGCTTTTCTTCTTGGTGAAAGATGGAAGAAAAAAATCTGTATTAAATCTTTTTACTACACAAAAGAGTGAGATTAGATTCCCAAATGATTTTGGGAAACTCTGGTTACTATTGTCAAATTGTTCTAGTCAGGAAAAAAAATCAAATATTGTGAAAAGAAAAATAAATTGATGCATGTTTAGGTTTACTTTTCTTTTTTTTCTTTTTTTGGTAGTGAATGTGAAGTGACCCAGAAAATCAATTATTTGCTCTAATATAGAGCTATAATCCTCTCTAACAGTTAGAGTTTAGCTTAAGCCCTGAAGTACAAGGTTTAATATGCTTTCCGATAGTTCTATTGTCTTTAATTATGATTTGGATTGTTATCCTTGATAACATATAAATAGCCAATCCCGCTTTTAATATGGTTTCCTTAGGAGACAAAGTACATGAGATGACACTGTCTGTGCCTTTGCATCTGTCTAGCTGTTCCACAGTGAGAACTTCCGAGTCTAGGCTACTTCCAGCCATATGCAACAGAGTGGCAGAGATGCAAGTTACTGTTCGGAAAAGTTTAACTGGTAAGAGTAGCCTGAAAGTAGAACAGTCGCCACTGAATGAGCAATACCAAGAAAGCTGCACAGATGGAAAGCTTCATAGAGGTCCAAATATGACAAATATTTGACCAATATTTGCACTTTTTAGTATATTAAAGAATATGGCTTGAAAACTAAAGCCAGAGTCTTCTTTGGCTTTATTTTGGCCTGGCTATGTATTTTATAATCTTGTTAAACCTTGAGCTTTGCAATATTTGGTATCAAGTTGTTCCCCAGATCAGCTGCATGTTGAGAGTACAAGTGTGATCATACAGGCATTTCAGATGTACCCTTTCCGTCACCACCCAATCATATATCATGTAGCTGATGGCAAAGGATGAGGATATTTTGGATAGTTCTGAAAAATTCCATAGATTTCTTTTTTTTGAACTGTATATGGTTCAGCAGAAGTCATTTTCATTAAATTAATTTGATATATACAGACAGAAAATAGTTTCCGCATTACTTAGAAGATGGAAAAATCAGGACTGAAGAGTTTATGGAGAGATGCACTTGCACAGCATGTTCACTTGAAATCTGACTCACACCTTGTGCATTTCCTTGCATGCTTTCGTTCATTTTGCACCTGCTTCCCATGTCAGTTCCAATTGCACCTGCTACATTACCACCCTTGTACCTCCTTGTTAGCTTACTCTTGACTTCTATTTTTAAATACAATGCACACGTTTAGTAGGTTCACAAGTAGGCTCAACAGAAGTTAATTTCAACAACATAGATTTGCATTGGAGGTCTCCCTTCCAGATACCTGCCAGGCCCAGTGCTCCTCGGTTTGTATGAATTAATGGCATCACTGCCTAAGGTGCAGAAGCTCTGAGAACTAATCTGCTGCACTGTAGTGATTCAGTTCTTATTACAGTACGATGATTAAGGCCACAAGTTGAAAAAAGTATTTAAGTGCACATTTAATGTGTGCTTAAGCCTTAATGATGATAATAATAACAACACTTCCAATTGTATAGCTATAAAATAGGAGGGAGAAACCGAGATTACCTACTGGAGTCCTATATTTTTATCCTAAATTAGAGTGCAATGAAAGATGAGATGAGATTATATGAGATGAGAGATGAGATGATGAGATGAGATAGCTTTATACCAGCCTCTGTAGTACTACGTCTGAAGCAGTAACCACAGGACAGTGTTTTTAATTCTTATATTTTAAAGCTATTACTAAAAAGTAAACCATCTGATTTGATTTCCTGTTCCATCTCATCTAGGTAGGCCTGAATCTAGCCCAGTAACTTGTGTTGGACTAACACATTTTTCTCTGGAAGGTGACTCAATTTAAATTAAGTAGCACGCATCAGGAAATGGAAACTCCATCATTCCTTTCTGTAGTTTCTTAATCAGCCCCATTGTTAAAAAGACTTGTGCCTTATTTCTAAGATGAACACGTCTAGCTTTCATATCCATGATTCTTGTTATCTGCTTTCTGACAGATTAAACTGCCCTTTCGTATCTTGCATTTTCTCTATTATGCAGCATAATCAAATCATTTCTCAGTCTTCTTTCATACAGCCTAAATAAATCAAGTTCTTCATTTCTTACACCATCAGGCATTTCCCCCAAGCCTCTAATCCTTTCAGTGCTTTTCTTCTGAGCCTCCTTCACGTCTACAGCACCCAACTCAAAATGAGAGTGCCACACCACAGGCATAGACCTCCTGATCTGAGGACATTAGACCCCTTGATCTACAGTAAGGGACTCTTCCAAAATGTTCTGGCTTAGCCTAATGTTTTTTTCTTTTTCTTTTTTTTTCAGACAAGCTTTCTAAACCCAGATAATATGGACAGATACCAGAGTAAGGGAGCAATGACACGGGCAGTTACTCCAACAGATGTGAAGGTGCAAAAAGCATTTGCAGTGAGACTGTCACCTGAAGTATGAGGAGCCTCATATGTCAGCTACAGCCAGAAGGTTCCATCTGACTGTCCCATCAGCCAACTCCATCAGGACAGTTCGCCTGAGGAAAACTTGAGCTGGCCAGTTATTGTAAATTACATCAGGCTAATTAAGCTTTGATTTACAGATGTCATTTTACGTAGTCATTTTATACTTGGTAGAATGTCTTTTGATTACCCCTTACTGCTGCCTTATCTTCAATAGCTACAAATGCTATTAGCAGTTGTGCAGCAACTTGTTCATTTTTAACAATATAACAATAAAGCCTATACCATGGTTAACCATGCAAGAAATGTCACTTGCAAATTATCATTTCCAATTATTCAGTATTAATTTAAGGGACACGGTTATCAGTCCAGTTACAATTCTTTTCTTTATGTGACCTTCCATTTAATAGCTAAAGATTTCTTTTCCTTTTTTTTTCTCTTCTTTTCTCTCCTTTTCTCTTTCTTTTCTTTTCTCTCTTCTTTTCTTTTCTTTTCTTTTCTTTTCTTTTCTTTTCTTTTCTTTTCTTTTCTTTTCTTTTCTTTTCTTTTCTTTTCTTTTCTTTTCTTTTCTTTTCTTTTCTTTTCTTTTCTTTTCTTTTCTTTTCTTTTCTTTTCTTTTCTTTTCTTTTCTTTTCTTTTCTTTTCTTTTCTTTTCTTTTCTTCTTTTCTCTTCTCCTCTTCTTTTTTCTCTTTGTAGAATCATAAACAGAGTGTTTATTTCTTAGAAAGATTCCATACTTTTTGTCTAAAGGACAAGTGTTATGAAATTATAGAAACAGCCTAATCAAATTACCTGAATCTTTTAAAGATGAATGGCAAATAAACTGAGATTATTTTTTTTTTTTAGAAGGGGAAAAAGATCAAAAAAACAAGTTGTTGGGACAGCACTGTATTAACCAGTCTGAAAGTTCTAAGAGCCCCAGTAGTTATCCAGGCTGTCCAGGGCAGCAGAACAGGCTAAGAAAAACCCAGCTGTTAACAACTGTCTCTAATGGTCTTCCTTCCCCATGGTACCTGCCTCCACTTCCTTCAGGGTGTTATGAGCTTGGAGAGATGCAACTTCTCTTCTTCCTACACTAATTCAGGAGTGTCCCATCTTGATCTCTGTCCCCCAAGTTCTTTGTCATAATTCTCAAATGTGGCTGTGATTAATTTGGTAGCACATCAAGACTTTAAGGTATCTAGGTCATGCTTACAGGAGGGATAAAACAGGCTCTCTCAGGGCTGAACTGTGAGCTTTCACTTCCTAAATGACTGTTCAAACCGGTGGGCTACTAAGCAAGGGAAATAATACACCACTGGCTGGGTTTTCAAAGCAAAGCAGCTAAAGTGGCATTTTGTGAGAGCCCTGATCCTATTAGAATATTTTAGGCAAACTCTGAGAATACCCACACAGTCAGAATATCAAACTGCTTCTTCAGCTAGCCTAGGATCCCAATGGGGATTAGGCAAAGGCTAACTTGCCCACTGCTAAAGTAAGGGGCTGAGAAAAAAAATTATATTTGCTATCTAGAATTGCCTACCTTCTTCCATCAACTACAGAGGGAGCCCAAACAACTGGCTTAGACCAAATGCCCAAATGTGTATAAATAGATAAGATGCACCACCACCACCCCCCCACACTTTGAGTCTCAGTTCCCTATTTATAAAATGAGAATACTAAGATTACTTCCTTCCGTCACAGGGCTGTTAGTATTAAAATAACCTTAACTGAGAGTTTCTTTCATACTCTTAGGACAAGGTTAGAAAGTATCCAGAAGAAGCATTGCTCTGGGAAAGAAAAATTAAAATTCCTTTGCCCTAGGAGAAGGGAAGATTTCTCCTTGGTTTTGTGTTTAACTCAACTATTTTGCTGTCCTCTCTTCAGTTGCAGCTTGTTCCTCAGAGGCAATGACCACAGATGCAACCGAGCTGGAATAGCCTCTTCTCCCTCCCTTCCCAAAAACTGATTAGAGGACATTACTTGCCTTTGTAATAACTGGAAGAGTCTCTCCTTACCTACACAAGGAAAAGCCAGGGAGGGCCTTATTTGGGTGTTCAGGGAGGTTAAAATTAAGCAGATCTACAGGACAAGCTCCCATGAACCTGCAGAGATCTGGGAGAAGGAAGAGCACCTCAGTCTTACGCAAGACCAGTCCCAACATAGGGTGTACAGCAGCAGACATTGTCAAACCCATCAGCAAAGGGTGGCAGGTCCCTTTTGCGCTTTCTCAGGAAGTTTTGTATAAACATAAGCTCATTTGTGGTCACTGAGTTTGAAACGATTATTCCCACAAACAGACCAATAGAAAGCAGAAATAGACTGAATGCGTATTTTTCAGTTTGTGGTCTCCCCTGGGTTTAAATAAAAGAGAGAGTTAACAAAATGAATGACAACATTACACCTGAAGACGATTAGGAAACAAGATAAGCCACCCCTGCGTTTATCTTTGACAGCCATTACAACATAACGTAGCCAATATATAGTTCAATCAGTTCTGATGACACTTTCTTTCTCTTTTTATGATAACAACCGTTAGCTTTAAATCCTGCCAAGTAGAACCAGCCTAGATATTGCCGTCAGTGATAAGAGTAGCTCTGCCTTTGGGCTAATAATAGTTGATACACCTATCAGTCATAAACCATTTTGCAAAAGTTAATGAATTTGATTATCATTTTCCTCTAATTTAGAAAGAGATTTATTGAGGTATTCAGGCAACTAAATGTGCCACTAGGCACTAATGGATTTTTAAAAAGTCCTTTGGGCATTTAGCTGCCATTGAGTCAAGAGAGCACTTGAACCTACATACAAATCCTGCTAGGCAGCTACCACCTAAACAACTGGGTGATTCATTTCTCACATACTACTGCAGCACCCAGATGATGGTAGCAGTATGTCTCACACTGTCCTAAAACCCAGGAGTTTGTAGTCTGAGCACAGGACAGGAGGTAATAAGGGAACAAATGAGACAGCTTTGGTCAGTGCGAAACACCACACCTGCACAGTGTGCTCGTCGAGCTCTCTGCTGTCAATCCCCGTGCAATTAGGTCTACGTCACTTAGTGTGGAACTACATTCATGTTTCTTAGGCAGCTAAAACTGCTGCTCCTGCGTCAGGGGTTAAAGCCAAATTAACGAGTTCTTCCAACAGTGACTCATTTCCTCTTTGGTCCCAACTTTTCAGTTCATTCTGGGGTTGGGGAGGAAAACAGCAGTACTCCTTAATGGACAGAGAATAACATTTAAAAAGCAACAAATTGCACCGCTGTCCTTAAACCTGCCGGATTCCAGGCCCTCTCAAGCAGCAGCATTAGCACTACTGAGCTGCACAAGGGCAGGCTGGAACTGGGGGAGACAGGCTTTCTTTGGAGCTGCTCATTTCTTTTTGCAAGATCCCCAGGGCTTAGTCAAGGAGCTTAGACCAGGTGACCAACTTCCAAGGACCTAAGAGTAACTGTTTTTATTCCTTGACAAGTCAGAGAAAACCTAATACAGCAGCTCATTCTTTTTTTTCCACATCAGACACAGAAGTGATGGGGAAACTGTATTCTGACTCGTGTAGTTACACTTATACCTTAGTAAATGTTCCTAAGATAAACAGATAACCACAACCCTGTTCTAGTCCATTAATGTGTCATTTCAGGAGATTGCCAGGATGTTTACTGGCTAGCTAAGGTGAGGAAGGAAGGTTTTATGCCAAAGAGCATGGAAAGAAGCTTATCTGTTCAGCTACTTTGAATTCGGAGGTAATTTGCAGTTCTCATTGCTATGTATCAAGAGAAGAGGCAAATACAGAAACTGTAATTTATTCCACTAATGGAATTAAAACCAAATGTAGTCCAGAGCAGTAATCAATTGTTCATAGTGATGGATTATGACTTAGCTACACAATGTGACCTTTAATTGTCTGCAAATGTAATTTCCAAAAGTCACCAATCTACTGAACAGTTAACATCTCTCTCTGAGCTCTCCTTTGGCAGATGCAGCTTCTAATCCGAAATCACAATGCCGTGCCAGTTTGACACCAACAAGAAGGTGCTGCACTGGCATACCTGGAAACTCAGCAGCGCTGCTCCTTCAGATCTTGTTCACGAGGAACAGGTCTCAGGTATCCGGAGGAAGTGGAAACTGAGATATTTGACAGAGACAGAGGAAGGGAGGACCACCCCACGCACTTCATGTGGCGTATGGCTTTCTGAACCTGTACACAAAGTAAGAGCTCTGTGTAAGCATGTAGACAGGCACTTGAATCCCACAGAGATTCAAGACAGATACCAACAGCGCATCCTTCCATGGGATGCTTTTTAGCTGGCAGATCTCATCTGGTGAGGCCTTACCCACCTACACCAGCTCTAACTGACTGTCTTATGATGGAAATCCATTACTAAAAATGGCATTGCAAGTAGGTTTTCATCCCAAACAGAAATGAATGTCCAGATATTTAGCCCTTTTATTTTGTGAGATGAGCAATGCAGTTTTTGATTTAATCCATGGAAAAACAGCCCATGCCTTAAACTTTCTTCCTGCAAGAAAAAAATTGTACAAAGGAATTAAAAAGGCATTATGAGAAAATTTGGGAGCATCTACAAGTCACAGCTCTTCAATCAAATATCTTTTTTTCATTGTATTTGAAGGTTGGGGGACAGACTAGCCTTTAAATAAGAATTTGCAGACCTCCTGTGGAAGATTTATGAGATGCGGTAAAATGAGTTTACCAAGATGATGCTGGTCATTCCACCTCCCTCTGAGCAGACAACAGCAAAAGCATGAAATCTGCCACCTCACCAGTGGCCTCAGTAAGGTGTTCATCTCAGTGCTTGGTAAATGCTATTTATGTATCAGAGCCACGGAGAAGGAACTTGTCTTTACTTCTTTTGTATACACCCAGTTCATTCTACACCTCCATTTCCAGATGGATATTTGTAATCCAAGAAAGTTTCCAAAATAAGGTACTGAGGTCACATGTCTCGCAGGGGAGATCCTAATTCTTAAAGCTGGAATGCCTTATATGCTTCTGCCAGTAAAAATGAATATTGTTTTCCCTCCTGGGCTTGGCCAGTGAAGGATAACACTAGAGTCTTGGCACCCGCACATTCCAGTTTGACCAACTATTACCACAGTTGGTCAAAGAAAGCACGTTTTTCTGATGTTTTCTTACTTTTAGTATTTGTATGGATCAACAACTAGACACCTTGAAATATTCTGTACTAGCCACATGTGTGAGTAGAGAAAATCCTGAAAAAAATAAAAATAGTTTTAAAAATTAAAAAGAGAGAAAAAAAGGATAATTTATTTTATGTCATATGGTAGAGCTGGAGAAAGCAACACAAAAGCCAAGATTTACAAAGTAATCAAAGTCTCCAGTTATTTTTTCTTGTAAGTACCTCTACATGGCTCCAGAAACCAGTTCAGGGATCAAGAACTGAACTCAGATATAACTGAATTCAGACTGAGATGAACTCAGGCATACCTCTGCCCAGTGCCTTTCCCCAAAACCGATATACATCCCCAAGATTCTTCTTAAAGTGCCTATCACAGAGCAGAAGAGACACTCGACAAATTAATATATATATATANATTGCATCTGTTGCTTCCTTCTGTCATTCACAATGGTGGGTGGAGGAACACAAAGATCCAGTCAAGCAAGCAGAAAAAAAATTTTGAAAGATACAGGATGGTGAAAAAGACATCCATTCAGAAATAACCAAGGCAAGAAATAACTGCTGCTAGATCAAGATTTCTACTGCCACTCTTGGAAGACTAATGGCCGATCAATACCAATAGGTAGGGTTCAGAGATTCCTCCACTACACATACTCTTGTCTCAGTTTCAAGATTTTATCCCAGGTGGCTTTATGGCACCATTCCTAAATTAGATAAATGCAAGTCAGAGATAATTCAAGCCAAATGTCTCATTGGGGATTAACAACTTTATTCTTCCAGAAAATAGTGATTTCATCTCATCAATATAAAAAAAAAAATATTATTGCAGTAAAATCTAAATATATTGTTACAATGAAAATTTCTTGTGTCAGATATTGTTGCCATATTTAAAGCATTCCTACTTAAATCCAGGATTAGATTATAAATCAAAACAGACAAGTCAAATCAATGAAGTCAAAATGAAATTGTCAATTCGACTTATCCTACAAATCACTTCAGAATTTTGGCTATGTGGGTGTTTTTTCATTTTCTTACCAATGGGAGATAGAAAAAAAAAACCTCACATCTTGGCATCCCCCACAGTACAATAATCCTGGCTTCCAATTCCAAACGGTCTGCTCTTTCCCTCTCTTCAGCTCAGATTTCCATCATCTGAACTCTTGTCCTTACAGATAAGGAAAGTGACTTTCCTAACTTTACATTTATTTCTGATCAATCTAGAAAAATAATTATTCAGAATACTTTTAACTCCCTAAAGATACTTTCAGGCTTTTTACCAACCATATAAGTCTCATGTCTGAATTCACGTCTATCTCACGGTCCAGAGAAAAACTCATTTGATAATGGACAGGATGATGGTGAGGTTAAGATTGCTGATACAGCACAGAAAAGAACTGGTGGACACAGCTAATCTGTGTTTATTAATTTTTTATCAGGTCTTTTCCTCTCCCCATTCCAAGCAAAGGACATAAGTATGCATTAAAATGGAAGCAGATTAGCAGATTCACTGGACTCTGGGAGACTACACTCCTATTTAAGGTTGAACATGACTCTAAAATTAAAGTTAATAGAATCCATCTGGATTTGCAGAAGTGTTTTAAATGCCTAAAGATGCAAACAGTGTAAGCTCTCCACTCTTATTTTGAGTGCATCTTTTCTTTCGATTAATTTCTACCATGAGTTCAGAGAAGGAAATCAGTCAAATCTTGCATAGATAAGCACAGTATGTAGGTAGATAACACAGCTGAATTAATTTCAGTTCCATACCTGGGGTGATCTCACTCCTCTCTCTTTCCTCAGTCACTTCTACCTGCATTCTTCCTCCACTGCCAACAGTTCCTGTGGCACCTCAGGACCCTTCCTCAGCCATATCAGCTCTCTCAACCAGCAGGAAAAAGTAACACAGCAGCAAGACCGAGTGGTTTTCTGCCAGGTTGCAGAACAGCAGTAGCTCACTGAAGGGTCCCATGCATTCCAGTAAGTGAACGGGGTGGATTACTTGGTAGTGCCTTGGGATGATAGCAGGGAAGCAAAGGGAGAGAAGGGGTGAGATTTGCTTCTGCTAGCAACTGAGCTGTTAGATTAGCAAGCAGTAACTCTCTGCCACACGAAAAGCAATGTAATTGTAACTCTCACCGTGGTTTCAGAATAAAATTCAACCTAAAGATGCTTTGTCTTTTGACAAAAATAACCACAGAGTTCAAAAGGGTATCTTTCAATGTTTTTAGAAGATGGTGCTGAATAATAGATGTGGCTTCATGTTTGAAACTTTGCCTGTTTAAACATGATATGACCACAATCTTGTTTTTGCACTTGTAATTCAGTTAGAGAAAGCAACACTGAGAAAAATAAACCTTGAAATGTTCATTAATGGCTATGTAAACACCAAAGCTTGCTTCATTCAGCCGCTTGCATGTCTCTTTTGCAAATACTCAGGGAGTACAACATGCAATACCAAGTGAGCTAGTAAAGCAAGACCTGGATATTTCTAGGTGGTTATTTTATCAGCATGCTCTGGGAATTTGCAACCAGGCTCAGGTTCCAAAAGGGTTCCAGAATTACAGAAGAGATCTCATTTTGCCTATCCTCAGAGCGTGCTGGTGTGTGTTTTCACGTGATGAGAACCGAGGGACTCATTAAAAATTTTCCAGGCTTTCAAGGTTACTTTTTGTATTTTTTATTTTATGTTTGCCACTTTTCACAGTTTTAAAGACGACTACACAAGTCTGTTGAACTGTGCATCTCAGTAGTTAGTGCAGCCTGTTGCAGCTCCTAAAGGCCTTGGCACAGGACATGGTGGCAATCATGAGACCAAGTACATCCCATCCCCACTGCAGCTGCAGCTGCTCATCTTCTTTGAGTTTACATCAGTCATATTTAAAAATCAGGAAATAGACTTTAAAGAAAATATGCAAGATCCTGAGCTGGTATAACCCAGTAGTGCTTCAATTATGCTTTTAGCTTTCTTTATAACTGTAACAAATCTGCCCTTTAAAAAAATAATAGAAAATCCTACTCCATAAGGCAGAAAAATTCCCTCTTTAGGATGCAACAAAGATGGCCTTCATTTGTATCTGACCTTAACAGGGATTTTGATCTGCCTTCTGAAACAAAATTTCAGATGTAAAGCTTCCAGATGAAGCCGTGCCAAAGGGAAAGAGGAGGACTTAGTTTTTCAGGCAGGGAAATTTACTTCTTAATGTTCAATCCATGTATAGTCCTTGAACAATGGATTGACTTTTTCCCCCTCTGGTAATTGAATCATGTTGTACTGTAAATAATGTCCTACAGTGCAGCCCTCCCCCTTCCTAAGGAAAAAGAAAAAGGAAAAATATAAAACCTCTCCCATAGCTGGCTACGCTGATATTATTACTCATTGACTGCATCAGCACAGGTCTACATTAGACACTTGTCAAAATCCCTGCCAAGAGAAAGTTTTCATTTTCATCAATTTATTTTTAGTAGAGCAGCTGGGAAATCCAATGACTAGCTGAGTGGAGACCTGGAGTTTGGAGCGGAAAAGCACTTTTTCAGAACACACTTCAGGTTCCCTCTGCCTACAAGTGAAACCTCTCCCTGGGATCTTATCTTGACCAGGCTGGACAGGAATGGTCTTTTTCTTCCAAGGATTCTGGGACTCTGTCCAGTTCAAAACAAACAAAAAACCCCAAACAATCAACCCACTTAACGTCAGTGGTTAATTTAGCTGTCACACCTACCAATGTGGCACAAGGGAAGGGGGTGGTGGACAGTGCAGGTCACCTCCTACCAGGGGACAACTAGCCATTGATCTTGAATTAATCACCATGTTATTCCTCTCACTCTCTGCTTTCTAGGGTAAGCTAGCAACACAGGTTCCCTCTATGGAACATGGAGAAGGTCGCACCCCTGAAAGGTCAGTAAGTCTCCTCTCAGCTATTTCATAGTCGTCCCGGGGAAGTGGCATTGTTCCCCATCAATTATAAAAAGGGTCTGGACATCTAGCATGACCCAAACCTTTACCCGGGAAGCGGGCATAGTTCACCCTGAACTATGAGTTGATATTGTCCTTGTGATGGTGTCAACCAACTGTGGCAACACCTTCATTTTGCTCCCCATTAGTGAACAAAGTTAAAAGTGATATGGAACCCACTACTCTCCTTGTACTCTGGGATAAGAATATTTTGCTTTCTAGGCCAGTGAAAATTTAAAAAGATGTTACTGCTACTTATGTGAGTTCACCAGTGTCTAGTACCATTGCTGAGTTTAGACCAACCATTTTGTCTTTGGAGTAATGTCTTGGTGAGAGCACTGATCTTTCAAATTCTTTTCTCAAACTTTGTAGGAATGTAATACCTTTGAGCTACCATTCTTCTTCCTTCCTCCTTTCAACAGTTTAATTTACATTAGCAGGTTAATAAATGACTGGATCACAGTGAAATTGAATAATTTGTGTTTTCTTATAAAAGTAGATATAAAAAAAAAAAAAGGACCAATGACAGAAACAAAAAACCCCACCCTCACAAGAGAAGCTCAGTTTGTTAAGTGAAGCCCTCCAGACTTACCAACTTTGTTTATTAACAACTCCCAAGCTGTTTTGCAGTTCTCCATCCTCTCTCCTCCCCTTCCCAGGATCCAAACACCCAGATGCAGTTGGCCAGTGAGCAGTTAGGTGTGTATACAACTGATCTCTCATGGAGGTGCAGAAACCACAGCCTTGTGCTGTCCATGATAGGGGAGGGAAGAAGTCCCGTGGCAGGAACAATGAGACCTCAAAAGATTATCCAGTCCAACCTCCCTACCAGAGCAGGTTCACCTAGACTAAATCACACAGGAACACATCCAGGTGAGTTTTGGATGTCTCCAGAGGACACTCCACAACCTCTGTGGGCAGTTTGTTTCAGTGCTCCATCAGCCTCACAGTGAAAAAGTTTCTCATTCTATTCACATGCAACTTCTTATACGCCAGCTTGCACTCATTGCACCTTGTCCTATCTCTGGCCATCATTGAGAAAAGCCTGGCTCCATCCTCCTGACTCTCACCCTTTACATATTTATAAACATTAATACAGTCACCCCTCAGTCTCCTCTTCTCCAAGCTAAAGACTCCCAGCTCCCTCAGCCTGTCCTCATACGGAAGGTGTTCCACTCCCTTCATCATCTTGGTGGCCCTGTGCTGGACTCTTTCAAGTAGTTCCCTGTCCCTGAACTGAGGGACCCATAAGTGGACACAATCTTCCAGGTTTGTTCCCATATTCATATGTCTTATCTACCCAGAATAGATGAAATTAGTTAAATCTGGCCAATTAAAATATATGGACCTCAGAGCAGTCACGTAGTCCTTCCCAATATAGTCTAGATTGACCTGAGAATTATTTTAGTTGCATTTTTGTGCCAAGCTGGGAAAAAACCCAAAGAAACAAAACTTCTGTTTTGTGAAGTGCCATGCACTATTTGTGCTTTAAATATTCTGATCTTGTGATGTATTTCAGAAACACTCTCCACTTCCATTCATAAAACTAGTGCATCAGAGAAGATACTTGAAAAGACTTTTTTCTTCCAAATTTAATCAATACAAGCTTCATCTAAAGTTTTAAGTGTTCATGTAGAACCTGACAACATTTGGTTTAATTAGACTATTAAAAGTCTTGTGGGTAGACAAAACTTCAGTTTTTCAGAATCTCTGCAGCAATAAATTATATGTACAGCGTCAATGCCTCCATGTGATGAAGTCATTTAAAACAAAAACAAAAACCAAAAAAACCCAACCCCCCAAAAAACCCAAATCCTTCTGGTGAAATACTGGGACAAGTATTCATTCAGTGCTGTAATAATAAAGGATTCAAATAAATCCAAGTGAAACATTAAGCAGAACTTTGAGTGTACGTAGGAGGGATGCCCCTGGGGAACACACTGTGGTTATGCAACATTCAAATAGACAGGACGTTAAGCACATATATGCAAAACACAAAGTTAAAATATTGCCATAAACCTGCCAGAAATCAGAGAAATTCACAGTAATGATAATTCACTAGAGGTTTGATTCTACTCTCACTCATGCGGGCCTCACATCAGTGTCATGCATCTGATGTCCCTAGCTTTGATATCAATTCACACCAATTTAGGAAGAAACAAGTTCTGCAATATTAACTGTTGATGTCCTGCTACTTAACTGTGACCTCAGGACCATAATTACCATCAAAGGCACATTTTCATTTCAAGACTTTGTTTTGATTAGATCAATATTTGGAGAGAAAAAAGACCCCATGTGTTCAATATTTCATGTTGTCCTTAAGTCCTCGAATTATATTCATTACCAAAAAGTGACATGTAGTTCAAAATATTTTCAGTGTGGACTCTGAGGAGTTGCAAATACTAAATGGTTGGACACCTGGCCAAGTGAGAGTATTTGATAAGCTCAGAAGGGTTGCTTACATGGCTGGGCTTTGGTTTCTACAATACTGAAACCTTCAAACATGCATAGGGATGTATGAGAGACTATTCCACATCCTACCTAGCAATTCATGAAGAAAGCATGTAGGTAAACATGTTTCATGTGGAAGACCATGCAACATTCTTAGATCTGTGCTTCAAGAGCATTAGGCTTATTGAAATCTCTTGGGGCTTTCTAATGGGTTGTCACTCAATGGAGACAAACAAACAAGCATTGAGTCATTGCATGTTATAGCATACAAATGGCATCATTACCTCTGCATGTGATGCAGAGTACAGGCAGGCTCCCCTGATGACCAGCTAGTCTCCCCCAGCCTGGTGCTACGAGTCAATTGGAGAGCAAATGGAAATAGTCAACAGCTATGAAGCAAAACCATCTTTTGAATGGTTTTCCTCTAAGCCCTAGCTGCATATTTCTTTAAGGAAGGAACAGCCTAAGCCCTCTTGACCATGGGCCTGATCCAACATTTAATATACCAGCAGAAGTTCCTGGTGTACTTTGGGCTAATTTTAATGTTTCTTTCTCCTTGGAGGCCCCCATTAGTGAAGCTGAAGGTACCTGTACATGGGTACACAGGATCAGAAATCCCAATGCAGAAGTTATGCAGCTGCATGAAAATAATGCATTGCCCAAACTAATATGGCTTGCTTCTCAGCATATACCTTCAACAGATCTTATTAGCTTAGGCAAAGCTCCATCCTAACATGATTTCTGGCTTCCAGTCCAGAGCTGGCCTACATCCAGCCAGCTTGGAGTGTAGGCAAAATGAGCTTCATCCATTTGTGCCCATCTATGTCAATTTTCCCTAACTGAAAAGCTTTGAGCTAAGCCATCCTAACTGTCAAAGATCTTTGGAAGCAGCAGGGATTTTTTTTTTTTCCTTCCTGAGAAAAATCAAAATTGCTTCCATGTGTAAGAGTGACTTGCGGTTTGAGATGAAGAGGCTCTGTCAAACTAATGGCCAACCAGTGATTAAAAGCCAGTTTCCGTTTACTGTACCAAGAGTTAGTATAAAGTAGCAGCTGGGGGGGTTTATTGTGCTACAAATTTAAGAAACTTTTTTTCCACTATTATGAAATGCTACATTCAGGGGGAGAGGGGGGAAGAGACCTCTATAATTCATGTATTTCTAAAAGTAAAAACTATTACTTACAGACATGAGCATTTATTACTAATTCTGGAGAGGCCCTTTTGTGAACACGTGCCTCTCATTCAGAAGCTGGAGCTCTACACCTGCTGTCAAGCAAGGCTTTTGGAGTAAGAAATGCTGGGGAAAAGAGAAAAAGGAAGAGTTTATTAAACATGCCAGGTGCTCCTAGAACACATTGTGCTCTGTGTGTGGAATTCTTCACAATAATTTTTGGTAGAAATCATATTACTTCAGTTTAGTTATCCAGAAGTTAGAAATGGAATTCAGGTCCAGACGCAGACACCCAAACTTACAAGCCAGTGTTTAGATGTTTATATGTGAATTATGGGATTAATTCAGTCGGTTACACATAAATGTCCAATATAAATTTAGAAGCTATAGGCTACCCAAGCCATCCATGCATCTGGTACAAATGACGCAACCTTTGGAAAGCCCATGCCCTCTGTGGAGGTGCTCACCCCCACACACAAAAAAATACCATAGGGCACTTTAAAGGGTGCCAAGTACCATTTGGGGGCAATTGAATTGAGGCACGTGTAAATTTGTTATGTTAAATGGAAAGCAGGGATGTGATTCAGTTGCCTAAACACAAACAACTAGTGTCATCTGAGATAATCTAATCTCTCCAAGATTTCCATATGGCAGGTATGACATGGTACCTTTGTCCAGGGTATCTGATGGAGGAGATGCCAGATCCACTATTACAGCTCAGATAATAATAAACACTAACTAACCTGCAAACTTAGAGGTATGCATCTGATCAAATTTGTCTATTGCAGAGTAAAATGAAACATAGAACTCCACAGGCTATCTTTACTACATCTCCATTTCCTCTTAAGAGAGATAAAGCACCTAGTTACATATAGACTTCCAAAATTTCAGCCTCTAACTGAATTGTGCCCTAGACATCTCAAATAAATTATTTACTCTGGCTTCTATTAAAGTCATGAAGTGAGACAGTGGGTGATTGACCCCACTTATCTTGGACTTCTGCCTTAGGATGGGATGAATCAGTCTCTAAAGGTGCCTGCATCTCCCCATTGAACAAAGAGTAAGCCTACCCAACCAAATTAAATGCATTGTCTGCCTTTTAGATGACTGAACAGTCCACCCTGTCCACTCTCTTCTCTTTACTCATATCAGCATTTACTAACTCAGTGGAGAGACAGATCAAGTCTGAGCATTTCTGGGAAGCCCACCTCTAATATCTTGGAGTTCATTAATGTAGACTTCTTTCTCTTGTGGCTCAGAGACATCTTGAGCCAGAAATAGATCTTTGTAATCCACAGCCCCAGACGACCTGTTCTTCCACAGATTATTTCAACTGCTTATCTAATCTGTGTAAACGTCTTCATATCCAGACAATTCACAGCAGCAAGAAATTCCATTGCTCAGTGAAAGAGGAACCTCTTCTTTTGTATACTTTGAACCTGTCATCTACCAATTTTATAAGGATCTCTATTAAGGACCATTTGAAAACATAACCCAGCTGTGTGTTTGTTGAACACAGAATTGCTCTGTTAACTCTAACCAAAGTCTGCTGGGTAACTTCATCAAAGTTGTCATTGTTCATATTGAACCTGAGCATTTTGGGCCAGAAGAAGGACCAATTTCTCATTGTTTCTACTCTGGATCCTCGCAGAGAAAAGTATTCACCCTGTATACAAAGAAATTCAGTTAAATATACCAGTGACTCATACCAGATGCACCAAAGTTGTAATGATTTGCATTATGAAATCAAACTCTATGGCTTTGTTCCAGCTCAGATTCATGTGATTTTTCTTTCATTCCATAAAATGTGCTCAGAAACCTCATCTAAGCAACTGCTGCTGTGATCCCTGAAATGGGAGAAAGTTGGAGGAGAAACAAAAGAAAGAGAAACAAGGTTGCTTTATAAAAAAAACCCAAAACCCCTTACTGAATTTACGTGATTTCTAATGAAACTTTCACCTCAGTGTGCCTATACTCCTTATAAGGCTCTCTGCACATGTACATGTGCACATAAAATCACTTCTCTCAGCTCTGTCTTTATGCAGAGACAGGAAGGATGGTTTTGTGGTTGAAAGAGTGATGCGGGACTTGAGAGATATGGGTATTATTCCTACACACTTCCTCTGTGATTTTGGGCAAGTTGCATAGGTCCCAATCCTGAAAACACCAATGCACCTCCTTAACTCTGTTGCCGTAAGAGATGACAGTGAGCAAGCAATATTATTGGAAAAGCGTTAGGCATCAAAGAGGCTTTGATCTGTCCATACTTGAGTTATCCTTCTGTGAAATGGGCTGGTAAATTAAGCCTCCTCTCGCCATCCTATTAATTCAACTTCTACGCTCTTTCCAAAGCCTGCCCCTTTACTGTGCATTTGCACAACGAAAACTTCATCTCAGCTGCACCTTGTAGGACCACATAAGATGGTCACCAGATGTCCATGATATTTTTTATTGCTCCCTCCAACCGTGTGTGCTCTGGTCCCCATGCACAGCTCTATACCCTCTATCTCACCCAACTTTTCCTCTTTTTAGTGCTTCTCTCTACCAGAAGCAAAGACAACTCAGGACATGCATATAGTACAAGGCAAATATTTCCTAGACATCCAACATGGAACTGCTTTTTCTTTCAGTAGTCAGGACTAAGTAGACAAAGTTATGTGTCTATTTGTTTTGGTTTTCTTTTCTTTTAAAATCATTATACAAATGGCTGCAACAGTGCATGCCTTATGTTTAGTTTAGAAAGTACATTACATCAGTGGTTGTTTTTCCAGTCTTGCATTCCTCTAAATGTCTTTTTTGCCCTTTTCTTGTCTGCTCTTTTATAAGCAAGCTTGGAGAGAGGAAACGTTTGAGTTACATTACAAGCTGTTCAGTCTGGCTGGGAAGCAGAGCTATTGTCACTCAACATGGTTTACTCACTTAGACTTCCTCTATGAACCAACAAATATTTGGCAGTGACTCCAGACCTGCTTTAATTGTTAATAATTCGTGGCCTCCTTATATATATGTCATCTGGATAATTATCGCAGTCTGACAAGATTAAAAAAAAGGGCAACAGCTAACAGAGTAAGTCCAGAATATAAAGTTCTTGTCAAAGGGAGGCCTTGCTTTTGGACATACTCTGGCTACAGGATGCAATTAAAAAGGTCACCAATTATTCCGTGAAGGAGAACCATCCCTCAATTTGCCATAGCCATTGTGGAAGCAACTCCCACCATTCCCATCGACAGGGCTGAGAGCAGGGCCAGTAGTCCTCACCTCCTGTCAGCAACTGGCTCATCTCACACGATGAAGTTCTGCATGATGTTAGAAGAGGGGTGTGTGTAACTGTCCTTGGATCTGGCAGCACAAAACCTACTTCTCTCTCTGCTCCATCTTGTTGATATTTCCACTGCTGCCACCATCCACTGATTGATTCCCAAGCATGGGGGACAGGAAATGAGGGCTGTGGTCAGTTCATCACATGTTGTCTCTCCCACTCCTTCCTCTCAGGGGGAGGACTCCTCACACTCTGTTCCTGCTCCACCATGGGGTTCTCCTCAGGCTGTAGATGGAATCTTTGCTCCACCATCATCCTCCATGGACTTCAGGTGGACAGCATTCCTTACCATGGTCTTATCTATGGGCTTCAGGGAAATGTGTACTCCAACACTTAGAGCACCTCCTTCCACTCCTTTTTCACTGGCCTTGGTGTCAGCAGAGTTGTTCCTTTCACATCATCTCACTCCTCTCTGTTTTTATCTCCTTAACTCTGTTATCCCAGAGGCTCTGCCACCATCACTGATTGGCTCAGCCCTGGCCAGCAGCAGCTCCATCCTTGAACTGGCTGGCATTGGCTCTGTCGGACATGGGAGAAGCTTCTAGCAGCTTCTCACAGAAGCCACCCCTGTAGTCCCCCCACTACCAAAACCTTACTGCACAAACCCAAAGCATTCCACCCCTTGCCTCTGTGAATCACATATTTAAGAACTGTCATTTAAATCCACATTCATCACACAGTCTTCACAAACTTCACTGACATCAACCAGAAAAGAATTTCCCACACCAAAATTGAAGTCGCATGGTCACAACACCAAACAGAAATGAACCATTTGCACACAATTCACCCCTTGTCCCTTCACCACAATTACAACTGAAATTCCCCATGAGCATTCCCCAACAATGTTCAGTCCACATGAAATAATTGCAAACTGATTTCAAGTTTCATTCAGACACCCCTAAATCTTTCTCATGCTTTGCTGTCCTTTCACTCTTCCTGATGGAGTAATCTCTTACAGTGCCAACAAAATGTTTCCAATGAAGGCACAATACTAAACCAGATTCTAACGTTAAGTCTAGCTTTTCAGCTTTCTGGTGACATATTTTGTAAACAAAGAGCACATCAGCTTTTTAAAGCACCAAACAACACTACACAACTCTGTTACCCACACTGTGGTATTCATTGCTGCATTTCCCATCATCCGACATTTCTCAGTAAAGGGGATCAGGGCATTAACCCTGATTGAAACATCAGGGGAAAAAATATGCAGACAAAATGCTTGTATCTGAACTGAAATATAAACTAAGCCCTGGGAATAATAGACTCTCTAACTAATTGCAAGGTTTCTTGTGCTTTAATAATGCAAAGTTACTAAAAAAAAAAAAAAACCCAAAAAACCTATTAAGTAAAAATAAGATACTTTGCAGCTCCCTAGCCTCCAGTTACCAAGGATCTCAAATCTCTTTATAAACATTATAAGCATGAATTAATTTAGACTGCTAACAGCCCTGAAAAACAGGTACTATTAATCCTTCTTAATGTATAGGTAAAGTGAGGCCTTGAGTGATGAAATGAGTTAGTCACTAAGTGAATCAGTAGCTGATCCAAAAATAAATACTTTTAAGTAACTTTGCACTCTAAAATAAACAAGCTGGAAAAGAGAAGGTATGGGATGGCAGGGAGTGGAAATGAGAGGACAAATGACAGTAGGGAATTATAGTAAATTATATTGTATGATGGCAGCACCTCTTAAAGTACCTAAATAACTAACACATCATTAGAAAGAAACTATGAGATGAGCCATTTCCTCACTGCCTGCATCAGAAAAAATTCTCTCCCTGAGTTTAAAGGATTTTGGGAGATGGGAAAGCTAGTTCAAAACACATCTGGTAGATATGTTCTTAAACGACTGTTTCTTCTAAACTTTCAGCAGAGAGAACTTCAACAGGAAAAGCAGAGGGGGGAAAAAACTCTCCTGGAACACTTTTAGAGGACCAACCAAGGCAAAATGCATGGGAGAAGCTGAAAGTGCTATCAACTCTCATAGGCTGCCTTCACTGTTTAGCAAGTCATCCTAGGAGAAGCTGTGTGCACTTTTGTGCTGGTTTAGCTAACCTCAAGGACTGTGCTATGAGCATCACCTTTGGGAAATTCCTTCAGGCTTTGCCCCTTGCTGATATAGGGAGTATCTGTCCTCCCCATCTGCCTGAGTTGGGGCAGAAGTAGAACACTCGATTTCCCAGCTTGGGACCATATCCACCAGTCATTGGA
Source organism: Zapornia atra (assembly GCA_013400835.1). Classification (NCBI taxonomy): domain Eukaryota; kingdom Metazoa; phylum Chordata; class Aves; order Gruiformes; family Rallidae; genus Zapornia; species Zapornia atra. The sequence continues at coordinate 197,400 of VZTU01011391.1, forward strand.
AATACTCTGCCCCTATTTCAAAAACTAATTTTACCCTCTCCAGAAGGAAAGGCAGCGAAGAAGATTAGCTCCAGCAGCTCAGTGATAGATTCATGCATGCAACTGGCTGGGAGAAGAAGCCAGTAACTCTGGAACTGATTAATAAGTGACATTTATGGGGTTTGGAGGAAATCACATCCACTTAAAAAAAAAAAAAACTCACACGAACGAAGGGCACCTGACTGGTGTTTAACCTGGCTTAGTAAAGGACCCCTTAAAGGAGAAGTTCCCTCCCATCAGAAGTACTGTTCATGCTAATCTTTCAGGCCTCACAAAAGATGCTGTATGAGCTGACCCAATTCATCGTGCTCCCTCCTCACCTCGGAATAAACAGCACAAACAATATGGGTTTCAACTTCCCTCTCCAACTAATCTCAGCCACCCCACCCTGCAAACCGGCTCCTTCTTGAGCAGAGATAAAAACCAGGTCTCCACACCGCTTTCGTTCTTGGTTTAGCTGTTGTGATGAAGAACAAGAGGCATTTTCACATGGGCAGGGGCAGAGAGACCCAGGTTTCTAGGCTCAGAGCCAGCTCCAGTTGAAAGTATATGTTTTGTTGGCTTTTCACAGGATGGTGCTGACTGTGTGACAGAGCCTCGGGCTCTGTGCTTGCCCCTCAGCTGGGAGTGAGGCAGGCTGAGCTTTCATCTGTCAGTGCCCAGTGGGGTCTGGGCTCCTTGATACTCATCCCAGGAGAGGAGCCGGAAACAGTACAGCTCAACAGATGCCAGACTGCTCTCACTCCTCACGAAACGGCATCTAGAGAGGAGAAAAGGTCTAAAATCACCTTTGGTCCTGCTGATCCAGCTCAGAGAGAAACAGGAGATATCACACGATGGGGTAAGCAGAAAGGCTGAAGAAAGGAAAAGATAAGTTTGAGCAAGGCAGACCTGATGAAGGCTGCCTGTGCCCACTTCAGCAGAGGAATGCAGATGACATGGACCCTCCCTCCTCGACTGACTGGCTGCTGTGTACAGGATGTTTTGTACTTTTCCTTTCCTGTTTTCTGTTCTTTGTGGGCCAGTGTTTTTGTTTTGTTTCTTTTCTCCTTTTCTCTTTCCAAACCACAGCTCAGGCCAACATAAATTATTTTCTTCTTTTTTTTTTTTTAAACTCTGCTTCTAGGGCAAGCTGCAGAGCATACTCTCTAGGAAAAAAAAGATTTTCACTCTTCATTTCTTTGTCTCCTCCACTCACCATCTGAGAATAGTGTTGAGTATGTTAGTATATGATCCCCAAATGTAACCCCACTGTGGAGTCTCCTTCTCTGGAGACATTCAAACCCCACTTAGATGTGTTACTGTGCGATTTAGTCCAGGTGCTCCTGCTCTGGCTGGGGGTTGGACTAGATGATCTTTCAAGGTCCCTTCCAACTCCTAACATTCTGTGATTCTGCAGAGTATCTGAACCTTGAATGTGATCACAGAATCACAAAATCACAGAATCACAGAGTCACAGAATCGTAGGGGTTGGAAGGGACCTCGAGAGATCATCAGGTCCAACCCCCCTGCCAAAGCATGGTCCCTAGCTCATACTACACAGATAGGCGTCCAGACGAGTCTTGAATATCTCCAGAGAAGGAGACTCCACCACCTCCCTGGCAGCCTATTCCAGTGCTCTGTCACCCTCACTGTGAAAAAGTTCTTCTGCATGTTGGTGCGGAACTTTTCTGTGCTCCAGTTTACAGCCATTGTCTCTTGTCCTGTCCCCACAGACCACTGAAAAGGGGCTGGCCAATTCCCCCTGCATCCCATGCCTAAAGTATTAATAAACACTAATTAGGTTCCCCCTAAGTCTTCTTTTTTCCAGACTGAACAGTCCCAGCTCACTCAGCCTGTCCTCATACGGGAGATGTTCCAGTCCCTTAATCATCTTCGTAGCCCTTCTCTGGAGTCTCTCCAGGAGGTCCCTGTCTTTTTTATACCAGAGAGCCCAGAACTGGACACAATACTCCAGGTGGGGTCTGACCAAGGCAGAGTAGAGGGGGAGGATCCCACATCAAGGAAGATATTTTCAACTAGATAGTGTGTTTTGGACTCTGTGTGGCTGATGCAAAGTTACTGCTGCCTTGAGGTGTAAGAGCAGGCTTGATGGCACCAGCTTCATCACTTGGTCACCTTGCTGGTTGCAGATTTGGCACAAAGGACCTAGCTACACAGAAAGGCCCTAACTTGAAGCTGAGGGTGACATCCTTTTCTACTTAGACCTCCTTCAACCCAACTGGCTGAGGCCCATACTAGGATGCAAAGTAGACTGAAAGCATCACCCTTCACAGCCCTGAAGTGACCTGTTCGGTCCAGGCTCATCCTACTCAATTTTCATCACTTGTCTGAGCACCTACCTCTGCCCTCTGATCAAATCCTCCTTTTATTAGGAGGTTAGATATTGGTTAGGTTAAGCAGGTTAGATATCAGGTATATAGCTCAGTGACCGTGATCTGAGAGAGTGGGTTTTGACACAGCTCCATAACCCACGTGACATGCTCACAATTTCCTCCACCTGAGAACAGGGCACTGCTGAAAATTTGCAAAACACATAAAAACAGAATGCAGGTTATCTGTAATTTCTGATTGGTTTGTCTTAGATGCTTGTTTATGTTCCAACCCTCAGTAGAGTAAGTACCACAGAAATCACCTCTGTGTCTCCATCAGATACAGGTGGATCCTTACAGCCACTCCAGGCACTAAGACACACGTGAAACAGTCTCTTGGGCCATACGTGAAAAAAATCAGCTGTAAGGGCAGGCACCTGCATGCACCCAGAGCAGTAGAGAGCACAACTCAGGCATGGAGACAGAAGCTTGTTCCTCCCTTCACATGTGCTGGCTGCAGCTCTCTAATGAACTGTGGCATCTTGGTAGCACTACCTATCCCCTCAGAAACTGTTGGAAGTCCTCCCTTTATCTCAGCAGTTCTTCAGATCTGAAACAAGTCCACTTCTGCACCCCTCCCAAGGGCGGCCAGAGAAGGAAAACATCATCTTACTTCACCCTTTCCATCCCATCGCTCCCTATCTGGCATGGCAATATTATGCATCCTGTTCTCATCATCACAGTTCATATTAATGAATGAAACAATCTTCTAGAACAATGGGCTCCCATGATAACTTGACCACCTGGTGTTTTTTATTACCTTCACAGCCAGTACCTTTTTTCCACCCCATAAAAGAATTAGTCAATCCACAAGCGTACATACGTCTGGCTTTTCACACAGCTGCAGAAAGAAGGGGGGGAAGGCAGCGATTCACCAGCGAGTGTTTACGACCTGCTTTGCCCCAGATGCCGTCACAAATGCTGCCAGATGAACCCAATCCTACGCATCCCTTTCACCTTCAAAGCCTAGCTCTGCGTTTCAGTGCACGGGCAGCAAACGAGGCTTCTGCAAGGTACATGCTGTGCATAGGGATAAACTATATATGCTGCTCCAGACCGTCAACGCAAAAGTAATTCTAAAAGCTTTAAGCATAACCGTGAGCATAAAAGCCCAGTCAAAGTGCAAAGATCAGCACTATTTTTCAAGCCTGTTTTGAAGGTGCTTTTGAGTCTTCCCATCACCAGTCAGAGGCTGCTGCCTATCCCCATGACCACAATATTAGCTCCAGTAGCTTTTCAGCTACTCAGCTTTGCCACAGCTTCCTGCTTTTGAGCATACTCTCTGCGGAGCTTTGCTAGCTCAGGCTTGGTTCAATCTAGTACAAACTTGGGGGGTGGAGGGGGAGGTGGCTTTTTGTATTGGAAAAAAAAAAAAAAGAGTCTGAGTGCTGCACCTGAAGGTTATAGAACTGCTGTTTCTGATGAGAACTCCTTGCTCCTGTTTTAAGAGGCAACTCACAGACCTTCACGCAAGGGTATCTCTAGTAATAGTGCTACTAATTATTGTCAGTTTGTTTCAGGAACTAATATTTTCTCAAATGCACTGGCTATGTTCTTGTTGATTTACACCAAAGATGAACTTAGTTTGGAAAGAGGAGAGGTGGGGAAGGTCTGAAAGAATACCCACGTTTATTTTTGTAACGCATTTAACTAATTGGCAGTGCTGATCTACCAAGCATCCCAAGTGAAGGTGAGCCCTTGAGCTAAGTCTACAGTTAGGGCTTGCCTTCACCACTGAAAAAGCTGGGTTTGAGTTTTTTTTTCTTAACCTCAGAATGACTGAGGTTCCTGAGTTATCCTGAGGTAAAACTATAATGAAGGGAAAGCATTTTATTTTGACTGGGTTGAATGTGCTGAGGTCAGTTCTTCATCCCTGAAACCCACCTCACCATGAGTTTTTCTTGGGGCAAATCTGAGAAGACCTCTCTTCCCTGTATGTTTTCTCTGATCAGTGCACTGAAGCAGCTTAGCTGTGCTTAAACATGTTTTACCTAGTGCAAGTTTAAAATCCTGAGGACACCAAGAAGTGCTTCACCTTAGGCTGAGAACCAACAGTTGCACAGTGTCTGACCTATAACTTCATTACTATGCTAAAATAACAAATATAGAACTGTGCCTAAAAAACCCAGGACTAGACATGTCTTGAAAATATCTCCTTCAATGGCACCACGAGCAGAGTAGAAGGAGAGAGAAACACATTTTTTCCAGCACTGACCTGTTTCATGACTGTTGGCCATCGTTTCCCCATTATTTGTCTCCATTGCTGTCTTTCTCTCCACAACTGAAAGCTCTCTGCAGCAAGGACAATGTCTCATCACAGGTAGGACCTTGAGCAAGGCTTCTCATGCCCTTGCAACTGAGCACATTACCCAATAAGATGGTTGGGTAACAGAAGTACAGTGCAAATCAGTGTCCTCATGTGTCACACCCACACCCACAGCGGACCTTTGACGTGCATTAGGGACTTAACCGGTTTGCCCCTATTGACCTGCAGCTGAGTGCAAAACCTAGCTATTCACGTCAACTTTTGGTCTAAGTACGTGAGCAAAGTGGGAGGGAAGAACACATTCTGCCTTCTTTGCTTGGCAAAGGTCTTGCTGGTTTCCCATATAATAGAAGGTGTTTTGACTGCTTGGTTTTGTGCAGGACCTATATTTCTAAAGTAAGTTACAGGGTTTGTTTGGTTTTTTCTACAGACACATCTTCTAAAATTTTGTCATTTGGAAAGCAAGACAATAAGGACAGAATTGGAAATGGCCAAGATTAAACAAGAGTTTTGCAAAGAAATGGTGCTCTTTCAGATATTGCTTGAAAGAAAAGTATTTTAGCAGCATTTTGCAATCCCCTGTGATGTCATCCCATCAACATCTATGAAAGTTTTTTCTTTGACAGAGGAGAAAATATGCAAATTCAAGTGAACATTAAATATTCACCAAAGAAAATGCAAGAAATTGTTTAGAATTGGTGAATTGAATTGATTAGAAGCAATGCTTGCACCAGGAGGCCGGATCCAAATTTGATCTCTGTCAATAGTAATAATGCTCTTATAATATCAGTTAGGAATTGGGGTCCTCAAAGAGTTGAAATTATATTAATATATGATAGTGACGCTTAGGACATGGCTTAGTGATAGACTTCAAATATAAGATTCACAGTTGGAGTTGACGATATTAAAGGTCTTTTCCAACCTAAACAACTCTATGATTGTGTGCATTATGTCATAAGAGCTTATATTTCTACAGACACAGATCATACCTTTAATTTGTTATGTTGTTGTCCACACAAGAGGATTACTGCTTTTAAACATGCAAGTTTCTAAAAATAGTAGAGTGGTATCAAAAGACTTCAGGGCTGATCATCCCCAAGAGATACACTCTGTTCCAGTCAGGGAGTAGACAATGTAGAGTGTGAGCACTTTGCTCAATCAAAACAGTTTTAATATTGAATGAATGAAACAAAGAAATGTTAGAATGACACAGAAGTTCAAGTTAATTGCTTTGCCAGCAATTCCAGATGAGATAGAAGCATGCAGAACCGACTGCTTCATATTATACTAGGACTGTTCAAATAAGTAATTTATTGGTTCACTTGAATTTTTATAATGCAAAGTTTGATAAAAATTCAATTCAGATCAACTCAGAGCGAAAATATTCTGAATTTCTGGTCAGTCAACAGATTTCAAAGATTTTTTCCAAAGATATCAATTTCATTCAAAATTAATTCAGGTGTATATTTTTTCCACACCTTTTGGATGTTATTTTTTAATATTACACCAATTACAAATTACAAATCAAAACTGTCCTTTAAAGAAAATGTCGATGTACTTAATTTTAAAACATGAAAATGGAGTTTTGCAGCTATTTAATAATTCAAGATTATTTGTTTTCTCAGAAAGCTATGTGCTGTGACCAATACTGTGTCAAAATTATTTTGTCCACTTGCATCCTTTACATTTTATAAAATTTTAAAAAAAAAGGCGGGGAGGGGGAGGAAGAGCTTAACTTTAGGCTAGTTGTTCCACCATCACTAGGCCAAACCCTTCACCTAAGACTGGATCTCAATATTCTCATGCCAGCCCTGTCATCTTCTGAGTGCAGAGCCCATCGTCACCCCCCAAAAAACAAAACTGATGGCTCCCAACTCTTCATGGAGCAACCCTTGCTTTGCACACAAGTGTGGTTTGGAGGCTTGCACGGTACCAGGAGGGAGAGCTAAGGAAGAGATGGTGTCCTGCAACAGTGCAAGAGTCAGAAGAGTGGCCAGCGCTGGGGACTGCCATGACCAGCCTTCATGGAGGAAAAAGGGCAGATGGCGAGATGAGTACTCACTCGCTGGGTATTACAGGTTCTAGCAAGAAAATATTTGAATTAGTGCCTTCAGGAAAGCAGTGAGTGAAAGCTGCAGAAATCGATACTTTGCAGCCACAGTATCATGCCAGTGAGAAAATAACCAGTCAATCCCATTTTAGAAGAATCCATTGAATAAAAAAACCGAGACCAAAACATCATTCTATTATTGGCATGAGAAATCATCAGTGGGTTTGAACCATAACCTCAGATCTCAACTCTGATACTAGGACCTTAAATATCTTTTCTTTCCCTCTAACAGGTGCAGCCAGAAAGAAATGGGAACATCCGCAGACTCCGAGGTTCCTGAATCACGAATTCTTCATGTGGGGCTTGGAATTCAGGTTGGGAGACCACAACCTGGCCGTTGTGTTTAGAACAAGTGCTATTTCTATTTTTTGCAAGGGGAAGGAGCGCATTTCCAGGCACCGAAGCAGCGTCAGCTTGTTCCGCTCCTCTCACGCAGCGGTTAACTTCTTCACCTGCTTAAGAGGGTCGCAAAGGAAACAGCTAACTCATCACTTTTTGCTGTCAGTTAAAACTACAAAGAGACCCTGAAAGGTTTTATCCGCTCTTGTCAAACTTCAGTTGGGAGCAGCAGATACAAGCTGCAGTTAGGTTGCTCTATTTCACTATGAGGGAGCTATAAATAGAAGCCTGTGTGGCTTTTCAAGCTCTCTGAATATAAGCCTCACACCTTCTCCATTTTTATTTTTTTTTCTAACACCCACATAAACATTTGCATGTCATCAGACCCGCAGAGACACAAATTTTCCACAACATGCCTATCAAGAAGAAAAAGAAAAAGAAAAAAGAAAAAGAAAAAGAGAAAAGCGTCCTATGTGTGCGTAAGCCCGCTCGTGTAGGGGTGCCCGCATGTGCGCATTCACATGCAGCAAGGTCTATGCTCCTGTAAACAGAGCTTCAGCAGCCCTTATATTCTGTCCTTTGGGATGTTTGTAAATTCACCTTGCTGTCCTGAATGTCACAGCTTACCTTCGATGTTTTCCTGTCATTAGACTTGGTGTTACCAACACCACCACTGCATGTGGCAAAGAGGTTCCCGTGCTCTTTCTGCTGCACGTTTTTTAAGTCCCTAAAGTGTATTCAGAGGGAGATTGGCCTAACACTGAGCTGCTTTGCTGGCTACTCTGGAAATCCACCCTGGAAGAAGGTGGAAGGCTTAGCAGAAGCTGTCACCATCTCCTCTGGGCCAGCAACAGGGAAGCTGAGCTAGGAATACCCAGGGCTGTAGAGGCTGCAGCAGAATGGACCCTTTGTAAGTTGTGTGCCTTCTGCAAAGTGCTGAGCGTTGAATATGCCAAGAACCTTCCAGCATTTGAAGGACTAGTTCCCTGCCCTACGTCAGGGCTGCTTCCTGTTAGAAGTTTCGAAGAGGTTAAATGCAGCGCAGCTGCTCCGCTTTCTGCTTACCATACCAAGGCGTAGCTCTGATTGCTCTGTCCTACATCAGCTTGCCAAACATGCCCTTCTTGGCATTATTTCAGGTTTCAGAGTATTTTTTTTCCCTTTTTTAATTTTTTTTTCTTTAATTTCTCCTTTCTGTTTTTATATAGGCAGCTCATCACATATTGGTGGCAAAAATCAGCCATCAAGACACTTTTTAAGTTGACTTTTAAAGTTTGACATTTATGCCAAAAAAATGCCTTTTCCTTAAAGCATCTGCCAGACTGGATTGTGTAAAAAAACCCTTCTGATACTGATGCTGCCCAAAGACCTGCATACAGACTGATGCATAAAAAAAAAAAACAACCAGGAGAAAAAAAAATTGTGAGGTTTTTCTCACCCTCTTCCTCCCCCTCTTTCTTATTTTTGCACAGGTGTTCAGACTGCAAAGGGCCAAGCAAACCTTCAACTTCGGTTTGAAAATGTGAGGTTATAAAAATAAGGGGGAAGGATTCTCTCCCAATTTTTTACTGAAAATTGAAAAACTTGGTGACATTTTTATAGACATTTTGAAGTTCAAGTACTGACACAACGCAATTTAGGCTTGGTTTACCACTTTCATCACTGATCCAACATTACATACCGGTATTATATAGAAGCTCATGTCTTCAGGTGACAGCATCTTGTCATGCAATTCTGCTGCCACAACCTGTTTTTAAGAAACTCTATAAATGAATAAAAGCTTACAAGAATTGCTTCTTTTATTGACTCATGTCCATGCACTGTGGTTGAGGCACATATTATCTGAAAGGAAATGTATACATTCATGAACAAAACCATCACCTGAAATTTTGCAAAATGCTGTCCTTGGTAACCATGTCAACTTCCTTCAACAGTGAGTTATGTCTCTTTAAAAGGAAAAAAACCAGTACTTGACTCAGCTGTGTTATCATGAAGACTCATGCCAGTACAAATAAAAGTGATGCAATTACCTTTTCTGAATAAAAAAAATTTATGATCATCATCTTCACACCAGTCAAGGGGCCTGCTGAACCTAGGACAGGGCTGAGCCTTGTTTGGCAGAAAGTATTTTGTGGCACATGACTAGCAAAGTAGCCGAAGTGGTATTCAGTCATAGCGAAATCGCTTGCAGAGCGCTTGAAGGTGCAATGGCAGAAAACTCTACAGCAGCTGGAGGTTCTGCAAGTGATAGGATGATGTTAGCAGTGAAGGCAGAAGCCTTGATAAAAATTGCATTAGAAGTTTCTGTGTTCACCATGAAAAATGGGTTTTGGAAGTGAATTTCTCATGGCACTAAACAGATTGCAAGGAAAGGATGCAGAATCACACCAGCCAAGGCTCTGGTCAATCATTCAATTAAGGAACTGAATGTATGAAATGTCTTGCTTTGTTGTTTTAACTAGACTGCAAATGCATTTACAAGATAAAATAAAAGGAAAATGTTGTCTATTTTTTTTAAATGTCCATCTCTTTGACCTTCCCAGGTGCCTTGTGGGCTCTCAGTAGCAATGGCTGCTATGTTGGGAAATAGCTCGGGAATGAAAAATTAACTTAAATATTGAAATAGAAATAGATACAAATTAATTCTCCCAGTTTCTTCATACAGAACTCAGGCTTTTATAACATGACCAAATTTCTATTGTGACAATTGTCTCCGAATGTCTGGACTGATGATGTAGAAAGTCTGGTATCTCCAGCACCATCATGTAACTTCCACTGTCTTTGCTGTGTCCCATAAAGAAGGTCCCTCATTGCTGACAGATGAAAATGTGTTCATTTGGGCCTTTTACAACATTATTATGAAGTTTGGGGACTTTTTTTAAATTGAGATTCCTTGTCATTCTCCTGAAGACAGGTCACTTGGGGAGGTAGCAGCTGGGAGTACAGTCGGGTATCCTGATCCCCAGCCTCTGATCGCAGCCTGAACAGCACTAATGGTATTAAAAAGAGAATCCTGTCTGTGCAGCACAGTGCAGCACCAAGCTCAAGCTTCAGGGGAGACCATGAAACAAAAATGAGAAGACATACCACTGTGGGCATTAACAGTGTAGATGAGCTTGAACTACCCCAGAAGAAGGACGAAGCCAAGGAAGAGCTTGTAGCAGTCAGAGGAACAAATGTAAAAGATCTTTTAAAAGGTGCTTTGTTGAAGACCAAAATGTCCAGAGATGTGATGGAAACCAGACTGGATAACTGTCTACAGGTCAAATTGGGGGATGGTTTTAAATGATCAGTGGTTACAACAGTTTAAAGATAACTGAGTAATATGTTCATGTTGGACTAATTCCCTAACTTTTAGATGGTCTGAGTCTGGGGATGTGCAATGGGAAGGCTCTTTTGTTGTGCATTCCAACATGACTGGGATGTAAAAGAAATCCTCATTTCCAATAACAGAAATAAAACTTTATGGATGAGGTCAATAGGGACATGGGAATACTGTGATAAAGATGACTATGAATCATGATTAAAAATTAATACCAACTATATGTTCTATTTTATTTTGTTTTGTTTTATTTACCCACCTCAGCATGTAAACTTCTTGATTTCCTCTCTGAGGACTTTTCCTTCCCTATCTGGACAATCCGAAAAAAAACTAAGAAAAAGGAGGATCTCTTCACGGGTAGTTTCCTATTATCAGCAGCATTTTCCATCTAAAATAGGTCTGTGTAGTACAAGTCCCAAATCTCCATCGGAGGTAGAAGGTGTTCAGCAGGCCTGCCGCTTCACTTCAGATCTGTGGAGCTTTTCTCTTCACAAGACCTGGGACTCTTCCTCATTAAAAAAGCATGAATTACAATTAAATATGTTGATACAGATTAGATACCAGTCTATAATAAATAAAAGAAGGCTCCAACTATAAAACTTCGTTATTTCTTTTTCCCAGCACAGCCAATAGAAACCGTGTACACTGGACTGCTTGCTAAGGAGATGATATAGGGGAAAATTAGTCATTTCAGCTCTGTCATTGTGTCTTGTATTCCTGAATCATCAATGGTCAATTCTGATCCAAGATTCAAAAAAGCTTTTTATTATTCCTTTTTTATATAGATTGTTTGTTTCCAAAAGCTAAATATTCCTTCTTCCATATTGCCTTGATCTGTGACCTTCACTAGGGACAGAGATCGAAACTCTCAGCTTGAAGTTTCTAACCATTAAAGGCAGACAGCATTAGTGTTGTGTTTTCTGCTTGAAGCAGTCCAAGTCTGCAAAACAGTCCTGTGTGTAAGTGGCTTTTGCAGCACACTGTTTATGCTGAAATAGTTTAGAGGATGTATTCTGAAATTACTAGTGTGTTTTTGCACTCTATGTGCGTGCATTTGCAGCTATCAATTTTTTTGCTAACATTTAGCAATTAATAGGTAAAGGCATTAGTGGAAGCAGCTGAGAAAGCATGTTTAGGAGCATGCATTAACACAGGTTTAGACTGACACTTTCTATTTTTTGATCCCTGTATAATTTAAATTCCCAAACAGCTAAGTGCAGGGTAGATAAGAATGTTATTTATCTTGACCCATCTGAGTTATGCATCTCATTTATGCTGGCCATCCAACCATCACCTGGGAGACCCGTACCTTCAGAGGATGACTCATCCCTCACTACAACAAAGACATCAAGGTCCTGGAGCATGTCCAGAGAAGGCAGCCAGGCTGGTGAAGGAGCTAGAGAGCAAACCTTACGAGGAGCAGCTGAGGGAACTGGGGTTGTTTAGCCTGGAGAAGAGGAGACTGAGGGGAGACCTTATCACTGCCTACAATGACCTGAAAAGAGGGTGTAGAGAGCTGGGTGTTGGTCCCTTCCCCCAAGCAATGGGTGATAGGACAAAGGGGAATGGGCTCAAGCTGCACCAGGGCAGATTCAGAGTGGACATTAGGAAGAAATTCTTCACCGAAAGGGTTATCAGGCACTGGAACAGGCCGCCCGGGGAGGGGGTTGGGTCACCATCCCTGGATGTATTTAAAAGACGGGTAGATGAGGTGCTCAGAGATATGGTTTAGTAGAGGACAGGTATGGCTGGACTTGATGATCTCAAAGGTTTTTTCCAACCTAGTGATTCTGTGATTTTGTGTGATTCAGTGATTTTAACTTTCATAACAAGCCAGCTTTGTCAGAATGGCCCAGCCTGAGCAACAAGGTGCCTGGCTTCTGCCTGAAATGTATCAAAATCTGAAAATGGAGAGAGAAAAGAGGCAATCTCCTGGAGATGCTGATCCCCCTAAATGTGTGAATCATGCTAGCAGGATAGGTTCCCTCATAAAATGCAGTCACATTGCTTTTTTTCTCAGTCAGCACCATCATCCATCCCATAAAGAGAACTCCAAACTATAAATAGTGAACCAAAACCCTCTTTGGGGCCCATAAGCCTCTCCTCAGCCACCACCAGCCCTCAGCAGGTGTTTGCAATGATTCAGTTATTAGCCTATCCCAGGATGAGACCTTTGGGAGCTTGGCTTTGGAGACGGTCCAAGGAAGGCCAGCAGAGTACTTTTGTCATGTTTTTGGTTGGGATGTGATGTATGATTGGGCAGTCATCCCATGTTCTTCTGGACTTGGCTGATTCCAAGCAAAAGCTGTATATATGCAAGGTTTGTCTCCAACCCTTTTAAATGCAGGGCATTGAGTAGTGCTGAGAGAGCTACACATGATTTGTGGGATATGTTTTTAAAGACTTTGGATGCTCCAGACAGGTAGCTTTCCAGATCTGGATCTGTACAAAAAAGCACACTAGGAGACCCTAGAGGATGTTACAAAGGCCAAAGGCCCTAAATTTCCCCCATGGCATACAAGCAAGGGCATATCCTATGGCATCCCTAGGGTATCCAAAGATCAGATCAATGCAGTCTGAATATTTGGCCTTCTGGGACCCACGGGAACACCTTAAAAGCACCATGTGGATAAATCTTTCTAGAGCATAAGCCTCATTAATAAAGATTTTTATTATAAATAGTCCCAAAACTTCACTGGCCAAAGTTCACCACACTCAGTAAGAATGTGCTGAGGGAAATGTTAAATGCTATTCTTCTTCTCAACTTGAACCGAAGCACCATGGCTTTCTGAGGCGTACGGTGTGGGTCCTATCACACCATGAGGCACAGGTTAGGTCTGCTGTTTTGAAACACAGTCAGCTCAGATTCTCTTCTAATTTAGTGTAAACCACCTGATTTGGTTGTATTTTTCATGGTATCATGTTCAGAGGGTTCACAGTTTACCCCTCTTCTGTTACGCACTAACCAGTGGAAAAGAAAGAAAGTGTGGATAAGGTAAACATCAGCTTGCACAACTTCAGAACGGAGTTTAATGAGAGAGAGCGTAACACTTAATTCAGAACTAAAGCATCCATTAGTACATTACCTTTCCACCGTATCAGTGCAACACATTTAACTCCCTTTTCCAAATACCATTTAACATAAACCTTTTTTTTTTTTCAACTTTTCCCACAAGCGTTTTAATGTGGGATTTGGACACCTTTCAGAGGAGCCCTGTGATGTAATGCATTTGAGAGACATAACAATATATATGTGGAGTTTGGAAAATCTTTTGCAACATGAGTAAAAATAGCCGCTCCTTTCGAAGGGCAAAATCTGACTAGCTGTCAAGGGCAGTGAGGAAGGTGGGGAGAATGGAAATTGTCTTCATAATTAATATTTCTGGATTATCATATGCAAAAAGATTTTTACAAAAGCACCAGGCATATTTCAACAGTGCAGCACTGGTTTGGGTACTGAAAGGAGCGGAGATTCATGCACTTGTTTTGCTCCTCAGTAGAGTGACGAGTCCCGTGTTTCCAAAGGAATACTGCTTCCAAAGGAATTCTGTTTCCAGGACCCAAGCAACTACCTATATTTTCATACATTTCCACACTATGCTGTGGGCATAATTATTAATTATGCCCGAACATTAATTATTTCAACAAATGAAATTCATCTGAACTAAAGGGATATCTGACCCAAGGTGATTCCTCTCATCTTAAATGAGACATCTTTAGATGTCTAAAAGGGTAGCGCAAGGACACTGAGCTCAGCAGCTCCTGTTGCCTTGCATTCTTCACAGCTGAAGATTCAGATTACTCAGCAGCTCACATGCCACTCCTCTCCAACTATAGATGACTGCCATCGAGCATCACGGTCAGTCCTTCACGAGGGGACATCTTGACATCTCAGCTACTCATGAGCTGCATACTGTTTCAGAGCCATTATCTGTCTGCACTTGCCCCAAGAGAGATCTTTCTTTGGCTGCAGCCCTGCTCTGAGTTTCAGGACAATGAAACTCAAGTTTTAGCCTTTGTGGTCTGAAGTGAAGCACCCCACTGATAAAATCTCCTGTTTCTCATTTCAGGTGCATCTGGACATCCCAGGTGGTCAGTGTGGGGCAGCTGACCTTGTACTCAGCAGAACCAGAAGACTTCTGTTGGGTTTTAGTGCATGTGAATTGATGGGAATTCTCACAAATACAGCCTGCAGCCCAGCCTGTCCTGTACTGCCCCAATCCACACGTGGCTTTCGATCTTCTCATCCTGTTAACTCAAGAAAGTCCTGATTTCATCCTGCCAGACTAGTCACAAATAGTCACCATTTTGCCTCCTTCTGGGTTAGTTTAAAAGCAGCCCATGCACTGACCAATATTTGCAACCTGTGCAGTCTCTGTGTCACAGGATACGTAACCGCGACCAGATGACCAAACCCTTTGAGCATCACAGCTCATGGCAAATGCATAGACATCTATATTTTTAAATAGAATATCGTCATAAGGAAATAAAATAAATGTCAGGGACTGAGCAAGAGTTTCAGCACATTGGCAACTCTCTTAGAATCTCTTATCAGTTAGAATGAGACAGGGTCTGCTATGCTTATGCTTGTTAGTAATATTTAAATTCACAAGGACACCCCACTGAAAACAGTATTTAGCTGGAGTCAAAGAACTGAGATGTAACTGAGTGTGATACTAGGAATAACAAAGGAGTAAAGCTATCACAGTTTTTCATTATAATTTTTAGCAGCCAATTTCATTCTATGTACTGACTTTTAGGAGTCCTAAATCACAAGAATTTGACCTGAAGTATATTAATTTGTCATTAAACTTTTGACTCAAGATAATAAATACGTAAAAGTTCTCAAGAAATAATTTTTATGTCTTTTTGAGAAAAAAACTAAGAGAAACTATAAGAAAAAGGAGGGGGTTTGGGGAGGATACATGTGGCCAAAGGAAGACAAACATCTGGTTAGAGAAGGATGCGCTTTCAAAAATATTTTTCCATGTATCTGGGTCCATCTTTGTTAGTTCAATAAAAATTATAATAATATGGGGTGTGCCTGTGAGACAGATAACTATCTGTAAAACACTGAAGTAATGCTCACACTGTGCTGCCAAAGCCTTAGAGATTTACTTTTAACAGGATGCCTGATATTCTTCCCACCCCCCAAAATCTATTCAAGCACCATCTACAACTTCATCGCCTGCACTTTCTTAGCATGTGCCAAGTTTATGAGGCAGTATCAAGGACATCATTAACCAAGCAGAAAAACTGGTCTCAGTACTTCAGATAAAAGCATCTTGCCCCAGACCAGCTAATCGTAGATCAGTGAAACAAAGGCAGCAGATCTTTCAGGCCACCCATTAGACTATCCCTGTTGCCTTCATCCTGCCAGTGCTGCCTGGGGTTAGGCTGGGTGATTGCATCTCATACCAGTCTTTGCTGGGGAAGTGCAGTCTTCTTCAGCCAATTTTTGTCTTGAAGGAAAATCCCTATGGTTGGTTACAGAATGCACTCCCATGTGTTTAGTGCAGGGATAGATAGGGAGCAATGATACTGTGGTGAGATCAGGAAGTTTCTGTTTTCCCCACGAGTGAACAGATCCTGTGCTCAGCACAAAAGCAGTTTAAGAGCAGCTGAGCCCTTGCCTGGATGTATTTGGAAGTGAGGTGGTAACAGTTGCCAGCATGCCTAGAGAATAAAAGGCATGTGGGCTCTCTCAGATCCCTGTGCTAAAGTTGGGGTGATATGATAGGGAGAGGAGTCGATGACCACAAATAAATAACCACAGGAGCTTACCTGGGAATGTCCTTTCCTTTCAACCTGCCCAAGGAAATACCATATTACTGTATTGTCCTTTACAACCAAAGGTGATGCCACTAATATAATTCCTTTTGTATATGTGTATGGGTTAAAAAGTCCCTTGTGTGAACGGTGGTTTGGTTACACAAGGTGATCAAGGAAATTTGAGCGGCTGCTTACCTCTTCCTAGTTATCCTATGCAGATACAGCAGCGAATCCCGGGGAAAAGGAAATGTAATCTCTTGGAAATGTATTTATGTGAAACATCAATCAGTAAGATCACCTAAAGGAAGTCCTGGTCTCACAAAAGATATGTAGACCTGGTGATAAGTTGTCTCTGTCTCATTTCTCCCCATGTGGTTTTTCATCACAAGTTGCTGGAGTGGCATTCCTACCTATTGATACTCAAGGTGCTCAACCAGCATGAGCTTTTTCTAGTCCTTGATGTCCATGCTGCAGGACACTTTTCCACTAATACCTGGAAGATACAGTATGGAAAGAAAGGAATTCAGTGATCAAGTAACAGATTTTTCTATGAAAATGCAAGTTATGATTTTTTCTGTGCCCCAGAGCTGCCATTAGGTCCAACAGAAGCAAAGGCATCTTCATCGTGTGTGATTTATCTATCACCCCAACTTAACCTATTGCCCTTCCTTTAACTGGCCCTCGGGCATGAGCTCAGATTCACAATGCAGATGTCCACATGTGAGATGGTAGGTAAAAACCACCTCCCAGAGCCTGTGGTCTTCACAGGCATGCCCACACTTGCCAAATCACACAACCCTAGAGCCTCAGAGCAGAGTCCCTGCACCAGAAAAACCCTGTGCCAAAGAGAAAAGAGTCAACACCTGCATGGATGACTGGTTTCTTCTGGTACAAACACAGAAACACTTGCAGGGATGGGCTTCAGTGCAAGAACATCACTTGCCTGTAGCATCTTCTCCACAGGCAAAGCAGCTTATAGCTGAGTTCCCTGCAGGGCACCTCTGATGCTAAAGAAAACTTGTCATCTCTCCCAAACAAGGGAGGAAGGAAGAGCTTGTGGTTAATGCAGCAAGTGGAGGCTCAGGAAATCTATGTTCATATCCTGGTTCTACCACAGGCTTCCTGTGTTACCTTGGGCAAGCCCCTTATCTCTTTCTCTGACTCCCTTCCCCCACGTGTAAAATGCTTCCCACTCCTAATGGAACTCAAACCTTAAACTGGCTTATGAGTGCTACTGTACAGCAAGGGAATGGTTAAATGTGTGCAACAATCCTTCCTTACCTCTGCGTGATCATCTAACGGGACTCCCAGCTCTAGTATTAATGTTTTCCATTAGCTAAGTTGCAATATGTTTCACCCCAACAACAATGTATTAATGAGTATTAACAGGTAGTTCTGAAGCTTTAAATGACAAAACCCCATTGATCAAAATGGGTCTGATATTACTTCTGTGCACATCACCAATTTACTGAGGCAGAGCCTGTGAGACCTTTTGAACTATGATTCCTGTGTTATATAATTCTACGTAACAAGAAACAAGACCCAGACAAAACTAGACCATAATTTATGCTTGCAACCATATCTTCTTGTTTATAACGAGACATCCTAGTTAGCCCATCAACAGTCCAGTTCCCTGTGCTTAACTCCTGTACCTGACCAAAACTGCAGTATTTCATGATCTTGTTTCTGCATAATCACAGGCTGTCTCCCTTTCTCACTTCACCCTGTCCCACTCCATCCACACAGAACGGTGAACATAGGTTATTTTTCAGAATGACAGGTGTCTGGACATTCAAAAATAGAGGCTGTTTGAGTCAAGTTGGCCTTAATCATACTGTCTACCAGAGTTTAAAGCAACTCAGGAAGAACAAGAAATTACAAGTGGGTTTTTTTATGCAAAGCTTTTCCATTGAGAGGTGAGAATGTGACAAATCTGGGCCGTAAAAACATAGACAACAGGTTGGTAAGTCCACCAAAACCAAGTGTGCTCACTCTAAGGGTAAAAAAAAAGGGCTTTGAGATTTTAAAACATACATTCTGTTCTCACATCCCTTTGAAGAGATCATGTGGGGTAATTCGAAGTCTCCTTCTAACAAAAACATTGCAAACATTTCCTGTTGGTAACTATAAAAGGACAGTCTAGCTAAGTAAACAGTCCTCTTCATAGTTGTGTCTAAGCAGGAAAGCCCTGTATTCTTCACCAATAGCTCCATTGATGACTACAATTGTTCTGGATGTTGTTTGTATTCGTAATAACACTGATTATAACAAAAGATCAAAACAGGAACTTCCTTAAACTTATTAAATTTTTGCAATGGGGGCCTGGATGCTGCTGGCATAAGGATGGATGGGCATTGACATACTAGAAACAGGGCAGCCAGATCATCAGCCTGTGTAAATCACTGTCTTCACCAAAATAAAGCTAAGCAGCTGGGGACTTGGCTTCATAGTGGCATCTTGTGCTACCCAAGAGCTCAAAATGCCCTGCTACTACACAGTAAATTCCCCGTTTTCTTGTACCATGAATTAAAAGTTTAAGGAAATGAAATAACAGGGCAAAAATTAAAAGGAGTTCGTAGCAGAGCTATGGTTAGGACCCAGACCTCCCTCCTCTTGCTGGGAGTGTCCCATGAGCATTCCTGCGGCATTCAGTGATTCTTAACCAGTGCATATACTGTCTCCTTTTCTGTGCTCTTCTCTTTCATTTATCAATTATTATTTTCTGTCATCATTATCTTATTATTCTACCTGATTAGAAGCCTACAGATTGTGTTCACATTTATCACAGTAGAAGCCCTTAATCAGCTGCTGAGGTACAACAAACCATCTGCCCCTGCTAAACACACCATTCACTGTATTTTCAGCTTCTACTGCATCACCAATGGCCAGCTTCTTCAATATCATATGAAAAAACATACCCATGTTGGGGTAGATACTGGAGCTACAGCTTTGAAGCGGATGAAATGTAATAACGTCCTCCTCTCCCCAACAGACCCTACAGACTCTTTGGCTCCTCAATCCTATGTCCTAAGTTTGTGAGCCCACAGAACCTAGGCAGAGAAGATACAGATATATCCCTGATAATATCATACCATCCTGAATTCTGGATGATTTGCTATTTGTTCTCTGTTCCTGTAAGACCAAGATTAAACCACAGGTCTTACATAGAATTGAGAACTTCTGGAGGTCCAACTAACAAGCCTGCCTTCTTTGCCAGGAGAATATAGTTTCTAAGAAGACAATACTTGATGTTGAGAAATGATTATAAATTCCAAAAGCATGGCTTGGAGTAAGGGCAAAAGTAAGATATTTTACCATTTTATAAATCATGCTCACTACTTTTTTGTCTGACAGCATTGAATTAATGGCATGGGGAGGGGCTTCCAGAAAAAAGGATCTTCTACCATAGCTGCAGAAAGGACCATCTCAAAAAATTATCATAAGGTGATGTTGTAAGGAAAAATATATTCTGCTTCAATCTGCAAACCTGAATTTATTTGAAAAGAAGGTGTGCCATTGGGGAGTAAGGAAAAGCGTGGTCATTTTTGCAGTTTACTGATGTTGGTAATCATCTATTTTGCCTGAGCTTGAGAAGAGAACTTCAGGTTGCTGGGTTCAAGCTGATACCTATGGATACAGCAGTTCACTGCTGGCTTGCTTAGACATCTCCATGTCACATAAAGTAAGCAGGTGGACTGGTCAGATTTTTTAAATCTTCTTCCTAAGGTTCCTTTCTACCTTACAGCCAGGATCCACTTTGCAAGGAGAAGAATGTCTGAGAAGACAGTCCAAAGGCCAGGAAGGCAATGTTACTGCAGGTCTCTTGCAGTGACTGGATGGGTACCAGCCTTTTTATTTTTCTTGCCTATGTCTGCAGACAATATCACCATGTTTTGTTAAAAACTTAACACAGCCCCAGCATTGCCTGTAACTGAAGAAAGGAAAGAAACCTATTTGTTCAGCTTGTAAGACAATATGTGTTGCCTGTGTGTAAAAGAGGTTTCACATGAAGCCAGGTGGACTATCTCCCAATTAACACAGAGGAACTTGTGCTCCTCTCCCAGCTGAGGCATCTAAATTTTGCTATCCTGTGTGGCTCCAAGAAAATCCCTTATCGTTTCCCCTGGTTCTCCATGTGCAACAGGGCAATCAAACATTCCCCTTTTCCATGTGGGCTGCAAACTCTGAGGATCAAGAGTAAACCCCTTACACACGTATACAGCACCAGGCACCATGGCAGTCCAAGATGTTCCTCACATATGAACAGGACCTACTACAAGGAGAAGACCGGAGCATTGCACTCGTATGGAAAGAAACCCCCAAACCAACTTCATGTAACACACAGAAATTAGTGATTTAAAGCCCAGCACATGAAGTGTGAACTTCTCAGTCCCCAGTCTCATAGCAGGGCTCAGCTGCCCAGCTTGAACTCCAAGTTCTCACCACTGCAGCTGATGGCTCTGTTATCTTCGTCCATAAACAACCTGTAGTGAAACCAGGGTAGTCAATGGCATGGCCAAGAAACCGTAACGCTTCTCCATCTTTTAACTGGGATTTGCTCCCACTACAAGCCATCTCAGCCAGTTAAGTGGCTTGCCATTACTGTTTTGCCCCAAATGACATCACCATTTGGCTTCCTGAGCATACCTCTTTGGCTCTAAACCCCTCCTTGGCTCTTTTCCCTGTAAACAGGGCCTGATTAATGTTGCAGAAGAAGGGCTGTGAATCACGTATTCCATTCTCTTATGGGAAGTCAGAATGTCAATTTTTCCAAGTTTTAAGTGCAGAGATTTGGGATATTTAATGCAGAATCCCTAGCAACAACACAGAAACTGCAGTCTGAGCCCACAGCTGCACGCTTCCCAACATACTTTCTGTAACAGCAGCTGATGAATCACCCACTAGAAGACATGCACTTTAGAAAAAAAAAGTGAAACAGCATTCACCAGTGGTGCCTATTATTACACAGACCCAAACACATTACAAGGATATTCTTTGATAAGGAAAGAGCCCTCACACACACATCCACAAATCTCTGCTGGGCTGTTTAAAGGCTGAATGGAAATAGTCCAACAGTCACAGATGTTCTCTCTTCAATTCTGGGTGGCAGCATTTTACTGCCCACGGTACTCATCACCACTAATGGTTCCAGCTGGTGGCCAAAAGCTGACATTCGTTCTGAGTTTTTGCTTCACAAGTGCGAAGAAATTAAATACAAGAGTTCTCAAAGCATCACAGGGACCCTGTTACAGTCTCTTTCTCTTCCTTTTTTTTCATGGCAATGCTTCTCAGCTTTTCAAAATAAAATGGTAAAATTAAAAAAGCAATTATGATTGGGATCAGTCTTTTACAGGGGCTGTGTGCATACCGAGCTTGAACAGTATGATGGAGTTTCAGATGAAGGATGCTCAGGGATGTGAGTGGCGAGAAGGTGTTCTTAAAAAGCAGCTACTTGACAAGTGGTACAACTAACTCTCTGGCATGTTTTATTTCCTGTTAGCATTATGAACAGCAATGGAAGGAATGAACAAGGAAGAAAAAACCAGTCAATAGTTAGATGAAATAGAGGGGTGCTTCTTTGCAGGAAGATAATTCCAATCATATACAGAATTTACTGGAGTGGATGACCCACTCCTGAGACTGACAAGAGCAACCAGAGGCTTAGGAGTACACAGAGCTCACTGAGGTGCACTGAGGTCCCTTCCAACCCCTAGAATTCTGTGATTCTGTGAGAAATAAGCTCCTCAATGCCTTAAACCCAAAGGGTATTCTACCCAAAAATGAACTTTCTCCCTGACAGGAACTTACTGAAGCCAAATACTAGATAAATATGTGTGATGAGACATTCACAGAAAACAGGGGTCAAGTGCTGAAAAATAATCCACATTAACCTTGGTACCATCAATGAGGATTGCTTACAGTGCATTATCTGTGTTTATTCAGGAAATGAGCCACTGTGCTAGGTGCTGTGGAAACACACCAAGTATGTCTGACCCAAAGGTACTTCATATATCAGTATAAATGCAAGATATTCAGAAGTTTATTTGTTGGCTGTGGCATAAAGACTCAGGCAGGGATGTAATTTCAGGAAGGTCCCTTCGCTTCTCCGTAAACCAGTTTTTATGAGGAAAAAAGAATTATTCTCTTCCCTGCAAACACCTGGGTGTTGGGGTAACCTCTGAAGGATTTATTAAACCCTTGTTCAAACCTACCCAAGAGCCAAGCAGTTGTTTCAGAGCAGGCCAGGTGTGTTGCACCTCATGTGATGGGGAGAGGTGGCCCAGCTTTTCACCTTTTCAGTGTTGTGGTTGTAGCTAGTCCTATAGGGCCTGGCAGAGGAATGAGGCTGAAGGAGAGAGCTTCTGAGATTTACCCCACAGCAAAGCAGAAGGCAACAAGGCAAGTTCTAACTGAGTCCTTCAGCTGCAGAAGAGATGGGGGAGACTTGGACTAGATGCGGTGTGTTTCATCCCCAGGGGCCAAGCACAGGAAGGAATGTAGGAGGGGAGGTGGAAGAGAGTAGGGATATAGGTACAAAACCAGAAGTGCTGCTAAGCATCCTTATCACTCAGAAGAAAGTCTCTTGTTTTTACAGTGCCATGTAAGATGGGCTGGCCTTATTAGCACATCTGAGGTCATAATCTCCAGTATCTGTGGCTCAGGGCATGAGAAAAGGCTAGTTAATATGAAGCCTTGCATGGTCTGCAGGTCCCATTGTCATGACAACTTCTCCTCTAACAAAGCCAAGAGGGACATGAAACCTTGAAAGGAATAGCTAGAGATGTCGCAGAGCAATGAGACTGGCTCACCTTTCAAACCTGGGTTACTTAGCATCTGAACAATTTAAAACCATTCCCTCCCCACCATATCACCTCTTGTTCATTGTAAAGGGAGCCAAGCAGACTCATCTGTCAGGAAATGGCTAGTAAAGGAACTATTCTGAGGTCTTCCTGCAGCACCCTTGAGTAGGCCAACAAGATGCCTGTAGTGACTGTGGCACCAATCTCAGAGAACCTGCTTGTTGGGCTAACTTTCCTACTGTTCATCGCAGGACAGTTGAATCTTGCTAATGCAGCAGTTGCTGTGTCTTTATCACCAGCCCAAAGCATTTGAACCAGTTCTACAAGGTGGGACTGGAAACCAGTTTCTCGTTTAGCATTGCCTACCACGAAACTCTCCTTTACTTCCTCTTTTCCTAGCCAATGACCAGTCCAGACTGGGTATGCAAGAGCTGCATAAACCCTTTTGCACTAGGGCAAATAGCTCTCACTTTTAAGAAGAAGCAAAGCCGCAGGGACGCAAAGGGCACCACCGCTGTTCCATGCTAGGGATGTAACTGCTGCTCCCCATTTGCATGACACCCAGCATTAACAGAGGCAGCATGAAATGCAGCCGCTCTTGAGTAGGCGGAGGCAGGTATCCAGTTGACTCAGAGCATCGCTCTGCACCAGGGTGAAAATTTAAGGGCAGCTGGAGGGACAAGGCGGGAACTTGCCTGACTAAAGAGTATGTAGATCTGTACGATATTGCTGCGCGAGGGGAAAATAGCTGTAGGGTTTTCTTTAGAAGATCTGTGTTCACAGAGGGCTATGGAGGTGGGAAGAGGGGAGAATAACTAATAAATCGTGATCGCTATCTTCAGTATTTACAAAAGATAGGCCACACAAGTGTCTCAATAATGGAAGCGCCTCAATATTTATTTATTGTTATTAATTTGTATGAAGTGATTTATGAACCATATGGTCTGGAAGGTGCTATGCAACAGAAAGGTAAACTTTTTTTCTTAGCCAAAGAACAAGACAGCTGTAAGAAACAGAAGGGGTGGATGTTATCTCACCTGCTCTCCAGCCTCTCAAAGCCTAGGGCAAAGACAGTGTGTGTAAAAGGGCAACTCCAAAGAATGACTCCTGCAGCCCATGGCATATCCTTAGTCCGTCAGGACAGAAACAGCAATACCTGTGTTGTGCCAGAGCTGACCTTAGTTAAGCCACCAAGCAGGGTCCATCAAACCACTATGACACAGGTTGTCTGTTACATGGAGTATGCCAGAGATCATCCCATCCCCTTTCTCCACTGCCCACTTTATCAGAGATAATGTGGCTGCAAAAGTGAAAGCAATAGCGAGCAACAGAGAGGAAAGTGGAAAAGGTGCAGGACACCTCATGGTGGTTTCACTGCTGGTCTGCTACATGGTGGCTGTGTCCCTGCTGTGCCTTTTCCCACCTGTAAGATCCTGTGCACAGGCAACACACATGCATCCACCACCTACAGCAACGGAGCCTCAGTTTTGGGAGCAGCCTCTGAGCACCAATCTTAATGACAGTAATTTTAATAACCAAGATATCTTTGAAAGGACCTGGAACAAGGGGCTGTTTTGCATCCCTTTGGATTGCTTTTGACTATTGGCCACTAGTAATAAACTATTAGGGAGCAAAAAGCAAATGGAAAACAATAGAAGTAATTATATAGCTGGATCAACATTTCACTTCAAATATTATTGTCTTGGTGAAGATATACAGCATGGATGTGCTATTGCAAAAAGAAATATGCATTGCTCTCTTTACCAGGAAGCAGGTATGACTGTATTATGTAAATATTACCTCATTTACTGTCAACAACTGTAGGCTTATTTTCGCTTTGCAAACAGATGACAAACGTGCTTGGAGTCATACAGCATCAATCTTAAAGCTGACAAGGATCCCTCATTTTGCAGCCAATTTTTGAAAGTCAAAAGGCCAAATTCAGACTTGGGTTAATGCTATTGGCTCCAGCGGGAGTGAGATGCCAGATTCTCCGCATTAGTGTAACTCAGATGTGCTCTGTGAACTTCAACAGCCAAAGAAGTGGTTCTGAAGCTGTTGACTTCAAAGCTAAGCTTGGCCCACAGAGCTGAAGCAGTGGGTGAGCAAGAGGTCTGAACTCCACCCCCCTGCCCTGACAGGAACAAATGCAGCCCAGAAGATTTCTATAGAAGTTAAAGATCAGTCACAATACTCCTTGATACGTCATTTGAAAACTCAGCTGACTCTGATGTGGTTGCTAACACCAATGAAAAACAGCTAAAATGAGAGGACATAAGAAACCGTGTCCTTCAGGCCTGCAGTTTGGAGACCACCGTGGAAGTGGTTGCAGCTCCCTCACTCAGTCCACTGTTGCCCGCTAGCTCTGGTTAGACTTCCTGAAAGAGGATGACTCTAGCTTGGCCTTGAGCTCATTAATCCCCAAAGGATTATTTTGGCAGTCACATTATTCCAGAAGGAATCATCCTTTAGATCCTCTTCCTGCTCTCCTCCCCATGTCTTTTGCCAGGAAAGATAATTTACCCCTCAGGTTCTCATCTGTGAGGAGGGGGTATCTCTGGTGACTAATCACCCTGTGATATCACAGGCTAGCTGAGATCTTCATTCTCTCTTTTACAGGGGTTAGTCTTGCAAAACAGGGCTGTCTCTAGGGTCAGGCTTAAACTGTTCAATGAGACTTAAATGGTCAAAGGTAACACTGCTCAGAGCTGGGTATGTCTTTAGCAGGTCAGACTGCAAACCAAAATAAGTCTCATATGATTTTCTTACTTGGTTTTGAAATGCTTCTCAGTGATGCTAACACACCATATGGGATTCCTAAAAGGCCTAATCTAACTTTCAGGGTGTCCAATTCCCAAAATGTACTATTTGAAGGAGAGTGAGATGATAAGACATGCCAGGGTGAAATGATAGAGGGAAACATGGTTAAAAAGAGGGCTAGTTCATAACATATACAAAATGCTATTAAAATCTTCTCTCCTTGAAATATCCACAGCCACTCTCCAGCAAATGCCCTTGCTGAGAACATCAGTTCAGCAAGAAACAGTGAATCATTTTCCCTCTTCAATTTTCTTTCTTTCTTTCTTTCATTCTTTCTTTATTTCTTTCTTTCTTTCTTTCTTTACTTCTTTCTTTCTCTCCAGCTTCCCTCTTTCTTCCCTATCATCACCAGGCTTGGAAAAAAACCCCACAATTAATGCTAGTTTCTTGAAATACAGTGAGTACCACCACACTGTACAGTGGTGTTTCAAAAAAGGTCTTGGGAAATTAAAATTACCCCATCCCTCGGGCAGAAGTTGGAAAGTATTTAGGAAGGAATCACTTAGTATTTGAAGCAAATTCAACTTATAGGTAACAGTTCTGTTAAAAAAAAATTAAAAACACATCTCCTTAACGCAAACCCACTGTGACTTGTGCATACAAATAACAGGATTTGCACTGGCGGGTGTCATGTATGTCTGAGTACCGAGCACAACTCTGTTTGCAGAGAGAAGACTCATCCAATGAAAACACTGAGGATTTCAGGAGAAAGCTTCTTTTTCCAGGGCATTGGGTCGCCAGTGAAATGCACTGTGCTAATGTGGGAAGATTTACCTGCTATGCCTATACTGTCACAAGAAACCCACATATTCTAGAGCAAAGCTTCAGGATTTTCAGCTTATTTTAACCTAGCAATGAGGCTGGTAGAAAGCAGAGTTATCTAGAGAGGATCTGCACAGAAAGTGAAGACCACAGCTATTTAATTTAATCTTTCTTCAGATAGATAGTGTCTTACAGGACAAAAAGTCACTGATAGAGTCAGCAACCAGCCCCTTTTCTTGAAACACTGGCTCTGCTTCCTCAGTGGCCTCCTGTCCAGATAACACTCAGCCTTGCTCCTCACTGCTTCAGGTTGTGAAGAAAATTGCACCTTGAGACAGCAGAGCCACACTATGCCAAGCTACCAGCTCAGCTGACATCAGTTTCCAGGGCACAACTAGGAAATACCACCACATCCCAGACTCTGCAGGTAGTTGCCTCTGCCTGGATTATAGTCCATCCTTTGTGAGCCAAGCCCGATTGTGATTATGAGATGAGGGAAACTGAGAGGCCCTCAATACCCTGTGACCTTTGCCTTTTGTTCTGAAGCACTAACACTTAGCCTAGCTGAGCTTCAACACTGTGTTTAGGAAGAACTGATCTCCAGGTAGGAAGCTGGTGGACCATGGCACAGTCTGGTCTGTGTCTGCACTTGTTGTATGCTTGAGCTTTTCCTCGCCACCATCACCTCATCCTTCCCCTCTGCAGAGACCTCTGGACTTCAAGACAGATGTGTCTGAGTTTGTTGAGACAGTGTGGATGGGTCAGGCCTCAGCAGCAGGCTCAGAGTGATGCTCAACTTACTGTATAGATGAACACTGCAACCACCAAAGTCGCACTTCAAATCCATTCATGCAATTTAACCATTTTCCCTGGATGCCCTCTGCTACGGGACTTCTCATTCCTGCCTCAGCCGTGAGCACCAGTGCCTCCCCCTCCCTTCCCAAAACACCCCCCAGCCTCCCTCCTCACCGAGGTTCAATCCGTGCTGGACTCCCCTAGGTAAACCCCATCAGTGATAACCACCACCATTCTCCAGCTGCTTGTGCTGGATTAAATACTTCAAGGCTGCTCTGCAAGCCCGCCTCCACATATCCCTATCCCTCGACTGGGTAGCAATAATCCCTCCCCAGCTTCCAGATCCCCCTACGCCTTGGCTGGGGAGTTGAGGGCTGGAAACTTGCTACCAGCACAGTAATCTTTTCCCAACCATGACAGCAGAAGGGAATTACAATTCCCCTGGTGCAGCAAGGTCTCAATATTATCATCTTCTGCTTGTCCTAAACCAAAGACATGCGAGTATGGCTGAACTATTCTGTTTGTGCATGTGTGCATAGAGTGTAGAGTAGTATAATAGCATAAATTTTAATTTTAACTACACAGATATGTGTGTTGAGGGCTTTTTGTGCGTGTGTGCTTGCCTGTGTGCATACACGCAGCTGTATACACACAGCCCCATGGTTAGCATGATATATCTATATGTTATTTTTCAGCCATGCTAATAAAAAATTCTTCTGACTCCTTTCAAGACCTGACCAAGCCCCTGCTGCTATCACATTCCTGTGCTTTTTACATCCAGGGGGTTGTCAATAGTACTACTGAAAGCAGCGGGTTCCCCTCATTCACAGGTTGCCATTAGCGCTACTGAAAGCAGCAGGTTCCCCACGCCTCTGGACATAGCACACATGTTTTTTCAAGGAAAGGTCAATACTGACACAGAGCTGTAAGGACCAGGCAGTCATTGTGTCCAGAGGGAGCATCACACCTAGGTTGTCTCTAGGGGGTCAGAGTGGAGAACCTAGGGAACACAATCCACCTGCCTTTCTTTTAGTCACACAGAGGGGAGAGTCTAAACTAGTCAGTTTTGAGGATTCCTCTGTGATTAGAGGAAGGGATATTTGCAAGTTCATGTAGTGATAGGATGAAGCGCAATGGTTTTAAACTTGAACAGTGTAGGTTTTGATTAGACTTTAGGAAGAAGTTCTTCACTCTGAGGGTGGTGTGACACTGGCACAGGTTGCCCAGAGAGGTGGTGGAGGCCTCATCGCTGGAAGCATTCAAGGTCATTCATCAAGCATTTCAAGCTTGATGAAGCTCTGAGCAATCTCGTCTGGTTAAAATTGTCCCTGCTCACTGCAGGGGGGCCGGACTAGGTGGTCTTTAATGATCCCTTCCAACTTAACATATCTGATGATTCAATGAAGGGAACAAATACTTGCACAGTGTAACCCATCTGCTAGTGCTGGTGCCTATCAAGGCTGCAAACGCACTGCAGAGGTAACTGGTAACTGGAGGTATGATGACCAGCTGAAGTGACACACCATAGACACAAGGTAATTATGACTTAAGATCAACCCCACCTTGGTTGGCAAAACATAGGAACTACTAAGCAGAGCTTAGGTCCCCTGAAAGCTGCTGCATTATTTCAGCTTCCAGATCAGATCCTTTCTCTACTGAGGAAGATTCAGAATAAAGGTTATGCTGAGCATAAGCATTTTGCATTTGGAAGGTACCTTTAGCACCTTCCAACATTGGACCCTAAAGTCACCTTGTTCCTCATGCTACGCCAAAATGAAGTTGCCAGCCACCACAACATACCTTGCAGTAGCAGTATTTTCTGTGTCTCACATTCTACCTAAAATTATACGTGTTTAACCTGGTTTTGTTACACAGAAATCCTGAAATGATCAGGACACGCCATCTCTGAAGAGAGAAGGCAAAGAGAAAGAACCCTGAAATGTAATTTTTACAGCAGTTTCATGGCTTTTAACCCAATCTTTTCATTTTGATGAGCTTAACTTGTGATTTCTGGTCCCTTGGGATGAATAGCAGTGGAAGTAAGAGGTGCATTCAAGTTCCTCTGGATGTCACAGTTCTGAAACATGCACCAAGGAAAGAGGAAAGCAGACTGGTAAGGTACAAACCAAATGAGTGAAAAATATGACTTCCTTGTCCCTGCCTCTTGCCACTCAGCCCAGCTCCTGGCATGGGTTAGCCCGTCTTTTGAGAGGCACTACTTTTGTTCAAGCTGACCTTCAAGCAGATGTCCCTGCAAAAAAAAAGAGGTAACTGGGAAGAAATGTCACAAAACAGAGCTCCACTATTGAAAAGCGGGTCTCTGAAAGGCTGAACAGATGGCCCTGGAGTCTCCCAACTCCATGGTGAGGACGCTTGGCAGCAGAATGAACGCTGAGATAAAAAGGAGCCGATTTCATCGGCTGCTCTGTCTGATCGAGCCCTATAACTTTGCCTTGGGTTTCTGCTTTTGCTACCTCCTTTTCTGGAAAGTGCAACAGCTCTTTAAACAAACTCCCAACAGTAACAAAGCCCTTTCTTAGGCTTGTGCTCATCAATCAGGTAGCTTATTTCCTGCTCTTCTTTTTTCTCCAGGCCTATTTTTACCTTGGTAGTGCGGCCAGCTGTGAGACACTATCCCGGATCATTGCACATGCTTTCTTTTAAAAATCATCCTGCATGAGAGCCTACGCAGGCATCGCTGCACGACTGAGAGTGAAAACCTGTATGTGTGTCTGTGCACATGGAGACTGATCAAAACACCCCTCCCTTTTTCAAATAGTTAAACATTTACAGGAGACTGAGTGTGATTTTTCCCCTCTACTCTACTTGGGTTGCTTTTGAGCCATGTAAAAAGGTTGCAAGGAAGCCTTGGACAGATGCATTGTGACTGTTCAGGACTCACTGGTAGGAAGCACAAATCTCTGCTTTTCAGAGTACTTTTCGATGACCATCTCTCTGTAGTTGGGCTTGCTCTGTGTCCTTGGGCAAGTCTCTTAAGATTTGCATTTGATAAGATAGCACCTAAATGTTTTCGGTGCGTTGGAGCTTTGCTGTATTTCTCTCTCTTTTGCAAGCATGGGAGGACTGGAAAACACCTGCTTCTCTGGTGTCTTGGGAGGGTAACTATAATTCTAAAAGAGCAGGAAGCATCCTGCAGTGGAGAGAGGAGGGATAACCCCCTTCCTCACCCCATCCCTGTTAACAGACGTGAGCACTGCACGACGTCTGGAATAATGTGTCCAGTCCTGTGCCCCTCAGTTCAAGAAGGACATAGAACTCCTTGAAAGAGTGCAGCACAGGGCCACCAAGATGATGAAAGGAGTGGAATACCTTTCTTACGAGGACAGGCTGAGGGAGCTGGGCATCTTTAGCTTGGAGAAGAGAAGGCTGAGGGGTGACCTTATTAATGTCTATAAATATGTAAAGGGTGAGAGTCAGGAAGACAGAGACAGGTTATTCTCAGTGATAGCCAGTAACAGGACTGGAGCATAGGAAGTTCCATGTGAATATAAGGAGGAACTTTTTCACTGTGAGGGTGATGGAGCACTGGGACAGGCTGCCCAGAGAGGTTGTGGAGTCTCCTTCTCTGGAGACATTTAAACCCTGCCTGGATGTGTTCCTGTGTGATTTAGTCTAGGGGATCCTGCTCTGGCAGGTGAGTTGGACTAGATGATCTTTTGATGTCCCTTCCAACTCCTAATGTTCTGTGAACCTGTGATTATGTGATCTGCAGAGTCTGGTGGATAAACCATGAGCCTGGGACTCAATAATTTGGGGGATGCTCCTTGCACTGGCTGCACCCTATAGAATGATCTGAATCTCTCCTTCTCCCCACTGCATGGTGCATTTTCCCAGCCCTGGCCACGGCTTCGGCTAATGCCTCCAGTGCATGAGACTCCCTCCCAGCGAGCTCCGAAATATCCCCGAGGACAGTTTTAATCCCTGTCACCAAAACAAAACTCTGTGTGTTTGTTTTTTCACCCTGCGTAACTGTCAGGATTAATGCTGTTTAAATGATGTCAAACAGCCACTGGTTGGTTAGCAGTAGATTTGCTCCATGCGACTTTTCAATGAGTCCTTAATATTTTACTACAGGAAGCAGAAAAAAGGAAAAAAAAAAAAAAAAGGCCTTTAAAAAGAAGACATGAGTAATAAATCCCAGAGTTAGTATCCCTAAAATGTTTTTTTTTAATCATAAAAGTACAAAGAACCCAGAGATTCTGATAATGAACATAAAATATAGTTGTCATTAAAAAAAATTCTCTGTCCCATCAATTTCAATTTGCTCCACTATAAATCAACGAGCTACTTAATCAAATATTCTCCCACTTTAATTGTTTTATCTTGCTTTTATGTTAAATTTCAGTGAGTTACTGTGGGCACTAGTCTTCACATTATAGAAAAAAAATGTCATTGGATTGGCCCTAATTAGTATAAAATTCAAACATTGGTTTAGAGCATTATCCATATTGAAGTAAAGCTCCTGCAATTTAACTGGTTCAGTGAAACCAATCCAAGTAAAAGAAAGAAGTAGGGAAAAAGAAGCCCTAAGTTGGATTAGAAAAGTTAGCTGCTCATCTATTGTCAAATTCTGAAATGAGTTCCCTTCATCTTCAAAATATGAATAATTTTTAACAAGTCTTTTGAAAACTGTCACTTGGTGTTATCCCATGAAGTATTAAAACTCAGTTGGGGTGTGCTTTTGAAATTCCTCAGTCTTGCCTCAGTCCACTCAGAAATCACAGGTGCTTGTCTGGACTAGTCCAGTATTTCCCATGAGAAAATATATCAACACGTCTATAAAAATCTGGGCTCAAACTCCAGTGTTTGCCATGAAGGGCATTACCCTTGTATTGTGAAAAGACAAGAAACTGTCCCTTGTGAGTCATTTTCTTCTGTAAATAGGAGGGGAAGTGTTCTTTTGTGATTTGTTTTGTTTAATTCCCTGTTATTGATTGATACCTTCTTGAAAAGGCCACAAGGGATGCTTTATTAGTTAACGTTACCAGTTAAGCATTAGTAATTGTGATTTAAGGATGATCTTGCATGATATAGATGTAAGCAGTATGGAAAAATGTAGATGAAGGCATGAAAATTAAGTCCTCTCTGCACTGAATATTGAGCTGGCGTTTGCCCTGGCTTCACCAGCTACAAAGGGTAAATGGTTGTTCATCACTGACACACTCGTGTCTGAGCTCCTCCTACGGTATAATGGCCATGAATAAGCCATCCTTGTGGATCTGGTAGGCTACACAGGTTTCTAATAAGCAGGTGTGAAGGTGTGAAGATATGATCCAGACACAGACTGAATTATGCTTCAGATGTCACAGAATCATTGACTGGTTTTGGGTTGGAAGGGACCTTAAAACCCATCTAGCTCCAGTGCCACTGTCACGGGCAGGGACACCCTGCACTAGCAAGGTGTCCAAAGCCCCAACCAAACTGGCCTTGAACCCTGCCAGGGATCCAGGGACAGCCACAGCTTCTCTGGGCACCCTGTGCCAGGGCCTTCCCACCCTCATAGGGAAGGATTTCTTCCTTATATCTAATCTAAATGTTCCCTCCTTCAGTTTACCCCCATTCTCCCCTATGCTTTAACTCCCTGCCCTAGTAACCAGCCCCTCTCCATTTTTCCTGTAGCCCCTTTAGGTACTTGAAGGCTGCTCTAAGGTATCTCCAGAGCCTTCTCTTCAACCAAGGCAAGGAGACACCCATCAGATCACAGGAGCAACCATGGTAGTCTGCACCTTGGGGGAATCTGCCGTCTGCATGTGGGAGGGGATGAGGTGGTCTGTCCCCTAGCAATAACCCCCTTCTGCACCAGATGGAGAGGGTCAGCAGACCAAACACTCTGTGCAGCACACAATGTGACAAAGCTGGAAAAAGCAGTGTCCAAGTGTATGCCACACTCACCTACCTCCAAGCAAATGGACCAAGATAAGCCAGTTTTCTGTAACTAACTTCTATGCCATGGAAAATTTCAAACTCGTGGGTATGAGGGAGATGGCAGGGACCCTCATTTCAGCCATTGCCAGATTTTAGATCCAGACCAGGTCTGCTTTTTAATCAGCAGTGATGTGCTGTGGTGCTTGGTTCCAGGTTCTGTGTTTTTAAGCCACCCAAGTACAATCATCTGCAACACGGGAAGGAAAGGAAAAAAAATAAACCAAACCAAACCTCCACAACATTTACATGGAAGCTTTTGAATTTCAAAGATCTTTTTTAATAAGGCAAGAATGAGGAAGTCTAAAGATGTGCGTATCTGCTTTACAGTTGTTAGTCTAATAAATGCAAATATTTCCAGCACCCAAAGGTTTTACCCTGCAGTTTTACCTGCTAACATTTCCTTGTTTTGAATTATGTAGATCAGAAATGGAGGAAAAACATAACACCGTTTCTAAGGGTGCAGAGCTGTCATCTAATTTTTAGCTAAATGCTCTCCAAAGCTGAAAGATGCTTAACTGTTGGATAAAATACTAGTGAGGTTTTTATTTTTTTTAAGGATCTGTTTACAGCTTTGCTAGCCAAACTCAGGGGGCAGGGAGGTAGTGGGGAAGAATGAAACAACACAAGCAATGCTGAATATTTCAAAAGAATCATCTTTAAAAATACAGCATATCAATTTCCAAAATTATTTGATTTTTCAAATATAGGACAAAATCTCACCCCCCAAAACCCCCCAAAAATTGTACAATATGCAAGATGCTGATTGGATATCCCAAGAGCATTGTGTGATCCTTGACCAAGATTTTTGGAAATTGTCAGAGATTTAGGGTCTCTGCTTGGATGTTGCCAGTTTAAGACTTTGATCAGAGCCTGGATTTCAGAAAGGGGGCACTCAATACTCAGAAATCAAGTTCATGAAGTCATCTAAGTTCAAGCCATTCAAAATTAGGGACTCTGAGAATCAATAGTTGTGCTTGGAAATTTGGACCTTTTTACTCCAGCATTCAAAGATTAGCTCTCAAGATGTTACTCACATCATTTTCTTAATCCAGAAACAGGTCACAACCTGGAAGTAAAACCCTGCAGACACCAAACCTCTTGGTGACACATGATCTACAGATCAGTCATATTTATATTGTGAAGATTTGAAAATAGCTTTACAGAAGTGAGTGAAGTCTGCACTAAAGTAAATGAGATTAAAATGATGTAAAGTGAAAGTTGTTTAGGATGATAGTGGAAATGCTTATATTTGATGCATCCCTACATCATATCTATGTCTGTTGTAGCCGCTGTTATCATGGTTATTGCTATTGTCATCTCTAGCTGTTCCAGTCAAGACCTACCAACAGTGTAATTTCTGCTCTACATGTCCATGGCAAGACACCAACTCTGCACTGGTGGCTGTATGGTCTAACCATTCTGCAGGAAAAGAAATATTTATCTAACCTAGCTTTTAACATTAGTATATGTGCTAGTAGTCAGGATTCCCTTTACATCTACTGAAGAGAAACAGGAATTTCTAGATCATGAATCTTCTGCCCAAAGTGAGGTGTTCACCTTGGGAGAAAACAGCCTGGATTCCTGAATGTGTCTTTCTCCTTAGTGACTACAATGGGAATCTATGATATTTGTCTCCATGTGGTAAACATCTAAATATAAGACAAATTTTGTGCAGTAATTAGGCCTGGGCTCAAACACGACTTATGAGAGAAAAAGGGTGAGGTCTTCCTTTCAGTCCATTGTTTCACTTGTATATTAAATAAGGACTAACAGTGCTTCAAAAACTAAAAAAATCAGGATTTAACATCCTTTATGGAACAGTCATAAGGCTATTTGCAGTGGGAATCACTCATCTTCTTGAGTCATATGTACCAGAGAGTGAAGGCTAGTAGCAAGAAGTGGAGTCTCTTACAACATGTGAATCCCAGATGCACCACAGAATAAGTGTACTCATAAATTCAGACTCTGTTCAGGATCTCCCCTTGACATTTTTAACATAAGCCATGCTAAAGCTACCTTTTTTATCAAGGTTCAGGGTCAATAGCTGGCCCTTACCCTTAAAACACAGAGTGGACATCACCACAGGCCACTTATATAATGTGTCTCATTGGGCCGTAATCACTTTCATTTATAGCAACCTTCCAGTACCTGAAGGGGCATGCAAGAAATCTGGAGAAGGACTGGTTACAAGGGCAGGGAGTGACAGGACAAAGGGGAATGGCTTAAACAGAAAGCGGGTAGATTTAGGTTGGATATTGAGATGAAATCCTTCGCTGTGAGGGTGGGGAGGCCCTGGCGCAGGGTGCCCTGAGAAGCTGTGGATGCCCTTGGCAGTGTTTGAGGCCAAGTTGGATGAGGCTTTGGGCAATCTGTTCTAGTGGAGAGTGTCCCTGCCCATGGCAGGGGGTTGGGACTAGATGGGCTTTAAGGTGCCTTTCAACCCAAACCATTCTACGGTTCTATGATAATGTGTTAAGTGCATTTCCTCAGCCTAGTTAGCTGGGATGACAGCAACAACAAAGAAAATGTCCCAACATTCGATGAGGCCTTCCCACTCATCACTTCTGTTGAAGTCCTTGTTGGAACAACTCAACCACTGTTTTTCAACAGCTACTCTGGGTCGCAACTCATCAGCTCCCTGCCTGAAGCAAATCTCTTTTCTATGTAGAATTTCTGAAGGTAAAACTCAAAATCCCACCTCACAAGTACAAGCACACTCTCCTACTAACAGTACTTGTTCTTCACCACAAGTGCCTGAAATGTATCCATTTTTCAGCCCTCAGCATTTCTGGAGGAGTCATATAACTGGGGGAAACAAACAGGTTCTGCGCTGCTGTTTGTAAAGACGTTGAAGCAGTTTGGGAAACTCAGAGATAAAAACCCTAGAAATGCAAGATATGATGATACAAATTATTCTCCTTAGCACGTCAGACAGGAGTAGTAAAGGCCATATATGGTCATAATTACCACATCCGTGTATATCTAGCAGAAGAAGGCTGAGATCATATTATAAAAATTAACCTGGGGGACATTACAAATGTTGATTCTAATGGAATTTTATGATCAACAACCATATATTATATTTGAATAACTTTCAGAAAGATTTGTTCTTCCGGCAGTGCTTATTTTTTTCCTTCTCTAACCAAAACTAGTCTTTAAAAGAAAGTGCAAGGCAAAAGAAAAAAACTGACCTTTCAAGCTATAGGAGTTGGAAACTTCACACTGATGCTGCTAGTGCTGATTTAAGAAAT
This sequence comes from Zapornia atra, assembly GCA_013400835.1. NCBI lineage: Eukaryota > Metazoa > Chordata > Aves > Gruiformes > Rallidae > Zapornia > Zapornia atra. The sequence goes on from VZTU01011391.1 coordinate 233,994, forward strand.
GCAAAACAATTATTTCCCAAATGCATATGTTAAAACTCTAAATTGATATATCAAAACCACAACCTGAATATAGCAATTTGTCTCTTTTTTTTCTTTCTTTCTTCCTTCCACTCCCTGTTGTAGTATATTCCACAGCTGCCTGCCAGATAATATACTGATTGCAACTTTCTTAATTTACAGAGCCTTTAAGTCTAATCTCATGAGCCACCCTAAAGGGCTTCTTCATCCATTGAAATGCTAGAATAATTGAAATTGTCTTCAGCTGACAGTCAGGCAATAATGAATATTTTACTTTGCTGATTGTGTGTCAAGGTTACATATAGCGCTGCTAACAGACCTAATCCTGTGGATCTCACACCAGGCTCCTCATATGGCATGGGATATTTTGTTTGTTTGTTTTGTTTCCTCTCTCCGTGGATCAGTGTGAACAGACTAAGACCAAACGTGTTGGTGAGCGGCATAAGGTGACCCAGTTGCTGTTCGAACAATGCGGCTGCGGGTTTTCAACAGCTCTCCAGAGGTAAATGACAGTCTGGGAAAGCTTTTGTTTAAAGGTTTCCCTGAAGGGAAAAAGGAGAGGGAGGAGGAAATGCACAAGGAGTCAGTCAAAAAAGGGGTTGGGAGGAAATCTGTGGTGTGGCATGAAAGAAGCTTCTGTGTGAACGCATCCTGAATAAACTCCTCAGACTTTCATTACAATCGCACGTGGGCATTTCCTGATCCAAAGTCAATAGACTATTAATGATATCAAGACACATGGAAGCAACTAAAAAGATCATTACTCTGATGAGGGAAATAGAGATTGTTTGAGAGTTGTGCACAGAAATAAAGGCAATACGGACACTGGGGTGATTCTGATTTGCTGGGTCTGCATGTATCCCCACACACACTTCATCCATGCATATCAGCATATGCACCCTATTGGAGATGCACCAGCCACTCCTATCACAGTGATTTCCATAGGAAAGAAGCTCAAGGCCATGTTCCAGAGGCAATCACACCATGCATGGACACCAGGAAGACAAGATCCAAGGGCATAAGGCAAATCATCCCACCAAGCAAATTGAAATGAAGCCCAAAATGACAACATTATGATATTCCTCCTGCCCTGTGTCCCATTTGTGACAACCCTGTACAACACATAAAGTGCAAGGCAAAGGAAACAATGGCATTTTCCCACAAACTACAATTTGTGAGCCATGAGGGATTTATTTGTTGTGAAGGACCTTCATCGGTTTTCCTCCATGAATCTATCCTACCAGACTATCTATCCAAGGGAACTTTTAGTCTCCATAAAGTCCTGCATTAAGGAACTACCCTGTTTAAATTAATTTTCCACATTTTTAAAGGAAGAATGAATGGTTGTGTCAGGAGTTGCTGTGTGGTATCTGACCTTGAGCCCACATAATCATCTTCCCCATATCTTGAAAAGACAAATGTCAGTCACCTTAACCACATGTACTCTGGATATTTTACTCTAACAAAAAAACTAAAAAACATATTTTTTGTGTGTTTTAATTTCAACTACATAAAAAGAGAGTAAGAGACAAAGCTTTTTTTTGGAAGAAAGGAAGAGAGGGGACAAGGCCAAACAAATCCTGTTTGGGAGATATAACATGAAACTTGGGGGCAGCCTAATTTGGCAACAAAACTACTGCATTCTCAGCAGTCTGAAAGGCTGGAAGCTGCTGGTTTGAATGGCCAGCCAGATTTGGAACTGGCTACCCAAGGAACCGCAGAGCCCAGGGTGTCAAAAGGCAGTACAGGAGATCAGTATTCCCCTGATAATGCAGGCAAATATCCAACAGCTCATATGCAGCCCTAAGCAAGCTGGTCTGAGCTCATAGTTGACCCTGTGTGGAGCAGGAGACTTGATAGAGACCTCATGAGGTCCCTTCCAAATCAAATCATCCTATGGTCCCATGATCCAGGGAGGACCAAGGGGTACTGGCCTGCCAGGCAACCTGCCAGGCCAACATCCTTGGAGGCAAGGAGCACTGGCAGGAAGCTGCTGGGGGGAAACGGGCATTGGCCCTGGGAAAGCCGTCACTGCAGAGGCACAAGTTCTCTGTAGAGAGGCCAGCCTTTCACTGAGATGTCCTGCAGCCTTACCACCAGGGAACAATAAACCTCTCAGGAACTCTTTCAGAGAATTCCCTCTTTCTTCAGTGCTTCTGTGGGACCAGCAGTTGGATTCGTCACTTCTATTCAGCCTTAGCACCATGCTTAATCATATGCCTTCCTCCAGCCAACCTTCCCACCCCGAGCAACTTCACACAGCTCTGGGGCAAGATGTTATTCACCCATCTCTCACTAGCTTGCCAGCTCAGATGCCAGTGTGAACAGCCCCCAGCCCACTTCAGCTGGAACAAACCCAGTAACTTTTAACATTTTCCACTAGGCTGTTTTTAGCTTTGGGTGTTTAGAGATCTGCGAGTTAAGGAACACTTACAGGAATTCATCCCACAGACCCATCAGGGCACTAACTTCGAATGGGGTGAACAGCAAGTTAAGAGCCTTTCCCACTAGCAAAGTAGCAACTTAGATGAACACACGAAGCTAAGTCCTTAAATCCACAGATGAGTTTTTCTGAGCTGTAAATTGGGTAAGGATTGTCTCTGGAACTGGTCCCACAAGCGGTAAAGGACTTGAGCAAAACGCAACCTGCCCCATCTCTATCAGTGTCACCACCCAGTTGTTCCTGTGATCCCCGAGTCTCATTCACACACTGAGCACTCAGCTAAGCCCATCCTTGTAACACCCCCCTGTGAACCTTTGCATCAGAAACAAACACTGCAAGTTCATCCCTGTCTGTGTTTAACAACACTTTCTTCAGCTGCACTCTGCTGGGGTGAGCCTGGGCCCCGGGAGCTGTAATCCTCCCTTCTCAGGTGCAGTATCACTGTGAAAGGAGTGAGAGAACAAAACAGACTCTGTGGGATGCACGGGGAAGGGAGGCACGTTCACAGCTAACGACAGGACACTGCTTTTCGGTAGCAGACACTGAGGCTGCAAACAACAGCAGGAGCTTTCTTCTTCTGGCACATCCTGGGGGACATTCATTCACTATCTCTGCCAGTGGCTTGGAAAGGAACATGGGAAGGAGAAAGGTCTCTGCTCCAGGTAGCCACCCAGGTTCCCTGCTGAAAAAAGGGGTACAGGGCATGAGGGAAACCAACACAATTGAATACTTGTACATGAATAAAACTGTTTGAAGATCTCCTTGCTTGTAGAGCAAGGAATTGGATTGGAATTAAACCTATAGGTAATTGTCTACTGATAAGATCTGCCTTTGACCAAACCTGCAAGAAGGAGTTGGAGTTCTTTGCTGTTGTAACTTCACTGACTTTACACCAGTGTTTAACGTTAGCAAGTCACCTTGATCATTAAGTCATCTAGGAGAAAGCTGAGGATGTAATAAGGACTCTTGATTATTATTAAATCAGGACAATAGCAAAATCTCTGGATGTTCAGCACCCATCACACAGGGTGCTGCACCTAGACAAGATATGCTGTAGGCTGATGATGACTCCTGCTAGCGACCTTCCTTTTGGCCAGAATAGTTTGGGTTTAAGCTCCAAAATTAGTTTTATTTTCCTGTAAGGGACTGGGGCGAATCCACCCAAATGAAGAGTTCTGCCCTCCTGTAAATTAGACAGCTAGACCCCTCAGGGAAACAGTCCCTTTACATACCAAGTAGCTCTTTTCTGAGCCCTCCTTCACCTTCCTGAACTGGAAACCTTTTAAAACTCATCTGGGAACGATCCCATCTTCCTCTACCCTCCTCCCCCAGCCCCTACCTTCCCCTGGGGCTCATTCCCATTACTTTTACCTACTTATCCTAGCAAATAAGGTCAACTGTCTTCATGGGGTCCTGAAAGAGCCCCTACCCTCTGCTGCAGTGAGATTATAATTAACTTCACAAAAGATAGGGAAAACAGAGACAAGAAGGGAATTACCCCAGATCCCCAACTCAGCCAGGAATGCAGCCCCTGTGTACCCTCCACTTTGTTCCTCTATAGCATCACTGCAAGAATAAGAGATTGCAACTAACAACGTCACCTGGCATCTCCTTACTGGACTGAGTTCAACACAACCAGTGTTTAGGGAGTTTTTGGTTCTTCTGGAATGAAACCATGGTCGCTATTCAAGGCCGTAGCCCATGACTCCAAACAGTTGAACATTTAAAGCTCAGACCTCAACAATCATGATAGGAATCCCTAAACATGAAACACAGTGGAGCATATGCTCGCCTTCTTAATGGATCTGCCTTCCCCTCAGATTTTGATTTGGACAACTCCATACAAAAAGATTCATAAAGTGCTGGAGGTGCTTGACATACACTTAAAAGCTCCGGGCCAGATCTTGCAGCTGATATAAATCACTGTCAGCTCCTGCAAATCCAGCAGCTCAGGCTTTGCCTCAGACTACAGCGAGAGTTACTGAGAATAAATCAGTGAATTTATCTGTATGTCCCCTTCTCTTTAAACCCAAACACACTTGAACTGATGGATTGGTCCTTTCATATCCCTGCATTATTGTGTCTCAATTGCATACATTTATGCTCTCTCCACTGTATAATAGATACAAATAATGAACAGCTGTAGGAATGCAAATATAGGTGGCACACTTGTGTGTAGTCATCTATGCACACACACATATGCTATCTGCAGCCAGCAGCTCAGCCCTGTGGGTCTGTTGACCCTGCACTCCAGTTGAGGATTTGATTTATTCCTGGGGAAAAAAAAAAAAGAAAATCCTCCTTTTATTTATTTTCATATTAATAATGATGAAAAAGGTTCCAGTGCACCATTTCTAATGCAATTAAGTATATTCAACATCACAAAATAATATTACAATAACCAGACAATATATAAATAAAGAACTCACTTTAATCCAACAAGTACGGAGCTAAGGCTGGAATTAATGCATTATCTGTGCCCATTGTGGATAGGTATTAAAAGCTATACCCTGCCAGAGGAGAAGAGAGCAACAACTGAGCATCTGTCTTATGTTAGACCTCTCCGGGTCCTCAAAAATGTGACTGATGCCAATAGCACTATGTTCAGTCCTTTTGTGGTGATGCTTCAGTTAAGGAGGCTGCTGCTGTCTTTGCCTTACTGGGTCCAGCTCATCAGTTTGATTCTGTGTTGCTGATTTCAGTGATGACACTCCTTATTCATCCATTCATAACTGCAAGCAGAATTGGTCCCCAAACTTAAAACTAGAGCCTGCATCAATCAGCAAGAGGCACAGCAATTGCAAGTACATCCAAGCGAATTTTTAAAATGCAAATCAGCACTCCCATAAGCCATGGTCTTTGGGGTAGATACGCATTTAGGTGATTTAAAAAACGATCATTATTTACCCAGTAAGCTGTGGCAACTCCTTCAGCAGCTGCCATGGTCGACTGACTTAATACATATTTAGAGTATGCAGAGTAAGAGTGGGCAATGCAAAGCAGAGCTGAAACATCTCAGTATTAGATACCTTGGGGGGGTGTTTCTCCATATGCCAAATTAGACAATATTGTGGATTAGTCACTTGCCAAATTCCTTTTCTTTTTTTTCCTCCTTCTTCTTCTTTTTTTTTTTCTTTTTCTAATTTTTTAATCCAAGCCATTTGAATTAAATAAGAGCCAAAAAAAAGAAGCATCTTCATCCAGGAGACATCTTTCATCAACAATTACATGTATTTCTTTCTAAAGCAATGCATAATGTTGGAGGGGGCAGGAGGAAATGCAGCCCCACACCTGACACTTCAGTGTGTCAAATTTTAGGCCAAAACAAATCTTTGCTCTCCAACTCTAGCCCTTCCAGGGGCAAAAGCCCCTTCCAGTCCCAACATTAAGCTTCAGCAGAAGTGCTGGCAATGACAGCTACTGCAATATCACGCCTGGTGCTTAGCAAGAAGGCTCCCAACCTTGCTTCCTTTTGATTGCTCCTTATGTAGGACGAATCCAGATTAAAGGCTAATTTCTTTCCAACTTTGCTGGGTTTGGAGCCTGTCTCTTACTCTGGCTTTGTTGTGCAGTGAGGTAGAGTGTAATTTTCTGACTCTTCCCAACTCCTTAGTTTGAGACAATAATCCACTCTGTCTCCTCTTAATTAAAGTAAATAACCCAGGCTCACAATAGCAGTTCAGAAAAGGGCCTTAAGTCTCGTCATTCCCCCCAGTGCAAGGAGCTAATTGATTTTCAAATGATAATGGTGTTTACATTAGAAAGCCCACATCCCTCCCTCCCCCTTCCTTTCCTCTTCTTAAACCTTCTTCATCTCATGAATATCAAATGGCCAGGATCCCCCCATTGTGGCTGCCAGCTCCTAATGTACGCAGTGTCACTCCAAAATGCTTAACAAGCTAATGGAGTGATTTCTGATTTACATGCCCGCCCCTTGTGTCCCTTGTGTTATCCACACACGGAGGACCTGCAGGAATGTGTCCCCCCCCTGTTTTTTTTTTGCCTTCCTAGTCCCATTGTCCCAGGATACAGAGGCCGAAGTTACAGGCCTGGAGGCAGGACTAGTTTTCGGTTGGGTGGAATCTTTTAAGGGTGAATGGGAAAGGTCACTCAAACCAGAAGATGGAAACGCAATAAAAACGGGAAAGAGACGCCAGTGTAGCAGAAAGAGAGAAATGAAGTCAAACCTGCAACTGCACCGGTTGAAGTGCAATTCAGGATGCCCAAAAAGACCGAACGGGATGTGAAAAGTGTTAGTTTCACAGTAATTTAGAGAAACATCCAGCTACGACTTCATAAATCCAGAATGTAAATATATGCTGCCTATCTAATGTGTCTGTGTAAAGAGATGCAAAAAAAACCCAAACAAGTACATCAAACAACTCTAACTCAGATCTCCAAGTCAAGCATCCAACACTTTGGAAGCTCCAGGATTAAAGCTGCTATTCTGCACACATCCGCTCTGCAAAAGAAATGCAAATACACACTCACTTATTTCTCTTCCCATAAAGACTTAATCTGTGCAGAGGCTGGACAGAGCTCCCATAGTCAAAAACTCTTCTGGATTTTATTTTCTTCCCCATGTGATGCATGACCCTCAAGACAAATTTTTTTTGCATGTTCACACAGTTTTGCCCTGAGACAAAATGATTCATTTCCACATGGGCTTTTCCTCAGTGCCCGTGTCTTTAACACCTGAAGGTGCTACAGATATTTATGCCTTTCTCTCTGTAACACCTCAATGTGTTGAGAGGGCTTTCTTGGCCTCATTTCTTCCAAGATGGAAGTACAGAAGGGTTAAGGTGAAAAATTGTTGCTAATTTGGGGTGCCCACTCTGGGGCAAGGAGAAAGATGCCTTCCAGTGTCCTTTCAAAAGACAAAGCTGAGGTCTTCAGTGGAAGAATCTCAACATCTCCAAGTTCCCTACAAGATGGGAGACTCACAGTAACAGGCCACTTGGACACAAAAAGTTTTGGCTGGAAACTTTTGGCAGAAGCAAAGCCAGAATCCGCATCTGCTGTGCAAGAGCCACCAATACCCATAAGGGCTGCAAATTAAACTTTCCTGATGGAGGCTGTGACAAGGACCCACTGCTCAACCCCACTCATCACTGCAGCATCCCACGCGATAAATAACACCATTTTTGAGGCGGAAAGTGTATTTTATCTGCTGGGACTCTACCAGAAAGCATATCTCCCAGGGAGCTGAACCACAGAGGTGGAGAGAACTTTATTTCCCAGTTAGGGAAATCAAATTTTCCATTTCATGGTTTGGTTTTTTTAATCACTCAGACCGCTTTCCTACCCAGAATACAGACTCTTTCAGCTTTTTTTTTTTTCATCCCACAAATTGAATTACAAAATTTGCTAACTTTCAAATATTTTAAATTTTGTACCAACCCAAAATGTTTCCAAAAAACTTCTGGAAAAAAACATGCATTCCATGCTAAAAAAAAAAAAAAGAAAACAGTATTTTATTCTGCAAATGATAAAATGGGACATTCTGCCATTGTTTAAGTGCTGCTCTTTGAGCACAGCTTTTCGAAACATGAATTTCAATGCATTTACTTTTTTTTTTTTTGTGAAAATAATTAAAGAGAACTTCTAAATCATCTACATTTCCACACTGCAATGGTAGGCCCACTCCTAACTTAGCCATATTATTTTAAGACAGGGCAGGGTGTGTGTGTGCATGCATTATTGTGTATATGCATATAGATGTAGGTTAAACAAGTAAAACACTTTGTATGTATATATTTGTAAATACACACACATATACATACATGTTCTCCTTACAGTGACTTAATGGCAAATGTTGTTATTTGGGCATTAGATTATAGGCTCAGAGTTTTCTAAGACTAACTGGCTCTTTAAGTGGCTTGGGATGAAATAAGACATTCCCTGAAGCACCTCAGTTAAGACCAGCTGTTAGTCATTGAACAGCCCGGCTGTGAGAGACACAATCACGCATCCCTCTCCCTCCCTCTTTCCTTCCCAAGCTCTTTCTTCTGTTTATTACTTTCCCTGTTGGGTTAAAGACTCATCATAGTTGCAAGTTCTTCATCAGGATGTAGGAACACAGGTTTAACGCCTGTCTTTTTTGACACAACCCTCGTGACCTTGAGCAGCTCACTCAATACCTCTGGATCCCAGCGCTCCACCTGAGAAATGGGGAGGATAAGTTCCTTTTTCCCATTCTTAATTCCACCCATTAAAAATGCAAAAAAAACTTCAAAGACCAAACTGTGCGTTAATATATGTTTCCCCAACCTAGCGTGATAAGGTTTGGATCTTAATTGGGCCCCGCAGGTTATGCCACGGTACTAATAATTAATGACATTAATTATTTGGTGTGCGTGATCATTGCTTTTTAATAGGCACTGGCATTTTTTTTTACAAAGTGGGAGCTACAATGAAAGGATCAGCCTGGGCCATTGTTTCTTGCCATTGCACAGAAATTGAGCCTGGGGTATGGACTTCCCAATATTGAGATGTCTGACCTCTGGAAAAATATAAAGAAAATAATTTTTCAGCACATGAGAAGTGTGAAAAAGAGGCAAAGATGAGTCTAGGGGCAGGGAATGAAAATAGAGCTTTGGCTGCTGTGTTGTCTGATGAGAAAAGTCAAGAGGGGGGCAAAGGAGCTTCCCCCTAGCAACACTTCTTAGCAATGTGATGGGCACTGAAGTGACAAGCCATCACTGACCTTTGCCTGGGCCTTGTTCCTCTCTGGTATTGCCTGTTCTGTCGAGAATCCCACCCCAACTGAAGCCACTTCTTTTCTCATTCTGTCTGCGACACTGATTTAGTCTCTGGCCTCAGGCAAATCACTTAACCTTCCCTGCCTTGTAAAACAGAGCCGATCATACACATTTCATCCTCCTGCGCTGATTAATGAATTAAAGCATAATATGCCATCTACCACATAACATGGTGCTACCATCTATACACAGACTTTATAAATATTCATATGTGCATGTTACATATTTTTTTTAATATATTTTTCTAAATCCATCTTCTTTCCTTCTCCAAAAACACCAGTAAAATCTAAGGGGATTTATATTCTTGCCGTAACACCAAATTTGCAGTTGTCCCTTGCAGGAACGTTGATCCTATCTCTCGCAGACAGCCATGTCTCCCAGCCACTACCTCTGTCACTCCCACCACTGCAGTTCCAGCTGCCAGAGGACAAGATTTCTTCAAAGGGAATCTGAAGGATCTGGGGTTCATTTATATAAAGGATTTGCTTATAACTGATACACTATGGGATACAGGAGTCATGTATAGCTTTTCCTTGTGGTTCATTCCTATGCTTTTAAATGTCCTATGTGCATTCCTACACCAAAGCTGCTCTTTTTAATGCCATAGAAAAAGGTAAAGTAAGGGGTCACTTCCTCAGATTTGCCTAGATTTTTTTGAAGTCGCAGCAGAGTCATGGAAGATCATCCTGTCTGAAGCCAGTGTGACTCCACCAAATAGCCCCGGGTACAGAGCAGGCACTTTCCAGGGCACTGGGAATGGAAAGAGTCACTCGTGGCTTCAGCAGCTGAGCCTAAAGACAGAAAGCAGGGAATCATTGCTGGCTGTACTCAAGGTATACACTTCTTAGTAAAAAAAAAAAAAAAAAGGAGAGATGGGGAAATTTCAATAGGTAGGCACATTGGGGGCTATTAAGCCTTGTTGGATAAATGTAATCTTCCAAAATTGTCTGCATCAGTGATTGCTGGAAGCACAGATGACTTTTTTTTTTCCTCTACAAGTGGTTTATTCTCCTCTTCAACCATTTACTCTTGGCTGTTGTTGGAAGCAGGATGTTGGACCATCAGAAACCTCTGGCTTGACCTAGTATGGCCACCATCACACACTTTGCATTTAAAACCACATTAGCTTATATTATTTTCTTATGATGCAACTAAAATTCCAGTGTGAAAATATTGTAAGTTCTTCTAGACTGCATTAACTGGGCATTAACTGACATCTTTGAACCTCCCTAGCCGTTTACCCTAGAAAGAGTTCATCTTACCTTTATTTAGACCTCTAAGGTGTAAATACTCACACAGCTGAGATAGCCACCTCCAGCTCCATCAACAGCCCTGAAGAGAAATGGGCATTCAACTAAGAGGGTAGTGAAGTACTGTCACAGGCTACCCAGAGAAGCTGTGGCTGCCCCTGGATGCCTGGCAGTGTTCAAGGCAGGTAAGATGGGGCTTTCAGCAACCTCAGCTAGTGGAGGGTGTCCCTACCCATGGCAGGGGATTGGAGACAGGAGATCTTTGAGATCCCTTCTGAACAAAGCCATTCTATGATTCCATGTTTTTTAAGAAGCAGTTCCCCTCCAGATGTCATGGTCAGCATGATGCTTTAAAAAGGCTGAGCAGCTCAGACACAGGCATCACAGAGGTGACAGCTAATCAGACCCCAAGTGTCACTACTGTCCTTTGGAAGACCTATACCTGGAATGGGCTACCAGAGTCCTGAGTTGCATCACCCTCTTCTCCACATTTCCTCCTTCCATCCATGCCCAGAACAAGGGCACATCTGCAGATCAAGGTGTTGAATCTGTTTAGACATTCCTTCCTAAAGCAGCCTTGATGGTCAGCTAGTACACACATCTGAGTGCCTACCTGCACACAAATAATGTTGGCTGTAGGCAAATCTGGACACGGTTTGGGGTTTGCAGCAGTCCTTGACCCATCAGTGGAAAGCTGGGATGATTTCTCTCCTTGAAGCTCGTTACAAGTTTTCTGTGTGTGCACTAAGGACTACATGATCTATTTCAACGTCTGTTTTAGCATGAGGATGCCACCGTGGGTTGTTAGAGGTGTCAGACTGCTGACCCAGACCCAGTAAAGATGGAAGCAAGGAGAAAAGCCAGCTGATCCCCTCTCGAAGCAGCAAGCCAAGAGAAAGAGCGTGAGAGATGTATTTACTTACGTAGTTACTGATGTAGTGGAAAGTGGTGCTGCTGAAAGCTGGACCTCACCCATTACAAACAGACCCACCGAACAAAACCCTTCTCCCAGCTATCCTAGAAATGGGGAGGGGGCAAGCTGGAAGAATGGAGCGTAGAAAATGGGGAGGGAGAGGGGAAAAGCAGAGAGTCTGCCAAGGAAGGACGAAGAGGACGGGAAAACCACAGAAAGTTTGGGGGAAGGGGGGTGAGAGGAATAACAGCAAGAAGCAAACATTGGCCTCGGTGATTTTAGGAGACAGAGGAACTCAGAAGTAATTTTCATAAACTTTTAAATATAGCTTTAAATATTAGTAAAGCTTAAGCCAGTGCACACAAAGGCAAGTTCCCTTTGAAAGAGTTCCAGAAAACCATGAAATGCTGTTGATAAGACTGTGCCAATTTGTAAAGCCTGCCACAATCTCTGGCTCACGTGTTCTCTCTCTCTCTCCCCAATTCTCTCTCTTTCTCTCCCCCCCTCTATTTTTCTCATTCTTTCCTTCCAAAAGCTCACTGTGCTTTGTGAGTCAGAGGAGCTGCAATGACAACGACAACAACAAAAATCTTTATTTCTGAAGCCTGAGCATCTTCTCAACAAGGAGGAGAATGTGTGTTGTGTCCGTGTTTGATTGATTCAGTAAAAATAATGTCAAAGTGGCATTTGCAGAGGCAGATAAAAGATTCTGATGGAAAGTGCCCAGTGGGGATAATGTAAGTAAACTCAACACGGAGTTTCTTAGCTTTTATTAGCAAATTGTGTTCAGCCTTAATTATAGGTTTGCCAGGGCCTGACACTTGTCAGTGTATTTACATGGAAAGATTGAAACGTTGATAAGGGTCTTTTTGAACTGAAGGGAAAATAAGTTCAGGAAGGAGGGAGATGGGAGAAGTCCCTCAGAAGAGGGTTTTGACAGGTTGTCTGTGTCATTAGTTTAAGTTTTCAAGATTTCTCTTTTTGTGTGTGTGGCCTTACTTAGAGGATGTATCTGGGAAGAAGGTTTCAGTGTGCTCGATGCTGTACATAGAAAAAAATAATTTACTAAAGGACAATATAAGAGTTATGAGGCGCTGAAATGGGCTGCCCAGAGAGGTGATTGATGCCCCATCAAGGCCAGGTTGGATGGGGCCCTGGGCAAGCTTGTGTAGATTCAGGACTGGAGGTTGGTGTCCCTGCCTGTGGCAGGGGGGTTGGAACTCTGATCCTTGGGTTCCCTTCCAACCCAGACCATGCTATGATTCTATGATTAGGCCATCAAAAAGCTGGAGGAACACAGGCTGGAGGGGGTCCAGATCACACAATGGCACCATGTCACATTAGCTGCTGCAGTCCCAGCTTAGAGTTATTCTGCCAGACCAGTCTGCAACTTACATCCGTCTTCCTGGGAAATTTTGGTTCTGCTATTACACCTACCCTGCTGCCTCTCAGTCCCAGCGTCAGGTTGGTTCCTGTTTGCTCAGATCAGCATGGTGATAAAACATGAAGAATGAAAAACAGATTAAAAATATATTAAAATCCAATATAAGAAAGGAATTAACAAGAGGTGATTAAACTGATGCTTGATCTTTCTGTGATACGAGTTCCCATAATGTCTCTCCCCTGGGTGGGGTGGTGGGGTGTGCCACAGACTGGGAATTCTTTCTTAAAACTTTGATTTTGTCAGCTCCGGGAAGTCAACTCTGCCCACGGCCTAAGGTCCATTTGAGTGAGTTGGTGGGCTTCAAAAATCACTAGGAAAAAACCTCTGGAGGTGATCAAAGCATTTCACTTCAGCACATTCAAAGACCAGGTTTGTGCTTTTGCCGTTAGGAGCTGACTGGTGAAAAAAAAACCAGACTTAGAGAAATAAAATTGTTTGTTTAAACAAGAAAGCTGGACACAAACAGAACATTTTGGATTATGTGAACCAAAACAACAAAACCTGATTTTTTTTTTCCTTGTGGAAATTTTGTGTGAATTTAATTTCATCCCTTTCTGAGAGGTACCTTTAGCCCAACAATTGCAGCATTTCTATGAGGTGAAGAGCCTCTAAGCAACCAGCTCAAGCATTAATCCTGGAATTACTTTTGTCTGCATGCAGCTACAGACTGTACAAGTCAGTTCATCTGCAACAGAACCTCAGCACCCAGACCACACATGGTGCGCTGGACCAGGCAAAAGGGGACTACAGTGCCTCCATCTCTTCTTGTAAGACCAAACTTTCTCCTGTTATACCAGAGCTGACAACAGCTAAGTACCATCTATTCATAACAGAGGGCAAAAATCTCCTGGTTTATCCTATTTTTAGGTTTTCCAAAGAGATCCTGAACCAGCATGGAGAAGATGGCTCTACAGAGTACACCACCTCCTGCTGGTCCTTATTATGGAGACAAAGCTAGAAGGTACAAAAAGGTGCTACCCTTGCCCATCTCTGGGGACGAAGGGACAAGATGTAGGTGGACATTGTCACAAGATGAGTAAGGAAGGAGTAGTAGAAACCACCCTTCTTATTGGGGTGAGCGGTGACAGGAATCTGTGTTAGTTTTTGTCACACACAGCCCCTGGGGTCCATATTCAGTTGAGACAGAAAGATGCCTTGTGGCCACCCCGGAGTGTGGTCCATCCTCTGAAGCCCTCTGAGAAAACCCCTTCCAAGTACACGGTGATGTCCCAGCCCCTACCCCACCACAGCACCCAATATGTCTGCAGCTACACCATTCAACCTCAACCCATGCCCAGGCAGGCTGGCCCAGCCCCATTTGTCACGTAATGACTATCATTACACGACAAAGACGTCTAGAGGCAGCCACCTCCCCACCCTGCGTCACATGAAGTTTCACACAATGGGTCAGGAGAAAGCACAGGAGCCTACCCTTTGCCTAAGGCTCCCAACTGTAATGTATAAGATAATTATAAGGCTCCTTTCACACAATGTGGAAATCTGGTGTGCATCTGTACCCCTCCTCTCCTCTGGGGCAAATGCAGCAGCCTTTTAACAGCCAGCAGCAACACTCCCAGAAGATCACAGGCCCTCCAGAGAGGAACATTTTGTACCCAGCGCGAAGGGATGGTGAGAGCTTTGCATGGCACAGTGCAATAGCACAAGGGACAACCTGCACTTGGAACTGCAAGAGAAGTCAAAGATCCTTTTTAATCCCCAGAAATCATGGGCCAGACACATCAGGCCCCAGTTTTGCCACCTCCTAAACAGCTACACAGACTTGTCCCAAAGGCAGGCTCAGCCCCATCTTTGTAATAAGCCACCACTCCCTTCCATAACCTCCTCCTCATATAAAGACCTTTCATATCTTCTGTGACAGCCAGTGCTGGCAGGGAGCCAGGTCCTCGCCTGGTCTGAATGTATGCAGGTCTACCCACGGGTGGAGTTATGCTGATGTACACCACTGAAAGCGCAGCACAGGCTTTGACCGACGTAGTGTCCCTATCACCTTGAGATTCCTGCAGCTTGCCAGGTAGTAAAGGCCAGTAAGTCTAGACACATTAGACATGTGAGGACATCTTGGGTGCATATGAGGTGTGATGCCTTCATCAAAGCAGTGGAGCTTGGCATGAAGTGCTGAATGGCTCAGCCTCCTCACAGCTAACTTCAGGCATTTAAATGACCAAGACAATCTCCACCCAGATTATAGAATCATAGAATATACTGAGTTGGAAGGGACCCATAAGGATCATCAAATTCCTATCAACCAAGACCCCAAAATCCCTCTAGCACGGCTGGCCTCCAGCATCTCATCTCCCAGTGCATCGCATCCCCCAGTGCAGCCAGGGTTGCCCCTTCCAGGGGCAGGATCCAGCACTTGCGCTTGTTAAATTTCCTGCTGCTGTTGATTGTCCAGCTCTCCGATCTGTTCAGGTCTGTCTGCAAGGTTTCTCCACCCTCGATGGAGTCAACAGCTCCTCCCAGATGCTCCTACCTGTCTCCCCTGTCATCTAACCAGGAAGGTGAGGGTCAAAGCTTTGGGCTTAGATGTGCTCACAACAGTGGGCCTTTGTCTTGCAGATGGACCCAAGTTACTCAATTCCTGCAGCTTGGATTTCTCCTCTCTGCTGTCACACTAACTTTCATTCTCACCTCCTCCCTCTAACTGCATAGAAAAGATGGCCTAATTACTGCAATAAGTGGGTTTATGAGGGACTTCAGGACAATTTCGAAAAAAGCACCTAAACAAGGACACCGAACATTCAGAGCTTCGCTGCCACCTCAGCAACAGCCACATTTCTGAAATGGGACCTTTTGTTATGCTTGCTATAGGAAGTACTTAACTCCCATTGTACAGTCAAAGGGACCATAGTCTTCATCTAAGCAATAGCTGTTCTAGGAAAAGGTCTCTCCCTTCCCCCTCCAAAGCAGCCTTTTCTGTTAGTACTGAAGATTGTATCAGTTACACCCTATGCTATTTTGGTGTGTGTATTTGGTTTGGACTTCACTCAAATGTTTACCTAAGATCAGGGAGGCAAAGAAAGACAAGGTTCAATGAACTACCACTACTTTTCTGAAGAGAATTGCTTGCTGTTCTGTTTCCTATATTTTTCTGTCCCTTTTTCTTTTTCTCTTTCTCTTTCTTTTTCTCATCCTCTTTCTGTTTCTTTTTCTTTTCCTTTCCCTTTTTCTTTTTTTAATTTTTCTTTTTCTTTATTTTTTTTATTTCCTTTTCCTTTCTTCCTTCTTTCCCAAAGTCTATGGAAAACCTCCTTAATGATGCTATAAATCTTTGGATAATTGCTCTTCTGATCGACATCTAAGGATGCTCAGATACCCATGTCCTATTGTGAGTTTCCTGGGTTTCTATATCCAGCAAAGCAAAGATACATAGGAACTTCAGTTGATTTAATAATGTGTGTGACCATGCAGGGACTTCACAGTGCCACAGTCACAGGTAAAGAAGTAAAGACTCAGGGACTGCAATCACTGCAGCCAAGAGGGCACCATACTGCCTGTACAGCTGAGTCACTCTACAAAGTTCATTTGTATATAAAGATAACAATGAATCTGAAGGCAAACCCTTTCCACTATAAACCTATGCTATGTTAAACCCAGACTTGCTCCATGGCTTATGTTTAGTCAGCCACACATATCTGTACTACGGACGTGATGGGTGTAAATTGTTCCATCTCTCTCGTGGCAGTCACACGGCTGAGGGCATGCAAATCAAATGACCTGAGGTCCTTTCCAGGAGGGACACAAGATCACATGCAGATGGGATCTATAGGCATCCTGAACAGCCTGGTGTGCTGCATTGCACAAAGGCATCTTGAGACCACAGAGCTAGGTAGTGGAGGGCTGGTAACTTCTGTTTGCTCTCTGACTTATTTCCTGACATACAAAATAGATGTAGCCAAAAAGAGCAGTAACAAAGGCCCGGCAGCTATCCAAAAACCCAACACTGACCCTGCTATTCAATCACAAGTTTCTCCAAGCTTCTCCCAACCACTAGCTTTCCCGCTTTTCTTTCTTTTTCAAAGCATCTACAAAGCAGAGAAAAGATTCAAGATTCTCATTCCAAGCATTTCTTTCCTGCAGTGTCAAAAAGTAAGATGTGCCTGAGCTGCTGGTGCTTCTATGAGCAGAACATGTCTCCACGAAATACAGGTTCTGAGCCCAAAATTCCTTTCTGCAATGCAAAACATGCCTGTCTCAAGTTAAGGTATGCAGCAAACTGAAATGCAAAGGAGTATGCCAGGATTAGCACAGAGCTTAAGGTGCAGAGGTCATCAGTGCTTCACAATAACTTTCTCGCAACAGTCAGCAAGGAAGAGTGGGTTGTGAAATAGAAGTAGGAACAAGTCGTAAAAACTCAGAATTATTTGTATTTCTCTGGTCTCTAGCACAAGAAGGAAAATCTCAGATGGGAGTGTTCCTATAAAGGATATTCTATTGTATTATTGATCAAGTTTACGGTATTGGTACAGTTTTATAGGTGCTTATTTGCTGAAAAAGAAAAGTGTCTGCCTGGAGGCATGTGATGTATGATTAAGTCTCACTCTAGATTTGTAACAAAGGCCACCCACACCCTTCGCAGACCCAAGCAGGTATTCAGTGACCCAGCTCATGCAGTCACAAATGGCGTTTGTGACTGAATGACGTTCCTCAGCCCACTGTGTGGTCACTGGCTGCAAAATTTGGTCCCCAGACATCATGTTGGCTGCATATGCCACCTAAAGTCTCAGTAATAATTTGAATTATCAATTCAGATAATATGCCAATATACATTTATTCAGTCATTTCCTGTAATCACACTTGGTTTCTGAGAATGAGTCTGTTATTCAAAGGAATTTGTTCCAGTAGTTTATCATAACAGATTTTAACCTATTGGTAATCACTGCCTGCTCAACTGAATTATTTGCCGGTTATGTTTAATTTGGCATCTTGGTCAAGGGGTATTTCTTGTGCTAAGTACATGATGATGTGAAAATTAAAAAAAAAAAAAAAAACGACAGAAAAACCAACAAAGTGATAAGAAAGTCATGGATGATGTTCACTTGTTTCAGGTGCTTTTGCCTGGCTTGATGGATGAGCCGTCAGAGGTACAGCACTGACTCTTACCTAGTCTTTTTTTTTTTTTAATTTCTTCTGTGCTAAAAAAAAATTGAGATATCCCATATAATCAAGCCCAGGACCAGTTTCTCCCACCTAAGGCACTAACAGGATCACCTAAATTAGTTGCTCTTGACGTAAGATAGTGATAACCGCAGAACAATTCTGATATGAGATAATATGGATCATCCTCAGCAGGTGACTATTGAATTCTGTTGCCTGTAGAGGAAACATAAAGTGACCATGCACCATGCTGGCAATTGAAGCGCCTCAGTAAGAATGTGTAGTTTGAAGAAGTTAATTTAGGTCTGTAAGGGTAATTCAAACAGGCAATTTTTACAACGGCTGTTCTGTGTGTAGCCAGCTCCAGTAAAGAACTCTGCAGCCCAGTACTGGTTTTATGTAATATATACAGAGTAACTGAACTTCAGAGACAGTCAGACTGGAGTCCAATCAGATGAACATTAACCCTGCATGTGATGCAAAGTGAGCTGAAGTAGAGAAGATGGGGTAATAATAAGTTCTTAGATAACTGGGATATGAACTGCGTAGCGGTTTACCAGCAATTGCATGAGAAGTTTTATTCACCTGAAAGATTTATTTATCGCTTCCTAGTAACCTGGAAAATGAGTTTGGGCCAGAGGAAAACAAACCACATACAAGTTCCTTCCTAAATCACAAGGATTAATAGTTCCATCGTGAAGGACAGATTTCAACGTGCACTCGAGCACTCCTCTGATCTGCCTTTCTGATTGTGAAAGTTTTGCTCTGGTGACCCCTCTTTGCAAATCAGCAAATGTTTTTCTTGCATACTGACTTCAACCTTGCCTTCAGCCTTCCACCATCTATGGGTTCAAATCACCGAAGAATCACAGAACATTAGGAGTTGGAAGGGGCCTCGAAAGATCATCTAGTTCAGTCCCCCAGCCAGGGCAGGATGACCACAGGAATGCATCCAAGTGGGGTATAAATGTCTCCAGAGAAGGAGATTCCATAACCACTCTGGGCAGTCTGTCCCAGTGCTCCGTCACCCTCACAGGGAAAAAGTTTCTCCTTACATTCACATGGAACTTCCCATGCTCCAGCTTGCACCCATCGCCCCTTGTCCTGTCACTGGCCATCACTGAGAAAAGCCTGGCTCTGTCCTCCTGACCCTCACCCTTTACATATTTATAAACATGAATAAGGTCACCCCTCAGTCTCCTCCAAGCTAAAGAGACCCAGCTCCCTCAGCCTGTCCTCATAAGGAAGGTGTTCCACTCCCTTCATCATCTTGGTGGCCCTGTGCTGGGCTCTTTCAAGGAGTTCTATGTCTTTCTTGAACTGAGGGACCCAGAACTGGACACAATATTCCAGGTGCAGTCTCAGCAGGGCAGAGTAGAGGAGGAGAAGGGCCTCTCTTGACCTGCTAACCATCCCCCTTCTAATACACCCCAGGATGCCATGGGCCTTCTTAGCCGTGAGGGCACATTGTTGGCTCATGGTCATGCTGCTGTCCACCAGGACCCCCAGGTCCCTCTCACTTACTCTGCTCTCTGACAGGCCAGTTCCCAACCTACACTGGTACCACCTGTGGTTGTTCTTCCCCAGCTGCAAGACCCTATGCTTGTTATGGTTAAATCTCATTAAACTTCTCCCCGCACAGCTCTCCAGCCTGTCCAAGTCTTGCTGAGTGACAGCAAAACCCTCTGTTATGTCAGCCACCCCTCCCAGTTTTGTGTTGTCAGCAAACTTGCTGACTGTACACTCTGTTCCCTCATCCAGCTCATCAATAAATATATTGAATAGTACTGGTCCCAGAACCAACCCCTGAGGGACTCGATACAGGCCTCCAGCTAGACTGTCCCATTGATCAAAACTCTCTGGCTTCTTCCCTTCAACCAGCTCTCAATCCACCTCACTACATGATCTTCAAGACCAAACTTCTTCAGTTTAGCCATGAGGATCCTGTGGGAGACGGTGTCAAATGCTTTACTGAGGTCAAGGTAGACCACATCTACTACCCTACCATCATCTATCCACCTGGTTATATCCTCATAAAAGGGTATTAGATTGGTCAAACATGACTTCCCCTTAATAAAACCATGTTGATTGCTCCTAACAACCCTATTATCCTTGATGTGCCTAGAGACAGCACTAAGGATAAGTCTTCCCATCACCTTTCCAGGGATGGAAGACGGGCTAACCTGCCTGTAGTTACCCGGGTTCTCCTTGCCTTTTGTGAAGACTGGAGTGACATTTGCTTTCTTCCAGTCCTCAGGCACCTCCCCTGTTTCCCAGGATTTAGTAAAGATGATAGATAGTGGCCTAGAAATTACTTCTGCCAGCTCCCTCAGCACCCTTGGGTGCATTCCATCAGGACCCATGGATTTATAGATGTCCAGACAGCTTAATTCATTCCTGGCCCAATCCTCATCAACTGATGCAGACTCATCATTTATCCTGAGAAAGGGGATTCCCTTGTCCCTTCAATGGACAACAGGAATGAATGTCAAACTTGAATCTCTCTGCCATCCTTGGTCTTCAGGTTGAAGATGTGGTAAAATTTGGAGATAGAAATATGTCTGTATTCCAGTGGCTTACTGCTTCTGCCAGATGTCTATTCTGCATTTGGCTACAGAGCTCACACACACACACACACACACACACACACACACACACATTGGGAAGATGTGAAGAGAACCAAGAAAGCTGAGGAATGGAAAGATCAATCGTTAATCCCCAGAAAGTACCGTTTGTGGGCAGCATGGCTAAGTTTAGAAATCAAACCCTATTTCTCATAAAATAATCGTCACTGGAACAAAAAAGCCTGCAGCATAAATTATTTCCTTTGGACCCTATAATGCAGAAATGCTATTTTTTTTTTAACTCTAATGTATCACTCGTGTTTTCAAACTGTGTCAAAGTCCTTCATATCAACACAGTATTAGATAGAGGTTATTCCTCTCACTGTGGAGCTAGCTGCAGATACAGTATCTACATCGACATCATGGTTTCTACCTACCAAATTAATTCAGAGCATGTCGGCAGTGCGTAATTTTCTCCTCCTTTCTTCTCTCACACTTTCTTTGTGTTTATTTCTGATTCAGTTATCACTAAAATACACATTTTAATTGTATTGTACAAGATTCAAACTTCCCCAGCTTTGAACGTGGCTCATAAACATTTTCACTCAACTTACCTTCACACCGCCTGGAATCCTTGCCGAATGTTTGACTGCCTGTCTGCATTAGACAACACAGAGGATTTTTCCAAATACACACAGGGCTTTCTAATGCACACACGCCCCACAGACACGCTGCACACACACTTTTTTAATATATAGGTATCTATAGATATTATATTTATACACACCATATATACATAAGGTGGAGATAAATAGATAGTATAGACATACATACATATTGAGCAACCACAGAGTAATTTAATTACTCCAAAGTAGTCTTTTATTGCTAAAGATTAATAAAGAAATCCAGCTGCAGTAGCAAGGGTTCTTTGCCTGTGAGACTTCTAACCGGTATCGGGGCATCCTAGGAATGCAAGTCATCATGCAGAGTAAAATAAAAAAACTGCTACAGATACACCTGGGTTTTTACTATTGGTCTTCAAATGT
Organism: Zapornia atra; assembly: GCA_013400835.1. NCBI lineage: Eukaryota > Metazoa > Chordata > Aves > Gruiformes > Rallidae > Zapornia > Zapornia atra. Next base: position 255,551 of record VZTU01011391.1, read on the forward strand.
GCCCTAAACAGAAACTTTATGAAGAGTCAGGATTAAAGTCTTCCTGAGTCACATTTATTTCAGTGGGCATTGGATAAATACAGAGGTTCTGATATTGGGGAGGAGGGGGTAGGGTGGAATAACTTTTGTATGTATTTAATATTCAGTGGTTTCCCCCAAATCAGAAAGCAGGTTTATGGGCTAAACAGCCCTTTTTGACAAGGTGGAAGTCAAGTAGGTTTGTAGGTAGATAGACACACAGTGCTTCCTCCAGCTACTCTATCATTTGGTTTCTTAGTTATTGATCCTCACTCAAGTAATACTACACCACAGTATGGTGGTATTAAGCGCAAAATATCAATTTATCTACCTATTATTTACTGATTATTTTCTGTATGTTCATATAAATATGTTGGAGCGATATTGCCTGTATGCAAAATCAGTATCTATATGACAAGCATATAACAGATTAGCTGAGATCAGCAGGATTTAAACTTTTAAAAGCTAAGAACAGAAGAGCTGGCTTAACCTGGCTTTAGCTGGCCCTGCTCCACTGTCCTTCACTAACTCCCAAGCTACCTCTTGCCTTCTGGGGCCAGACTTCCCACAGCGTCCCTAGGTCAATGCCTTAAACGCACCTTTCAAATAAATCTGCTGTCAGTCATCCCTGTTTTCTTCCCCGCAGCGCTGAGCAGCAGTTTGTCCCTCAGAGGGAAGGAGATGTGTGTGTGGGACAGGGAGGGGAGGAGGAAAGGGGTGTACAGCTTCAAAAGTAACCCAACTCAGAGCACTCAGCCTAAAGCAATTAGGAGCTGCACTTCTCCCAGCTGATGAAATCCATATGGTGGTCTCAGCACACTTCCTAGTGGCCAGGTGCCTGTATGGTAAATAATGCAGATAGATAGCATAGTCCATCCCAAACCCACTGAGACCTGAATGTGGCACCCCCACTTGGAGCAGCCCTGAAGAAGGCACCTACAACACAGACATCATCTCTGCCACTCTTGTTTGAACAGCAAAGGCCAAAACTAGCCAAACTTTTGTTTGCGGTTGTCTTTAAGAGGAGATGGTTTTGCATATGAAGGACACGGATATGGCACTTCCTACCACACCACACATTCGTAAATTTAACCCTTGGATGGTGCTCCTTGGTAATCGTTCCCCACTAGCATGAGAGGGTTTAGAGTTTTTCCATGAAGTCTGAAAAAATGGTATTTGTCTCCAAAGTCAAAACAAGTCACAAGGCAAAGGAAAAGAAACTAGATACGTTTCCTATCAGTGCAGCTTGAAACTTCACCTATCTTTCCAGTCAACAGTGTGGTTCCCTCTGATGCTTAGAAGGGTTTAGAGGCAGGGATGGACTATGTCCATGCTACATGGACACAGGCAGAAGCTGCAGAGCTTACACCTTATGTCCTATTACTTAGGAATAGGAGGACTGACCATTACTTGAGGAGTGACCATGTCTGACTGCAGAGAAGAGGGACCTCTCCTGTCCAAAGCATGACTTGGTCAAGGCTGACTCAGGGCTCTTGCCTCATACAAATGCACCTTGTGGCAGAGGTTCTGCAGAGTGCTCTCACCACCAGGTCATATCCACATCTCACCTGTTGGTTCCACCCTAAACCTCCATGGAAAAATTTACCTGACCCAGGGAATGTATGCTCAGCAGCCACAACTCCTTTGGCTTTGAGGGAGCTGTCATGGTCACTACAATCTGATGACCTACCTCCAAGGTATCGCCGCTGTCTTCAGGTGTTAGCAAACACATTATTATTTTACATTATTAAAGATGCTCCTTAAAATCCACCCCTATGAAGATGACCCTAGACAGTCTTTCCTGAAAGAGGCAGGGCTTCCCATTGACTGAAGCAGCTTTGGAAGCCAGCCTACAGCCAATCTCTAGAAACAGAGCCCTCTGTTACTCCATTTCTTGATTTTTATCTGCCAAGACAACACACAACTTCACCCCAGGAACCCCAAGGAGAACAGGTTCCTCACAGAAGGAGAGGAAGGAGAGCCTGATTATTAGCCTTGCAGTTCTCCTAGCTGCTAGGGCTGGCTGGCTGTCTCAAGGATTGTCACATTTATACATTCTTGCCCTTCCTTTGACAGCCTGCTTTTGCATAGGCAAAGTAATTTGCAAGCCCGTGACCATTTTTGCCAGTTGTGGCCACTTGCTATCCTAAGGAACCCCTGACATTTTCATGTTAGAGCTGGTCTTGGCTTCCTATTGCATACAGGTAGGACACCATGGCACTGTGACTGGCTGACACTCTCACTGCCACACGCTTAACACATTGTTCCTGCAGCCACAGATAAATAAGATATCCTAATAGTAAGATTAACACTTGTGATACAGCTCCCTCACTGCCCGTTCTGGCAGTGTGTTGCCAGCTGACTACATCTTACTGCTCCAGTCACTGAGATGTAATGTTAGCTCAAACAATGAGTCAGATTCTCAGGAAGTTTCATGTACTTTTTTTTTCATTGCTTTGGAGCCAAATGGTGTTTAATAGCAATACCTTTCTCCCACCCACATGAGTGAAAAAGGCTAACTCATTCTTCCTCTCTCATACCAGCTTTACACATCCTCCCTGCTTCAGCTCAGGTCTGCAGCATCTTACGTCCTCTGCTCCTGCTACAGCCCTTCTGCTTAAAAAGAAGGGGACAAGGAGAAAAGGTGGTTTGCTTGGCTGTCAGTTCAGTTTCTAGTCCGTGAGGAAAATTTCAGTTCAAGTTAAACTCTTCTGGCGTGTGCTTCTTTTAATTTCAGTGTTGGGAAGCTCTGAAATTATATTTGCAGCAATTCAAAGTCATATGCAACAGCTGATGGATTAGTGCTGAGCCTTTATTCATGGACTAGCTTTGCTGTTCCTGATGGCACCATATGGAAACACACTGAAAAAAACATCCCATAGGATCGTACCATAGTTCCTCTCCATGTAGCCAGTTCAGGTGATCAAACACTAATTTATTACCTGTATCAATGCACTGCAATGTGCAGGGTGGGGAGGAAGCTGTGCTGTCTGAAGAGAAACTGTGAGAGATCCCCGATTTCTTCTTGGAGCATGCTCTTGCCCTGCGGTAGTGGGTCTAGTGACCAGCTGACCTTTGCCAAGACCTCAGGGTCATCAATTCTGCCCTGGTCCCACTGCCCGCACAGTCAAGTGCATCAGTTGCACCTTTACATCTTCCCTAAGCATGGGTCAAAGAACATCCAGGTACAGAACAAAAGAACAAGGAGGCTGCTCCACCATACACCAGCTGAAAAAAAAAAAATACCCCCAGCCAGATGAGAAGGAAGAATACATCATTTTCCTCCTCCAAGAGAGCTCCTCCTTCCCCTACAGCTCTCCTGACTATTCACCACTGGGCCAAAGCAGTTCCCAGCAGCAGAGACCCATTATCCTGAAGTCCCCACAGCCAGCTGTACATTTCCCTCATAATAAGCTAGGTAATAACTTAAAGCCTGGCCTTGCGTGGCGAAGGATGCTGACCTCAGAAAATTCTTTGCAAACCAACCTGTACAATGGCAGTGATGTATTGCTGGAAGTGCAGTTTTGTGTTCAAGAGGAAGTCGTGTCTAGTAAAAGCTCCGACACCTGATTTGCCTGCAAACAATGCAGCTCCTTCTGCAAGAAGTGTCCCTGGAAGAGGAGAAAGACAGTGAGAGAGCTGTGACATGATGAGCGAGCTGAGGAAGCCAGCAAGGAAACCGAGAGCCAGAGCGTGAAAGAGTTTGAACAAAGAACAAGGGCTGGGCAAAATGCCTTCAGATTTGTCAAAACCAGGCAGTCCCACAGGACTTCTCACTGGCTCAGATTCAATTTTGGAAATCATCATCTCAATGTGCTATTATTTGTTGTTGTTGTTGTTGCTGTTCTTTTGCATTTTCAGGTGGGGTTTTCCTTTCGGACTGGACTCAGGTACATTTTTGTGATTGATATTAAATTTATCATTCAGTTATTTTGTGTAAATATGGTGAAAACTTTCCTCCTGCTCAAACTGTATATTTGTGGGTTGAACAGCCATGCCCGTTTCACTTCCTTTTATCTCATTGACTAAAAGTACTGAAATATTTTGTTTCAGATCAAATAAAGGCAATTCTTGAAATAATTTGTCTTGTCCACCCCCTCCCACCCAAAATTCTTTATTCACACCATTTCGGTAACAGTTTCTAGAGGCCTCAGGAGCCATAATCCTTGCTGTGAGAATCTGTACCATCTACTTCCAAGAAAGCTGCCTATAAACTACTAGACAAGATCACAATTGGACCTATCCTTCTCTGGTGTTTCTTCTCTAACTTTTCTCGCCGTACCAGTAATGCTGTTTCCTTTCAGGTCTGCACACTGAAGAAGGACTACCGTTATGAAAAAAAGTGATTTCAGAAAAGGAAATGAAAACTGTTTTCAGTCTGTGAACCCAGAGCTGAGCAGGGTAATAGGAAGAGGCCACAACGGACTCTCAAGAAACAGTGCTACTCCAATTAGACCACTCATGCAATTATTCCTGTATCCTGTTTGGGGTGTTAATAAGAATAGTTTGGGATGGGAATAGGAATAGAAGTTTTGGTGATGTATGCAAATAATTGTGAAATATCCAGACATTCTTCTTACTTGTTCATTAATTAGATGTTTACTTATGTCGGTAGTTTTTCTAAACAGTCCAAATTTATTCCCTGTTCACCTAACTGTATGTCCAAATGGTTTCAGACAATAATGTGAGGTGTTATATAAGAAGTAGTGAGTGCTGGATTCTGCACCTGGAAAGGGCAACCCTGGCTACTCATCCAGACTGGGGGAACAGACGCTGGAGGCGAGCCATGCTAAGAGTCTTGGCCAACAGCAAGTTACCCATGAGCCACCATGCGCCCAGGCAGCCAGGAGGTCCAGACGCATTCTGGGGTGCAACAAGCACAGCATGGCCAGCCGGTCCAGGGAGAGAGGGGATTGTCCCATGCTGCACAGCACTGGTGTGGCCTCACTTCAAGTCCTGGGTGCAGTTTTGGGTACCACAGTACAAGAGGGACACAAAACTATTGGAGAGTGTCTAGAGGATGGCAACAAGGTTGGGGAAGGGTCTGGAGGAGAAGTTTTAGAAGGAGAGGCTGAAGTCCCTTGGTTTTTTAAGCCTGGAGAAGAGGAGGTTGAGGAGAGACTTCACGGTGGTCTGTGGCTTCCTGACAAGGGAAGCAAAGGGGCAGGTGCCAATATCCTCTCTTTGGGGACCAGTGATAGAACCCAAGGGAATGGCATGAAGCTGTGACGAGGAGGTTTAGGTTGGATGTTAGGAAGAGGTTCTGTACTGAGAGGTTGATCAGGCACTGGCACAGGCTCCCCAGGGAAGTGGTCACAGCACCAAGCTAGGCTGAGGTCAAGAAGCATCTGAACAATGCATTCAGTCCCATGCTCTGACTTGTCTGGCCCTGTGTGGAGCCAGCAATTGAACTCGATGGTCCTTAAGGGTCCCTTCCAACTCAGGAGATTCTGTGATTCTATGAAGTTATTGTCCCTTATCTAACAGTAACATTTTTTCCACTGCGGAAACATTAATTGACATCTGGTGGCTTAAAATAGTCCTATTTCTTTACCCTTTAAATCATCTAAGAGTCTTCACTGGTCTTGCACTCTTTGCACCTCAGCTGAGGCTCCAGCTTCTGGCATTAGCTTGTAAGGTTTAACAAATAGACTGTTTTATTAAGAAATTATTTCTTGATGGCATTTAGTTGTATTTTTAATCTTACTAGGATCTTGGTCATCATGGGGAATATAGCTCTAGGTCTCCAGGAGAAGTAGGGCTGGGATAAGAAGTCCAACATCCATCCTATCACATTGATATCATGTGACAACACACTGTAGAGAATACATTCTCTTTGATCTATTTTAAACATTCTGATTTTCTTTTTTTTTTTTTTGCTGAAAGTCCCCTTCTTTTACTGTTGTGATGGAGGATGGTAGTTCAGCTCATTCTGGTATGCCAGTGCCCATTTGACATGCTTGCATATGGTCCTTGGGAGATGGATGAAGACGTATGAGTAGATAATGTTCAGGACTACACAACCAGAGAGCTCATGGAATAAAGGAGAAGAGACACATAGGAGAAAGTAGGTTCGCAGTAGGTCCTGGAGAGGAAGTAGCCATCCCAACTCATGGCCAAAGACAGCCAGCAACAGCTGCCTTTGGGTCAAGGATGAAGGGAAATCACAGCTGTGTGCCAGAACACTGTGAGATCTGGCTTTGGCTGGGAGAAGATAGGAAGCTGGACATTTATGTGGTTATGAGCTTCACAGGACTTCCTTTGTGAAACTGCATCTGAGGACACAAGTTCTCATCTGAGAATGCAAGAGAATGCGTGGGCACTGCAGAAGGGCAAGCACTGGACATAGTCTGATAAAAAGACAAGACAGCAATTATGACCCAGTCCCAGTTTCACTTTGAAGCCTAGAAACATACTGGAACACATTAGTCGCTGAACCGTTTGCAACCAAGTCAGGGAGCAGTAAAATGGAACGTGAGTTTGTGAAGAGCAGATCATGTCAAATCAATCTAATTCCCCTTAATGCCAGGATAGCTGGTATAATGTATGGAGGCAACAAGAAAATCTGATACAAGAAAACTATTATAAGGTTTGTGCAGAGTGCCATAAGACATTCTTATCAGCAAATGAGCTTTGGAGACCTGAGTATGATCATTGAAAAGCAGGTGCACAACTACCTGTGAAAAATACTCAAAGAATCACTATCAACAGCCTGAAGATGTAGTAGGACGAATCTGCCATGTGCAGTATTCCAGACATATCCCCATAACTGAAAACCACTCGATCGCAGACTGGGCAGTACCTATACAGACTCAGCATGTGATGCTATTGAGAGAGAGTTTTCAGAAACTCCAGAAATTATCTGGATTCAGGTTTACCTCAGTAAACAGAAACCCAAAGAAGTCATGTCTAGCCCAAGCAAACATAGAAACTCAACAACATAAATGCCTAACGAATGGGAGCTCTCTAGCAGCAGGGACATAGATGAATCAAAGAGATATACTAGCAGAAACCACGACCTGCAAGGAAAGGTTTCAGAAATTATATTTGTTTAGTCTAGAAAGAAGAAGGCTCAATGAGGACAAGCAAGCTTTCTTCCCATGCATGAAAGGCTGGTTTAGAGTTGATAGCAACCATTGTTCTCCAATGGCACTGAAGACAGGACAGGGAAAATAAATGGTTCAGTCAGAAGCAGGGGGGATTTAGGTTATCTGTGCAGAGGGCCTGCTGAGCAACAAGACCATAATCACAGAGTCTGGATATTAAGGAAGGTTGTGGAATCTTGTACCACAGCTTTAAGACCATGGCAGATAGTTATCAGCAGCCACAGCCTAAATATCCCTAGATCTCACTTTAGAGCAGAGTGAGCCTAATGTCATGTCATCTGCCTGGACAAAAGCATGAAACGTCTACCTGTATGGAAGACAACACACCCTGTATTTAATCTATGTAATTTATTTTCCAGTCTGAAGATAAGACTTTGCTTCAGATTTCTATAATATTATAACAGCTTCCAAATTAATTTCCTTCACATTTATCTTATAAGTTGTGCTTGTCTTTTGGATTTCCAATTAAAAGTGGTGGAAGCAGAAAAAGTGGGGCTTTTCGAATAGATTCACATGTGAACTCCTTTGAAAGGTAGAAGGGACTTTTCATTGCTCCTATCTAGAGTAGGATACCTATTTAGATATCCCATACAGACCTGGGATAAATCCACCTCTGTACTGAGCCTGAGTTTGCTAAGTGAAGAACAGTCTTCAGAAAGGTATCTCACACTACTATGAAGAAATATGAGAAGGAAAAAAAACCCTTTTTCAGTTCATCTATTTGTCCTGAAGTTGATGGATATCACTAAAACACAACTGAAATTTGTGAAGCTTCCTCTGCTAGATTACAGATGGTTTTAAATCTAAAAGTTCTTTTTTTATCACAGTCAAATTCACCTCAGGATCTCCTAAGAATGAGTCCTCCAAACCCTGACAGTCTGGGGTAAGGGCTATTGCAACAAACAGAAATATGGTTACATAAATTTTTCATTCTTGGCCAAGGTTTGATCTAAGTTATGGTGGATTAGTTTATTTCCCTCTCTATGTTCAGTGAAAAGAATCCACTGGAAGACTGTCACTTCCTTGGCTTATGAACTCTTTTTCATTCTGTGGTCTTTCGAGGTCTTTTGTTTCATTTCACTTTACAGTCTCCCCATTGAGGAGCTGTGATGTATTGACACAGGCAAACACAATACGAATAAAGTCTTTATTCTTTCTCATTTAAGATGTAACTGAAATGTTTGATATGGTGCTTAGAAAGTCTACATTTTCACTCTAGATGACCCAACAGAATGTTAGAACTGCTACGCAAAATTTGTGAAGAGCCTCTGAAGAGCAAGAATACAGATTAATTTTGAAAGAGTAGGCAAAATGGCATCACCAGCAAAGAAAGATTTTTAGAGCATCCAAGATTTAGAAAGGAAGTTCATATCTTTGGTTTAGGTTGCTGTATCTTATCAACAGCTTGAGAGCTAGAGATGGGAACTAGAAATTATACCAGCTGTCTAAAAGTGAATTAGAAACTCACAGGAGAGCAAAGTGACCTTCCAGAAAATGTAGATTTGCTGTTTGGACTGCAAATGCCCTGCATTTAAAGCCAGATCCTGACCTGTGGCAGGACCATTTGCAAAGGCTACTCCCGAAACTGTGTTCCAGATCTGCTCTGCAGATTTTTTATAATTCGCAAGGCACACACATCTCTGGGAACACAACTTGTGTTGAGCCAGAGTGAACCTAAGCAGGCTTGCTTCCATCAGGTACTAGCCTCAGTAAGCAGAAGACCCTAAACTCTATGAATCCATGTGTCTTTGGTAGAAGCATTGACATAACAAACAGTTGAAACCAAATATTTAACCTGGAATCACACAACCAACCTATCACAGACACACTGAGCGTGTAAACATGAAGATGCGTTTTCTTGAAAGGAATAGTGGACGATCATCCCCTCCATCAGAAAGTCAGAAAGTTCTGTTTTCATTTACATTATTTCTCCCCAAATGAACTGAGTTGCAATAACTCAGTCAGGTAGCCTAGAAGGTGTTCACCAAAACCCATAAGAACTTCTAATATTAGCCAGTCTTCAGACCAGATATTACCTTACAGCATTTTCCTGAGAATGGCAATTTAGCTGAAAAGCATAAAGAGACGCGAAGGGTTACAAAGACACAGCCCTTGGGGTCTTTTGGTGTACCTACCTGCTACACAGATTTCACCACCCTCCTCAGAAATGCTTGATCCTGGTCAACAGAAATCATGGAATACCAAATATTTAATATTGTCTATATTCTGCCTTATTGACCAAAGCCGATTTATGTCTGTGCAAATGGATTAGGACTACAGGAGATGGTGAGATTTTGCAGACAATATACTCATCTATTTTCTACCCTCGTTTGTGGCATGACTTTGAGCAAGTCACTTCCTTGTCCTGTGCTGCAGTTTTCCCATCTCTATGGCAGAGAGCTGATTCTATCAATATAATTTCAGACTCACTAATATTGTTCCCTGACATCTCTTTTTTCTTCCCCTAAAGAATGTACCCAGCCTATGAGGACTTTCCAAACTGTATTCTTAACTTTTAAGGACTTTCCTTGGCAAAATTGCTATCAAGAATGAAGAAAGGTTTTCCATGCAGAAAAATAAACTTAGCTTTCCAGTTTGAATGCAAGTGAGGAACGTGGCAGAGAGACCTAATAATTAGAGCAGCAAGCAAAGTTCATTCAGGAGCATCAAAGGTGGCCAGGTATTGAATAATGAAGTAGAAACGTCCTTAAAAAGTTTCAGGATGGATACAGAAAGTGCATAAAAAATACCTTAGAGGTGGAGGCATTGACAGTATCAAAGGAAGGAAGAAAGAAAGGGAAAAAAATTGCCATGTGCACTCTTTCATTTAAGTTTCATTTTGCCGATTACTATATTCATGGAGTTACTGAAAGACTGTATCGGATGAATAACAAGCATGCTGTTGCCAGAAGTAAATGTCCAGCACATCTGTTAACACAGATTGGGCTGGGCAACAACAGCAGGAGTTAAAAAAAAAACCAATCAGTTGTTCTGGAAATAGCAAAGACTTTTGAGATGTCAAAGACCTCTGTTAGGAATATACCTTGTTTAAGATGCTGTACACATTTCTCTGACATTAAATGAACTGACCGCTGTGCAAAACATTAATTTGTACAATGAACTACATATTTTTGCATTGCCTTATTAAAATATGAGCTTTTGTGTTCTCTGTGGATAGCATAGATACATAATAGCATATACTCATATAACATAAGAGGTGGCTATTATATATAAATTCTGGATGCCTGTTACATACAGATCACGCCTATGGCGTACACATCAATGTGTAATTTGAATTCGCCTTCAGAATGCCTAATTGGTGATGTCTCCAGAACACAGGAGTTCCCATCACATTTTGATGGAGTCAATTCATTTCATTTTGGTGTTTTGAGGACAAAGGACTGGGCTGGGGAGAGAGGAAAGAAGGGGCTCACTGTGGTTTCCCAGGAACATGGCACAGTATCTATGATAGAAGCACACTGCTTCCTGGCACTTAAAAGCTTTTAAAAACAAGTAAAAATCAATTCATGCTGGAAGAACTAATAATAAGAGGTAAATCTGTTCTTTCTGGTACTGTTTCTGCAATACATGTGTCCCAGTTACATTTCTGTGTCATTCCTGGAGTGTGAAATTGAGAGCATGAAGCTATTAGTCTGGTGGCCTGCATATCAGGAAAGGGATGAAAGCTGTCTGATAACTGCCCAGAAAATTGACCACTTCCACTATGTGTTTATTTGGAGAGCGAAGTTTTAAAAAGAAAAGAAAAAAAAAAATCAGGCTACCAATGAAATAAAAGTTTAAAATCAAGATGCAGACACTACTAATGAGGGTAAACCAGATTCATTTTGTTCTCCCACAACAGTAGGGGTTTGGAAATGGGAGTGAGACCTAAGCATCTTTAGAAACAAAGGAGTGGGGAAAATAAGGAGGGAGAAGAAAGGAAGAGATAGCTGGGGAAAGGAAAAAAATCCTGTGAGGGCAAGGATGTCCAGTGATGGGGTCCTACAGGGTTCACCAGAGGATGCACAGTTATTTCCCACTAACACAGGCAGTGGTGGTCCCACCACTGCCTTCTGCCACACTACCCAGTGATTTAATACAAAGGCCAAGAAATGACCTACAGGCCTGCAAGAGGTTTCTGTTTCAACAGAAGGCATTTCAGATGCTGACTTGTCTTTCTGGTGAAAATAGAAGTGTTGAAGTGCGAGTCAGTCAGCCCTGGCTGGCTTGCCACATGCCTCTGTCAGAGGTGTGGAGGGGTCTGGAGATCAGGCATTATACAACCCCTGGCTGGACCATCTGCCTCAGGGAATAAGAGGGACATCTATACTCTACACAACAAGGGCTATACTGAGCGTCCCACACTGCAAACCGATTCCTAAATGCCACTTCACAGTAGGGCAGCGCAAAGGGCTCAGTGTCCCCAGGACACCCCAGGAGACCTGGGAGCCAGCTCTCTGAGTACTTCATGCAAGGAGGGAGACTCAGATCTTGCATAATTCAGAATGCAACCCCAGGAGCATGGCTAGTCTTGACTTCTGGGCCTCCTTCAGAGCCAGGGACCTTAATGCTAGTTCTAAATCCTCCGGTGCTCCAGTCTTTAATCTCTGTGGCTCTCATTTCTCCACCCATCAGATGAGGATGCCTTTGCTCTTCAGTTTATCTATTTAAAATTTAGCCCTAATGTACTATTGCCTGCCCTGGAATTAGAGTTAGAAGAAGGTAATTAAAACTCTACCTGTACTTATCTAGCTGTTTATGTATATCAAATACATATCCCTCAAGGAAAACTTAACAGCTTCTGTTCTCCTGATTATCTTCTAGTCAAACTAAGGAACAAAAATGTTTTCCAATTTTCCTGTATTTTTCCTTTCTTTTAATCATGAGTAACAAACAAGTAAAAGAGGAAACTGTGACATTCATACCTTCAGAAACTAAGCATTTACTGCCTCAGAAATTCACCTTCTTCACAAGTTCTGTTTAAGCATCCTTATAACAGCTCAAGTTGCCCACATAAAACAGCAGAGTTGGAAGAAGCAAGACTTTCCTTGGTCTTTACCAGTGTGATATTAATACAAGGGGAAAAAAAAGGATACCTGGTCATTTATATTGACACCAACAAAAACTGCAATGTTCTTGTTAGCAAATGACACCAAAAAAACTGATTCTGAAACACAGTCAGTAGCTGAGAAGTGCCTTTACTCAGTGCTTTGTAGTTATTTTTGAATCATAAATACGTATTTGTAAGTATAAAAACAAAGAGTGGCCCTTAATTCAGCTACCAGAAACTAAACCTGATACTTTTTTTACTTTTATTTTTCTATGAATATTACTAGGAAAGAACAAATATTTGGATCTTAAAAACTGTGTTCACTACAGAGTAAAGTTAGCACAATGACATGGGATTGGTCTTATTCTCTAATGAGTCTTGGCTGCATAGTAAGTATTCATCTGACCTCAATTTCTTAAAATAGCCTGCCAAAAACAGTAAGGTAACACTGATATGTAACTACCATTAGTGTCAAGGGAAGCTATACAAACGAGGGGAGAATGAAGTTCATATTATCTTGGCTCTCATCTCCTGTCTGATAAAAAGAAACACAACTACCAACAAGGCAAGCTACCAGTGAAGATCTTTCCCTAGTCTAATATCCATAGTGCCTTGATTAACCAGTGATGGTGGAAACAATACCAGCAGCAGAGCTGGAGAAGTACAATCCCTTTGTACTCAGCAGAGCCTTAATGACAAGCTGGAATGACACCTCTGATCATAGCAGCTTTATCACTTCTCCAGCAGAAATTTGCCTCCTTCCCTGCAGACATACACATTTCCCATTGTTTATCCCCTCCAGCATTTTATAAGCTACATGAGAACATGGACATTACGTAGAAGATTTGCAGTCTTTGGTTGGTCTAGATATAAGTTATCTAGTTGTAATCAATTGTGTGGGATCTGTCTATACTTAAAGGAAGAAAAGGTCATTCATCCCACCTGTAGGTGTTTTCCCCAGGAGAAACAATTTCCCTACTGAAGTGTCTGAATACAGAAGCTTAATCTCCCTGCTGAAGAGCTTGACTGTGGGAGACAAATACCCTTGGACAGGTTCGTGTAGCCAGATTGGGAAGACAATGTATGGTTCAAAACTACAGCCAAGATTCCTTGATTTAAGCACATATTTGATAGGTTCTCTGGCCTGAATGAGTCAATGAGAGGTCTATGTGAGTCGGAAAAACACAAGGATGACACTGCACAGTTTTTGTCACCAGCACAAAGGTGGTGAATTGACAGTAATCATTACTTCAGAGTAAGCAGTGCATGAAACACACCATCTTACAGAAATACTCAGTACCAATATCTCAAACATGCATACCAATACTTTTTGTATGTGTTGATTAGGATTTTATGGAGTTTGTAATAGAATAGTGTATGTTTCATGCTAAGACATCCTAATTTTTTCCACCATTGTTTTTAGTTCTGCAACAGGTTTTCTAGAATCATTACCAACGTAGACTTTCAGGACTGAGCTTCCCTCAAGGTTGGATTTATCTCCTTATCTTGAAGCATCTATAACACAGATGCTTACCTCTAAACTAGTCACCCCAAGTTCCCTTTGCAGTCACTGGAGAGGAAGAGGCTTCTAGAGAAGGTGATTCATCCCATCCTAATGTAGATATCAAACAAGTATCAGATTAATTGCTTTGTGCAGATATCTGTTTATCTCTATTGACAATAAAGGAACCTAGAATGACTAACTCAGACTTACTTGCCTGTATTTTGGTTGCTTACAGTTAGCTGAGATAAATCCCAGCTGTAGCTTCCTTTGATCAAGCAATTCAACCACTATCACAAAATGAAAATGATAAGAAGGGCAAGAGTGGATGAACGGGAAGGACAGTGTAATTGTGTTACCTGATCAGAAATAAACACTCCAGTGTAGGAATTCATAATCTTCCACTAGCCCAAAGATATCTTACTTTCTATTTGTCCAAAGTGGACCTGAGGGAAAGACTGTATCTGTCCTCAGGAACATGCTCATATCTCTTCATGGTAACTTCTGTTGATAGGTCAGAGCTAGGGATCCCCTGAGCTGACTGGGCTCATCAAAGCCTATCTCAGCAAGTGTGAATATTATGGATTACACTCACCTGAATATCTAGCCCCTGACCTTCTGTTTCATGAATTGATTGATTTACACTTGGTGCTCAGATTGTCATTTATGATCCAGCCTCACTGTGCTGTTACTCAGATGAGAAAAAAAGTCTCAGAAATATGGAGGTGGAATGGGGGGGTTCCCTTTTTTAGCTTGTTTTTACACCAGCATTTTCCCTGCCACAAGGTAAAAGTGATATTGCACTGAAAAAGGATGGAGCTAATCTTCATCTTTGTATGCAGTTCCTAAGGGGCAAACTTACAGGTCATTCTGTCCAGTCCAAAACAGAGTCAAGATTGGTGAGCATCTCCACCTCAAGGAAAGTCTGTTTATTCATCTTTTCTAGACTATATTTTCTTTAATTTCTTCTTGTCCAACTAGAAACAATCAAACCAAAGGACTTTCAGCCTGTGTTGACTCTTTGACACAGGGCAGAAGGAGTAAGTCTAGCTTCAAAACGTTTTGACAGTTGGCATGGTAATGAGCCCATTCTGACTGAAATGACTTCATCGCTGCTCATTTTTCCTGGCTACCAATCGATTTATGAACCTCTTTTAACATCTAGAGAAGTGTTAATGAATCAAGTGTTTAAAAATAACATACACCAGGAGGCTGTAAATTACAGCACCAGCATCCTTTGAATGAATTCACATCCCACATTTCCATCACCCACCTGGTATCCGTCTGCTGCAACATGGGTGTTCATTCAGGGTCTGAATTTGTTATCCACAAATATGTGTTTGGGGTTCCACCAAGTCTTGATTCATGAGCATGCAGCTCCAACTGTCAGTTCTGAGGCAGCGGAACAAAGGGTTGAAACAGAGGAAGTAAATGGAAAACCAAGGCCAGCTCTGGCTAACCTGAAAGCAACAATGTCAAAGGAATAACACACTGCGGTCAGTCATGAATCTGTACACCTCATGCATTTCAGGCTCTATCTTGGGTGAACAATTGGATCAAGAGCCACTCAGCATGGTTAGCAAAAGCACTACCAGGCAATGTGCTTGGTGTGGACTGTTTGTGGGAGCCAAAATCTGTAGTGTGAGCTCTTAGGCTGGAGTTCAGTTTGCCTGCCTGTCAGCTGTGCAAATCTAAGAAGCAGAGATCAGTTACAGACTGAGATGCCGGTAACCTGATACTGTGACAGAAAATAATAAATTTTTTCTGGACATCCACATGCGTGTTGTGTGTAACTTAAAGAGGCAAGCTATGCAGCTCTACTTGGGACACCAGGATTGGACATATCTGGTTAGGCTGAGCATCATTCTTTAAAAATAATGCTGATGAATGGGAATGAGTCAAGAGGAGAACAAGAAGAAAGGTTAAAAGTTAAGAGAACTTGACCTCCAAACAAAGGCTGAAGGGGCCAGGTTTCTAAGGCTGAGTGGTCACCTCACCTATTCACCCTGCAGTTGTGTCATGGAGCAGCAGCAAGTATATATTTGGTCTGGGTTTAAATAAAGTAGCTCAGTTAGTTCGGACACAGCAACATGGAACACACCCACTTCACCTCCCTTCACAGAGGACTTTTCAGGAAGCAAGCTTTGTAAACAACAGCCAGTGTCATACTTGAAAGCTAACCCAGGTATGCCTGTCCTTCTGTTCCATTAAACTGGACAAATCTTTTAGATTCCACCCAGCCAAAAGTAAGGATAAATCAGGACTGGAAAACTATTCTGCAGGACTCCTGGGAACGATCAAGTCAATCCTTCTCCTAATGATGTCAATGGCAAAGCTCGCACTGACTGAGGTGGTAAGGAATTGGGCTTTAAATCTCTTTAATTAGAATATAAGAGTAATTTTTGTTAACACTTTGCTGAGTGAGATATATATATATATATATACCTACTTCTTACTGAAGTGGTTGGACTCATTCGAAACTAGCACACTGGTACTCAGGAAAGCAGGTTTCACTAGAGGTGTTATCAAAGGACACACAAAAACCCAGCCCAACCCTGTGGAAACAGCTGCATTTTGTGATTTGGTGATAATAAATAAGCTCCTCATCTCTTGGGCAAAAAAAACTAGTGCTTTTTGTCCCAACAGGCATTATATCCATTCCTTCCAGTCATCCCTTTGTTCCATCATAAAATCAAATAGTAATCAATCAGTGGAAGCAAAAGGTCATCTTACACTCACCTGAGTCTTCCCTTGGCCACAGATATCCAGAAGACCTAGGATTATGCATGAATGAGTGAGTAGCATGTTGCTATTAGGGTAACGCCATCATCTAAAAACACGTGATCCATCAATTCATACCTGAAAAGCTCCTGGTTTCAGACTGTGAGCAAAACTCTCCAATTTCATCAAAAAAGAAAGAACCATTTCTAACTAAAAAAAGATACAAGTTCTATGAAAACCAGGAGACACATGCTTTCATGAAAAATGTCCTAATGGATTTGCTTTCTGCCCTAAGGTAGCCTTCTGCTTTCACCCAGGTAGATACAAATGCTGAAAAATGTTCTCAATTTTCATGACTTTTCTCCAAGTTTACAGTGGTGTAATCAAGCACTGGATTTAACTCATTGTGTTGTTATTTTTTAATCCAAGCCATCTCTTGGTAAAATACATGCCTTGAAAGGCGTACTGTGGGACCAACAGCACCTGTCCACCAAAGCGGTTTACTGAAAAGTGAAAAAAAGAGACATTTTTAAGGAAAGTCGACAAAATTTAAGTCTTTGCTTAAAATGCCAAAATATCTTCGATAACACATTTACACACCTATAAAAACAAAAGTTCACTCAAAAATTCCAATAAATGGTCCTTAGGTTGTATAAGAGCCATACAGCTGCAAAAACATCAAATATGTCTCTGATAGATTTTAAAGAAACAGTCAAAGAAAATTCTTGTATACAACTTTAAACTCAGTTTTGTTTTGTTTATTTTTAATTTCATTTTATTTTATTTTTTTAAATTTGAAGTTCTCATTAAATAAAAACCCAAATGTTTGGACTTGCAAGGAGAAACATCATTCCATCTTCAGTCTGAAGTTTCCATGTAGATCCCAAGATGTGCCCAACATAATTTCTTCTTTAGCTAGACAAATATGGGGCAGAAAGAAAGAAGAAATAAAAAGGAAAAAATAATTGTGGGTGAAAATGGCCCAAAATCACATCCCCATCTGATATAAATTTGCCTCGTGCTAATGAAGTGTGCAGGGTTACATTAGCTGAGGGATTAATACAGGTCTCACAATGAACACAAAATGAAAGCCGAGAAATGCCAAATGCCATCATGATATGAACACACTGAGAAAATAAAAAAGGTAAACTGGAATAATGAGGGAAATCGGCTCTCCACATTAAACAAGGCCTCATCATACACTCAGTAAAATCCAAGTCAAATAATAGATTCCAAAACAGCTTGTTAGGGGCACAATGATTTTCCAAACTTTTACGTCCATATTTTACTGGACAATGTATGGCCTGAGTTTCTATTAAGCCATTATTACATTTTGCAGACATCATTTTGACACATTTTTGAGCAGGCTGGAAGCCCTTGTTTATTCAGCTTTCCCCTTGGGCACTTCAAGAAGTTATTCTCCTGTAATACCAGTTCAGCTTCACCTAGGTACACCTCTAACAGTCCTTGTTTTGTTATTAACTCAATGACTGACTGACAGAGGCAACTGGATTTTGAATCCTTGCCATCAAAGCCACTCCATCATCACAGTGGTGACATAAGAGTCCATGTAAGAGAAGTTTAAAGGGAACAAAAGACTTTTCAAGCAAGGAAAAAAAATAAATGCCAGGACCTTCAAATCTAAATATTTGCCAAAACAACAACAACAAAAAAGTTTTAGGTAGGCTACCAAAAAACCTAGGGACCATCTGAGTTCCAAAATCAGATAAGCATTTTCTGTTCTTGGTGCATCTTTGTGTATAATAGCTATACACAAACCATCAAAGAGGACCTGTCTTCCTTAGACTTCAGTCACATTAGACTTCATGGTGTTTAAAGCATTGATAATAATCCAGAGGACTTACTGTCATCAGTAATACCTCAGATAGACTTACCGTACAAGTAGGCTGTCTGGAATAGACAAAGACAACGTAATAAGATGCCATTCAGGGTTAGAAGAGTTGAACTGATTCCAGCATGTGTACACAAGGAAAAAAAGACGTCTTGTAGACAAAGCCTAGAACATAAGAACGGACAGATCATGTGAAATTTAGATGGTGTTCATCCTGTCTTCAGCAAGTTCAATAGTAAGTGCCAAGCATAAGACATGAGCAAAAGAACAGGAAAAAAGAGAGACCTGCATTCTTAGAAGACAGTTTTATATGCTTCTAACAAACTGTGGTTCAAGGACCAAACTAGGTAGAAGTGAGGTCTTTGCATTAAATAACTTCAGAAGGATTTCTCTGTGATCAGTTTGTGCAGCTACCACCTGCAAGATTCTGTGGTGGAGACTCCCATCGTTTAGCCACATGTTGCACAAGTAACCTTCTCTTTTTGTGTGCCTTGTGGTTGGGACTAGTTAGTTTAATTTGATGCACTCCTTTTATTGGAAGAAAAACATTCCCTATTGGACTACTCCATTCACAGAGAAGGAAATTCTGTTATGTCATCTCTTTTGAAGGCTGAACAGTTTTAGTCTATTGGTCATTCCTCGTCCTGAAACTGTTCCTTGACCTTCTATATACTTTTTCCAGTTCTATCATATTGTTTTTGAAACAAGGAAAAGCAGCACTGCACACAATATTCAAGGTGTGGGAGCACTTCATTCAGAGATGAAGTGATGTTTCCTAGTTTGTTCTCTATTCCTTACTTAGTAGGCACCAAAACCTGATTTACTTTTTGACTTCTATCAAGCACTGATTTGATGTTTCTATCAAAATATAACTTCAAGATTGATATAAATGAGTAATGAAAATCAGTTTTGAGGTGGAACCTGAATATAAATTCTCATCATATCCCAAGACCCAGATCTAAGTGCAGCTCTGAATTTCAGGGAGGAACCATCTCTGCCTCCAAAGATAGAAACCCAAAATCCCAGATACAACGCTCAAGAAATTAGCAACCAAATGCAAGATATGCAGAGCTCCAGATCTTGGATTGAAGGTTCTTGTCAATATTTAAACAGTATTAATGTTTGCCTGTCACAAGCTAAGACACAGTACTAATACTCACCTAATGTCTGCGAAAAAATGTTTCCCCTCAACAATATATGAGCAGAAATTGTCTAAAGTTTTAGAGTGTACAGCTAACCTTTTTACTTATATTTGTCATCCCCTCTGAGCAAAATTATAGGGAGAAGCTTCCGATTGACCTTCATCCCCAGGGAGATTCCAGCTTCCAGAAAGAATCGTCAGAGCCTATTCCCACCTAGGTTACACACTCCAGGCTCAGTTATCATTCATACACTATCATCTTTAGTCTGCAAGGACTTGGAGTGGATGCAAACAGAATGGGATTTTTTCCTTTCAGACTGAAGGCTCTGCAAAGGCAGAACTAAGGATCAACTAAACCAGGGCATTTCAATGTTTTGGGTTTTCCTCTGGACTACATAGCAATATTTACCCTTTAGAAAAAGACCCTGAATAAAGAAAACACTTTTACTTTATGCACCACCATGCCTATTCAAAGGTAGGTGTAAAATTTCCCCTAAGCCTAAAGAGATTAGGGAGAATGTAGCTGCTTACATTATGACACATTTAACTCTAAAAATGGTCAAGTTTTCCTGAACAAAGTGTAGTAAGTTTGGAAGCAGAACTATCCTGAATAGTCCATATTCATTTTGATATCAAGGCAGAAAGATAATGATGGCAAAAGACCCTGAAACATGAATCAAAATTGCTAAAATAAGAAGTAGGCTTCACGTTGCCAAAAGAAAGTGTTTACAGCATAGATATCTTCAACTGATCTCAAGTGTCCAGACTCCCTAGTAAGTCAATGAAGAGAATTAGGCACTTTCAGGCTGCTGTTAATTTCATCATCCTAAACCAGGAATCTAAAATTAGTTATATGAATCATCCTCTAAAAATGACTTCTTTTTTTTTTTTCCTCCAGTCTATATAAAGAAACTGAGGGTGATGAGCTCAGATGAGGACCTTTACACAGTAAATATTTTAAGTTAGCTGGGATGATTCCAGTTCCTTTTTCTTTGGTCACTTAAAATATTTTAGAACAGCAGTACACTGAGGAAAGGAGTTATACAAATAAAATATTCATGGAAGACATCCATCTCATTAACTGGAATTACTGTCACTGACTTTAAAGGGGCATGAGTTTTACCAATGATGGAGCCTCTCCATCCTCAGTGTCACTGTCTTAATACTGTTCAGTATTAAGCAAAACTAGTTGTCAAGATCCCTATGAAGTCAATGAAGAGGTACAGACCTGATTGGTCATTCTGTTACTGAAAAACTCAAAGGTAAGTGGGATTAATATGCAACTTCCAGTGCCCATCTCTCCTCGCTGACCACAGTGAGAATCCAGAGAACTAGACTAGACCAGACTTCTCATTTTTAGAAAGCTAAAGTTAACTGTGATGAACCCACATCTAGTATCTATTGTAGTTTTGGTTGGTTGGTTGGTTTTAAATAATGTAATATTCATAATATTTGAAAAAAATGGAAAATACTTTTCTCCATTGAGAAAAAGTGTTTGCAACTACACCAAAAATCTCTCTAAATGCTAATTTATGCCATTTTTCCAGTTGGGCTAGAATGTCACCCATCAAAGATACTCTCTCCTTTCAAGGGACCTTTAAAACTCTTCATCATAAATAACATCCCATCCCAGTGCAGCACCTGGTTCAAAAAGCTTGATTAGACATGTACACCTCTAAAAATCACTTCCACTTCTTCTCTAAGTCGTGAACACATTTATTGAGCTTTGCTTAGAAGAAGTACGACCAACCTGCAAGATAGGTCTTCCTTTTCTTTCTAGGAAGTTTGGAGAAAAACCTGGAGGATAATGCACACTCCATGTAATATTTAGTCATTTTTACTTCTCCCCTCACAGGTAATATATTCAACGAGGCATTTCTTCCCCATTTTCATCCTATTTTTCTCCTCCTCTTCAATATTCAATATTTTCACCAATTTTTTAAAGTATTTTCTTTCCTTAAACCCAGTAGCAAAACTAAACTTCCCTCAGGACTTCTTGAGCCACTATGAAACTTTTTATTATTTTTTATTGAATGGACATACTTCATTTAGTATGATGATGTATTTCAAGATAAATTTCATGGTCTAGTGCAGAGAGCAAAGAAGGGAAATATCACTGTAAGAGTACAGCTTTTACTGAGAAAATACTTTCCTTTTTTTTCACTTGTAAGAATTGTCAGCCCTTCCTAAGGACTGTTGTTTTAAATTCATAGAAAATATTTTGAAGGACATTAATTTCCTTTCTTTAAGCTCCTCATAAGAAAATTAAAACCAACAAGAAAAAGAATCAGAACTCAATAAGAAGCAATATATAAATAATGAGGGAATTTAGCTGCACAGTAGCTTCCATGAGAACATTGTCGCATCAACCCAGAATGGTGCGATGGAAGGTCCATTTTCAGCCTCATCACAGATATTTTTGTGTCCATTTATCTTCCCTGTCCTTTTATAAAATGAGGATAAGTACTCTTTGTAGTTCTCAGAAGCTGTTGAGGTATTCCAGTGACAAACAGCACATGATTGTCTCAGATTTGAGCTATTCAAGGATTTTCCATCAAAATTATCTTCTATATGGAAGATATCTGCTTTTCTAATGCTGAAACACCACTATTTCCTTGAGGGTAGAAATTCCTGTTTTCTTCCAATTCTATCTTAGGCAGATGTCAACTTTTATTTTTGACCCTAGCTCCCTTTTCCATGATTTCTAATAGATCAGTTAAGCAGCTGTATTCGGTGTGTGAAGAACTTAAGCAATTCCTACTCAACAAGCTTCAACGCAGCAGACTTTTGTTTCTACAGTTCCTTACATAAGACAGCTGGTTACTCTACCATTCCTGCTTAGGTGGCCATTTTTTTATCCAGGATAATCCAGAACAGACCTTCTTACAGGTAGGATGACCAGCAATATCAAAAAACCTCCAACGAATACAGGACTAAATTAGTATTGCATATTCCCTGGTCTGTAAGTCTAAGCACCTGGAATATTATAGCAAAGCAAACATTGATGAAAATGATGGAAACATTTCCTTAGAGTGGATCCCATGAAGACTCCGGCACAATGCAAGCAACTACTTCTCCCTGAACCTTTCTGAGCTTGAAATAAAGACCAAACCATCCCAGCAAAACAGTTCCATGTTAAAAATCACAAGACCACCTCTACAGTCCCTACAGACTGGAAACACGCTGGGTCAAATGTTCGTATTGGCCTTGTTTTATTACAGTCAGTGGAGTAATGCCAAAATGAGAATTTGGCCTAGAAACCTAAGCATATGGCATTGTTCTATTACACTTGCACAAATCACTGGATATTATTACTGAGAACATACTGGGCCCTTATTTGAGTGCTGGAGGAGAAAGGGATTGAGCACAGGGCTACGAGCCAAGAATTCCTGAGCTCAATGCTGGGGTCTATCAAATAAGCCACGCTATTGCTCTTTCCTTGTGCGTGAAATACAGGGATAGGAGGACAAGAGTACCCACATTATCCACAACATTAATTTTGGCCTAGCAAAACCATCTCCCTGGACTTTTTTCTTTAGAGAAAGACAGGCTCCACCATAGCAGGCCTCAGAGAATTACCAGGTGTTGATAAACCCCCAGTGATCAAAAGAAAGGCTCCCGCAGAGGAACATATTTGTCCTATCTGGCTAACTTTGAAAACTGATAGCATTCATGTTCAAAGAGTCGGAATGGCAGGATTTATATACCAGTACATTTCCACCATAGCTTAAAGCTAGAATTGCTGTGCAAATGTGTAGGTGATCTTGCTAGCAGAGACGGTATGAAAGTTCACCTGAAATTTGTACAGCTCTTGAAAGCCTGGAAACATTACTGCATGTCATAATTACTGTAGCCACATGTAGGATATTCGTAGAGGTCACATAGGATAGTGAGTGATGGAGCATTAGCCAACACATTCAAGAGGTTTCCAAGTGCTTAAGGCCAGGCAGAACCACTAGAAGGGTTTGTGGAGTTTCATTTCTTGCATCTTTCCCAGTTTTTTACATTTGCCCATAGTTATAGCAGACAGAGTCCAGCCTGGAGGGCCAAAAGATACTGCGGGTTATGTTGCATACAACCAGACAGTGAATGTCATGTTTGACTCACAGGTCGGATTCCCCATTGCTCCCAGTGTCTGATGCCACAAAGCTCAGAGATGGCAAAGGAAGGAGGTGAAATTTCTAGCCTCAGACACCTGCAGCACCCCCAGCCCCGGTGCAATCTGCAGCAACTCTGACGTGGTGTGGGTGGAATAGTAAATAGCCAGAAAGAAGGGGGTGAGGCAGCATCTGCTGAGTTTAAGAGTATTTCATTTGAGCAGGCCTGGACACCTACCCCGGGAGTCTTACAGGAACAAACTAAAGAAAACTTCTGAAGTACCAATGCTATCTTTTTAGGAACTCCGGGAAAACTCCAAATGCTCAAATAGTTGGTAATGTAGCTTTAACATCCTTTCAAAGATCTGGTATTTTTCTACATAAGGCTTTCAGAAAGTTTCTGGCATAGGCTCAAAGGCCCATTTATGCAGGTGTCAAGGGGATAGTCATGTTCTGCGAAGCCCAGAAAAAAAATGCTCTCCCTTCATGGGTCACGGGTAGTGTAAAATTCTCTATTTTGACCTAAACATATTACTAGCTTTTGAAGGGGACCAGAAGGTGAAGAATCAAAGGTCAGCTTGCAGGGTTTCAGTTAGCTACTCTAAATAGTCACAAAGGATCCAAATCCCCACCCTTTCCTTCTTTCACCTAGGATGGATCAGAGTTTCCCCCTGTAAATATCTTTCTCCAAAAGACTAGAAGGTCTAAACAAGGTGTAGACCGCCCATCCACTGAAGTTAGGTGTCAAGATGGCCACCTCGCTGCCCTCCTGGTGTGTCCTCAGGTTTCCTCTCCCAGTCTTCATGGCACATTGGCTGTAACATATTCCCCGACTAGTGAGGTTGAATAAATTGATAGCACTACACCATGCAAAGGCTGAGAAGGGATGTGCTGACACACAAATGCAAAGAAAGCATTTGGGCACATTTCAGCAAACATCTTTGCATTCACCAGCCTGGGCATTGCTAGTGTGGGCCAAACATGTCCAACAAACACCACAGATGGTAGGCCTCAAGTGTCAAGGCACTCTTCAGTTTATTATAATCAATATTTCCATTCAGTGTGTAGGGACAGTGTTAAGGAAAACAAAGAGGAGCGCAAGGGAACCTGTCCTATTTATCTCACCTCTGTCATTTCCCCTTGAGGGTTTGGTCCTGTCCAGAGTGAGGTATGGGCTACTGGGCCAGCCATGCGGGCAGCTGAGACACAGGGCAGGTCAGGAACAGAAGCTGGTAACAACCTGAAACGCTGGCTGGTTTCATTATACGATACAGGCTTACTTTCATCCTGGGAGAAGACTCAATTCGCCTTCACTCAAACCACGCACACCTGGCAAGCTCCCAGCTTGGTCTTCACCCAGGTCCCCCCATCTCCCACACCATGCCTTACTAGGCAGTTTCACTGCTGCAAACTACCTGATAAGCCTTCCTGATCTTCCCACATACTCCCTGCACAGCTTCTGGTCTGACAGGCAGCTGCTGATGTGCTCCATCTGCCCTCCACAGCTTCCTGCCTGCCTCAGGGAGGCATCTACAAGTGCTGAGCAGAGTCCAGAGCAGCTGGGGATGGGTAGGTCTCCATACAGTGTTTCTCCTGCTACTCCTAGACCACCACATCCTCCCCTCAGGTACTCCCCATGCTGCTCTCCACCTCAGCCTCCTCAGTCTCCAGTGGCTCTTCACTAGTTGTGTTATTTCTGGGCATTTGGGGCACACAGGAAACTCAAACCTTCAAGTCTTGTTTTTATTTCTCAGCGGTGGGTGAGTTGCAGCACCCAGTGGGGTGGTGGCACAGTGAACTTCCCACTGCTATCTGGAGGTGCCTGAGAAGCATCTCCCCAGTCCTCCACTCTTCACCCCGCACCCACTTCAAGCCCAGCTGAAATTCCCCCTGAAGCCAAGAGGAACATCGACAGAGCAAGGGTTATAGGGCTTGAATAATAGTTTGTTAGTTGCTGTGGAAGGCATGGGGGTGACAGATAACCATTCTTAAGTGGGATGAATATTGCTTTTTTTTTTTCCCTTGGTCTTCCACTGCTTTGTGAGATAGCTCAGATGCCCCAAATGTCAGCCTACCCTCCAACAACGCGATTTGTGAGATCCCTTTGTTGTCTAAATTCCCTTAAGTGGAAATATGTTTTCTAACAGCACAGAAACTCTCCCCAGGGCTTCTGTTGTACCAGGTTAATCAACCATACATGACAGAAGAATTAGAGGTGCTAGTATTTTATGTTCTGCATCTAAAGTATGTTTCTTCGTGTGTACTTAACAGGCTTTAATTTTATAAAACATTGCGCAACAAGGCACCTTGGGGAAGAGCAATTAACTCAGATTATGTTTTCGTTTCAGTGAATACCAAATGAGAAACTGAAATACTGATTTATGTAGCCACAAAGTCAAATCATGCTCCTTAACACTGCCTGATTTTTCAGTGTGGCCGTCTTTGGTCACAGCCAACCCTTTTAGTCCTGACATGCAATTAAGTTGCTCAAACTGAACTCTCCCTTACAAATATATCAAGATATTTTATAATCACGATACACAGACAACCAGTTCTGTTTGAAGTTAATTGTGAGACTCCTATCATCTTCAGTGAGAGCAAGAATAAACCCACCGAGGACATTTTGGTATAATTTTCCTGTTGATGACTATCACATCCAGCTTATGTTAATTATGGATGGGGATAGGCACTACAAAACAATTTGAAGGATGAAGGTACTAATTTAGGATCCAATCTAGCTCTCATTAAAGTCAATGGAAAGATTCCTATTGACTCCAATGGAAGCTGGTTCAAGCCCATAAAGACCAAATGAGCTCATGTGAACCTTCTCATCCATTCTCTCACTACAGAAAAGAAACGATGCATCAGCACCTGAACCACTATTCGTGCAGAGGGCTTAATTTGGTCACCTTGAGTCACGCACAGCAGCTCCTTACTGTACCAGCCATTGCCTTGGGATCAAGGAGTCTGTGGGCAACGTGTGGACAATTTGGGCTGATTCGGGATCCTGATATCTGAAGGATTTTCCAATTGGAAATGCTCTTCTGTGGATTGCAACAAGGGATGGTGGTGTAGTTTTGTGTGGCTGGGTTCTGCTGGAGAAGGGGGGCTGCAGGGGTGACTTCTGCAAGAAGAAGCTAGAAGCTCTCTGCAGGCCCAACAGAGCAAACATCAGCTGATTCAAGGCTGATGTAAGGCTGCTCTCACCAGAGAAGGGAGTGAGAAGATGTAAGAAACTGTGCAGACACCAAGACCAGGGAAGAGGTGGAGGAGGAGGTACCTGGAGTGCAGGAAAGATGCCTCTGGGATGTGATGGGAAGGGAAGGGAAGGGAAGGGAAGGGAAGGGCTATGTCACAAGAATAATTGTGGTACCACANAGGGAAGGGAAGGGAAGGGAAGGGAAGGGAAGGGAAGAGAAGGGAAGGGAAGGGTCATATAATTTCTCCATGCCCATTGCTCCCCAGCTCTGCTGTGAGGAGACAAGCTGTTCCTGGGAGCATGGAAGGTGAAGAGTTTTGGACCCCACCAATGCAGTCAAGCCTCCTCTGCTCTTGCTATCACTGATTCCTCAGCTCCCTCACTGGCAGCTGCCTGCCTGGTAGCCTGAATCAGGGAGAGCAAACAGAGGTTGAGGCCAGGCAAAGCAGAGCAGCAGAGAATTCAGCCTCCCTGCCTGCAAGGCTCCTCTCAAGAGTCAGGCAGCCAGCGAGCCAGAACCTTCCATCCAATTTTCCCAAAAGGGATATGTTAGAAAATCCTTTCCCATGCAGAAACCAGTTTCTTTCATTTCCTTTTCTTCTATGTTATAAATCCTCTATGAATCCTATGCAGTGGGGTTTAGTTTTACTCTTCACTTGATCCGCAATACACAACCACCAATAAAAATGTATTGATGAGAGTTTTTTTCCACCACACTAGGAAAAGCATTCATTCTTTCTGGCCCAATCAGTAGAAAAATGTCATTCAGTGTAAATAAGGTTGTCATTACTTTTAAGAGATATGATTTCCTTAGACACAGCTATAGTTACTCTGCAAAAAGTTCATTAAAATTGACATTTGATTCCATTAAAGAGATTTTTTTTTTCATAGCATTTTCCAAGACACCTAATTCTTATGCATGTCCTGCTCTGACAGATAGCTCTTTAATAATGACACCCTATTACCTGTGTTCATTGCTCTAGGTTTTTTTTCCTTTTGACTACCCCACTCATTAATAAATGTTTTACTACTTTTAGTTAACATGATAGTGTCAGTGAAGCCAGGGAAAAGAAGTTGGGTTTTCATCTGTCTGCTGTCCTTACAGAGGAGTCATTAACTCATTTCCAGCTGCAAATTTCTACCTACTAATAATGTTCAAGCCACAAGGATATGGGATAGAATTTCAGATTCTAGCCTGATTCTCTGAGACCAATAATGGGGAAAAAAAAAGAAAAGCATTTTTTGATGCCAAGCACTTTTGATGTAGTCTGTGAAAGATAAATGGATGGGTCTGATTTAGGCTCTTTCAGGACAGGCCTGTCATTTAAATGCACAAAATGGAGAATTTGTTGGGTCTTCCCACTCTGGTCTTCCAGGTGAAAAAAATAAACCCTCAAAAAAAATCTGCTATATCATGAATACTTACTTCTCTGCATCAGGATATTAACTGTCAGCCAACGAGCCCATCAGATAGCTTGGCTTACAGTCTCTGGGCCAGGAATTAAGATTCCTATGGCCCTTAGTCAGCATTGCTACCAGGGAAGGCAGAGAGAGCCCTCCCCTCTTGCCAAGACAGTAGCAGTGCTGGTGAGCTCGCCTCTGACAGAAGTCACTCTTTGCATATCTCCCACCCATCAGTCTGGGAATTAAGAGATAAGGAGCATTTCCGTACATAAATAACCTCTGAGCTGTCTTTGAAAATAGAGCTCGGCATTTTTTCAGCTTACCACTGGTGATGGCATTCTTGCTTATGCAAGGATAGTTCATCATAGCCCTGACTCAACGTTGCAAGAAACATCATGAAGGCCACCCCCGACCCCTGTGCAGCCAGGGTGACTGGATCCCCAGGCAAAAACTTGCCCTACTCCTCCCTCTCCCAGGAGAATGCAGAGGAGTCTGCATTTTCTGCTTTCCCTGAGGACTTGGGGGTCAGGGCTGCTCCCTGAGGATGGGCAACTCCAGTTGCAAGATCAGCTCCAGATCTACCTGTCCTGGCTGAAAAAAAAAATTCTCCATGCACAACTGGCTTGTCACAGTCCCCCTGTCCTATGGGTGTTTCCTTCGGTCAGCAGGCTGAGGACACCCTCGACTGCTCCAACCTGGATCACAGAATCACAAAATTGTAGGGGTTGGCAGGCACCTCAAGAGATTGAGTCCAACCCTCAAGGATAACCCCTGTACTTCAGCTGCCCACACCGACCTCACTCAGGAAGCACCCACACTGATGCTTTAGCCAGCAGGTCATACGGGGATGTCACCAAAGAGAGCAGGACAAAGGAATGGCAACCTGGTGTCCCTGTGCAGCTGCCTGCTCCTGTGATGACGGACCCTCAGAACACCAGATAAGCTCCCTGGAGGAAGAAGCATGAGGCACTGTCTAAGTGCATCATTGAGTGTTGGTGGGCACACTGGGGGAGCAAGGTGCAGACCTGTGCTGGAACTGCAGGGAGGGGGTTTGGCACAGAGGGTGCCAAATGCTTTTCCACAGCCCTCCTGAAGACCCTCTCTCCTCTCCCTGGT
Source organism: Zapornia atra (assembly GCA_013400835.1). Classification (NCBI taxonomy): domain Eukaryota; kingdom Metazoa; phylum Chordata; class Aves; order Gruiformes; family Rallidae; genus Zapornia; species Zapornia atra. Next base: position 284,756 of record VZTU01011391.1, read on the forward strand.
GCACACTCCCAGATTGCCGCTTTGCTGGATGGAAAGAGCCACGAGGAAAGGAAGGACCCAGGCTTATTTGCTTTCAGTTAGCATATCCCACTGCATGTGAAAAAGCGCTGTGTGGTTAGAGCATGATTCTGACCCCCTCCTTATCACAGCCCTGTGGCACTTGCACAGAGAGACCAGCAAGAGAGAGACCAGAGGAAAGGACCTAATCTGTGATCCTGCAAACTGGTTGGGGACACCAGCCAGAGAAACACAGCTATCTTATCTCTCTCCGATTTCCCCCTGGCTGTTTCCAGCATGTCACTCATAGAGAAGCTCTTACTCCAAAAAATGCTGGAGGTTTTATTCTGATCTCTGTTGTTTCTCATCTAAACCCAGCTCTGCTGGCTGTTAAGGCAGCCTGCTCTTACATTGTGATGAGACGAGACCAGCGTACCAAACCCCACTCAAACCCTGGGCCAGGTCACTGCATCCTTTCTTATTTTTCCACCCCAGCCTCTCAGTATCTCATTCCTACAATGCCCACTGCACAAAGTAATATTTTTAAATCCCTGGACAGATTCTCTTCTTGTGTTATTTTTCCTCAACTTCTCTTGTTGGGTTGTTTTTTTCTCCCAGAATGGTACCCAGTTTGCACTCTGGGCAAATGTGGGTTTCTGCCATCGGCCAGCTATTCAGCTGCATCACACCCTCCTGGCATCCCACCAGTTCACACTGGCCAAGGCTTTTCTTCTCACCTCCGTGGCCTTCATTCTCTGACATGTGAAGGTCTTGCCATGCTACCCCAGGCTTTAACTTGCATAAAGCAGTTGTGGAAAAATGAAATGCTTTCTCTGCTTTTTTGCTGTCCCCTCTCCAGCCTCACTCAGCTCCTCCGGTGCACTGGTTTTCAGCCCTCTCCCTTTCCCAATCCATTCTGAAAGGTCATCTCTGTCTAGAAAGGCCAAAATACATAAATCTCTTTAAGTCTAAAGGACCTTTTCTATTGCCTTCTGCAGGAGAAGGGCCAGGCCATTGAGGATCCATTGAGAGCTTTTATTGAAGCTTTCGTTCTGTGATGGTGATGAGAAAACTGTTAAAAACACCCACTTTCTCAAGAGCTAGAGCTATCTCAGGGTAGCAGATTGGGCCAGAGAGAGATAATTGTCCTTGAACACTGCAGAAACCTCATAAAAGATGCTCATGTTCAAAACTTGAGAAAAAAAAGGCCCGTCTTGGGTAATCTCATCCTTCCTGTGCTCCTATGCTAGTCCCAAGGAGAAGAAGGTTTTTCTGTCTTACAAAGGATGCTCTTTTCTCCCTGCCTCACCCTCACTCAGCCACATTTTCACATGCCCTCTGTTCCGCTTATTTTGGGAAGAAGCACTTGGTAGAGAAGCACACTAAAACCAGGTGCATCCCCTCCAATTTCCAGCTCCTAAGAGAAATCACAGAACCATAGAATCATAGAACGCATTAGGTTGGAAGAGACCTTTAAAGGTTATCTAGTCCAACCACCCTGCAGATAGCAGGGACACCTTTAGATCAGGTTGCTCAGAGAAATACCTCAATTAGAAACCAGAGAGAAAGCTCCTACCAGAAAATGGCTTAGATCTTAGTTTCACTGATTCAATGACTCTTTTAATCCATTGACACTAGAGATTGGAGAATAGCTAACATCTCAATGGGTGATGGTTTTCATGGCTGAGGGCTCTCCGAGACCACGACTAATGCTGGTGACTTTCTGCACCAGCTCTTGACTTTGGTGAGCAAGTGAAATTTCCATTTTATTCCAAATAGAAAATTATATAAATTACTGTTTTCTGTAGAGCAGGCAAACCCAAAATTTCAGGATGCAAAGTGCAGCGGAGTTTATAACCTAAATCTAGACTCTAACTCCATCATTTGAAGGTATAATCAAATATTTCTCCCTGTGTCTCACCCAACTGACTTGGGTATTTCCAGCTTCAGTTGAAGTATATTTTGGGGCATTATCATTTGCCCTAGCAAAAAAACCCCAAAATATTGCTCCCTAAGTACTTGATAGGGTATTCTCTTTCTTTCATGCAGGACTCCTTGACCCACATTTTGCTCTCCACAGTTTCCATTCCACAGTACCATGCAATCCCAGCATAGCTGAGGAACTGGACTTGGCCACATAGGCAAAGCTATAACTATAGCATGTTCCCAGCTAAGAACAGAAACCAACATTTAGGCTTGAAAGTAATCTTGTCAGAGAGGCAGATCAAATAATGATGGCTAACACAGCAACATCTCTGCCCACAAGAGACACAACACACAGTGAGTGTTTGTGAAAAGATCTCCCACTGACTCCCATAGATATGCATCATCCCAGCCAGAGCATGGGTGGGGTGAGAAGGACAAGCCACATGAGGGCAAATATGTCCAAACGTGCTATCTATCTCTTACTACCACCATCATCCAGGATAAAAGAACAGGGATCATGAAGTGAGGAGGAGGAGGAGGCTGAAAGAAGCCTGGTAAGAAGGATAGAAAATAAGGGAGACAGCCGAAGTGATTGATAGATGGTCTTCACTCTTCCAGACATCCTTGGCTGCGGGGCTTCAACCTGCATTGGGGCTTTCTGTTGTTTCACAACATAAAATTCCTGAAGGATTTTGATAGGAGAGCTTTCCCTGAATTTTCTGTCTTTCAGATCACAGCAAGGGCATAAGTAGACATACACACATACATATCTCCTGTCCATCACACCCCAGTGTGGAAAGAAACATTTCAAAACCACAGACAGAGTGGGAGAGATACCACAGGTCTATCAGTCAGGAGGGCAGGTTGCATGGAGAGATTAGCTCACAAGTGGCATGACACAGTGCACTGGGTAATAAGGACTTTTCATAACTTCTCTGGAAAGAATTTCAACACCTTCAACCGCTAAAGATTCACGGCAATAGCATTTGTTTTCCCAAGGTGCACTGTTCCAGTTTTCTTCAATCACTTCTCTCTGTAGCCACCAAAAGAAAAGCGGTCCACAAGATCTTCTTCAACATATGGGCACCTCAAGACAGGATCCCACTGTGGCTTCTTCAGGAGGGTCAAATTTTTGGCCTAGCTCCACTCCTAATGAATCACTGCCACTAAATTTGGTAGTGGAGTTTAGCCACCACTGACCATTTTGGAAAATCCCAGCTCAAAACACGCAGGTGTAAGGGATGGCCTGAGCAGATCAGAAGGCTCTTCCTGAAGAGTTAACTTCAGTCATGACATTGGGAGATATCACAGAGTGCTCTGCTTTAGAAAATCAGGTCTTCTGGCATATTTTTTCACATACCTATACACATCAAGTGTTCCCACATGCCATGAGCGTATTGGCTGAGTGGTACTGAGCAACAATATATAAATAAAAATCTGCTGCTTCTACTGTAGATTGCGATTGGAGACATTTTGTCAGTCTTTATACTGACAAATATGATATTCTACATTAAAATCTTGGAAGTTCTCAGGGCCAAGAAATCTCCATGGAGAAGAGCACTTAGGACTTTTTGTTATTTTCATCCATTTCTAAATATGGATTCAGGATCCTAAATTTAGATCCCTACTTGAAAACAGAATTCCTGATTCAAGTGGTTGCAAAAACTCATTCGCATAAGAAGCCCAGGATAAAAAATAATAATAATAATAATAATAATAATAATGCGGGCCCACACTGGAAGCAGGGGACAGCCATTCCACGCCTTTGAGTTTTGCAATCTTTACTTGTGGCTGAAAACAAAGCCAACTACAGTAAACAGCAATCTGGGATCTGTTGTTGACACCAAGGTTTTGAAGCAAGCCAAAGCTGTACACTGACTCGACGTCTCAAGGTCTGCTGTCAGTGGGAATAAAACAAGAGTATTCTTAACTTACATGGCAAACCAAATTCAGTAAAGAAGAAATGAAAAAGTGGTGGCCCTAGACACTCCCAGAAACAAAGCTTTCAAACAGTTGCTTCTGGAAGCGAAGCAACTCCATCTCCATGTAGATGGTCAGGGAGTGCTTGTCTCAAGCCCTTCCCATAATCAAACTCTGGCCAAAGGTTTCCAATATGAGCTTGAATTCTCCATTAGAATCTACTTCTGAATTGATCCAAGATAAGGGCATATTGAGATCAACTCTAACTAGTAATTTGTGTTTGGCATCCAAAGCCCCTCTATGCTTTAATCTATTCCTTCTAACTTCAGTTAAAAACAAAGTTACTATGCCTATATCACTTTTTTTTTGGTCTGAATTAGCTAACTCAAGTAAGTCAATACAAGAGCAAGAAGCACTTCATGTAATCCTACCTCTGCTTTATCAAAGTATTTACATGTGCTCCTGTCTTTAAGCTCAACTATAAGTGTGTTTATGTGCTTTCAGGAACTGAGACATACGGTTTTAATGACATGAAATCAGAGACTTCTTCCTATCTGAAATGGCACCTCTACCTTCCCCTGAGCATTAGAGTTTAAACAGTAAATTACTTTGATCTCAGCTACCCTTCATTTTGGTTGTGGAGTTGCAAAATGAAAACCCACATGACAAGGCTATGCCAAACAAATTAACACAACTCTTTGCCCGTCTCTGCCGAACCCCCAGCCTGTAAATATTAGACAGAGGCTTAGAGTAGCTTAAGTTCTACTGCAAGTTAAAATAAATGAAATTAAATAGAACATTGTGTGCCCAAGTCTAGTAGGAGTCTCTTTTGGTGTTTTGGTTCAATTTGGTCCTTTACAGGGCCATGCAGGGTTAAGAGGTTATGGGATCTATCTAAAAGCCATTACCCAAAAAATGGTAGAAAATTATCTTCGTTCTTTTCACATTCAGTGCGACCCAAAGTAAATTATGACAGACTTTTTCAGTAGAGGTAGCAAAGTCGACCATGGAGGTAAAGGTCATAGAACTGATATGGAATTTCTATTGAGTAGATCTTCTGCTGGCTTTCTTACTGAGTAACGTTTGCTCTATCAAACTGGAGAATGTCATACCCCACTCATGGGTGGCCAGTCCTGATTCAGAGCTTGAGGGGGCATTTCAAGTATCAGTTTTGCTAAGTGTGACAGGCATCTAGCACATATTAGCTATCATATATATAAACTGAATAGTGGGTTGGAGGTTGGTCTTCAGCACAGCGTGCTCCATGGCATTAGCACTTTTCTGTTGACTGTGTGCAATAGATAGGGCTCACCTTAATCGCATGTGTGACCTCTCATTCCCATCATCCTCTGGCTGACACAGTGCTGGGGAAAAAAATAAAAGCTTTATTTTTTGTTTTGGGGTTTCTGTTTGTTTTCTTTTTTTTGGCCAAGTTTGTTTATGGCCAGATCGATTCCCTGATCTCAGTGACCACGCAGACCCATGAAAATTAGCGTAAGCACAAAGGAAATGAGTGGCTTTAGGGAAAAGGGGACCCAAAGGACCCTTTCAGTAACTCTTTCCAACAGATCTTTCAAGAACTATGCCAGATTAAAGCAATGACTTAACCACAGCATTAAACAGCCAGCCTTTACTCAGGCAAATTTTCCATTATCAAAGGACCGCTTATGTTAGTGGGAAAAATCCCTATTCTCAAAGGACTCTGGAAGTGCAGTGCACTATCTATAAAAGTTTTCCTGGAATCTGGTTTGTACCAAAAAATATGATCAACTGCATCTTGATTTAGACATAATGGGCCTAGAGCTGTTGTCTGTACACCTGTTTTATACACCAAGAAACGTATCACTCCCAAAGGGCTTTCCTGGGGCTGTTACATAAGATGGCCTTGTGGAAAAGAGAATCAGACCCAGAAAAATCTGTAACATACTGCAAACGGTCTGGGATTCATTCTCTAAAAGGGTCCCAGCGCATCAAATGCAAGGCCAAGAGAAATGGGAACGTGGCTTTTCTTTACATCCCCAGTGAAGTGCTTTTTGCCACCTCTGACAAGCTGTGTGTAATCTCAGGGCAAGCGTGTGTCATGGGACAAGAGGCTGTTTATGCCCCAGGACCATACACGCTGAACTCAACCAAGGGGAAACTTCCCCACAACAGAGGCTGCTTTTTTGTGGAAACAACAAAACAAAAGGGAGTGCTGGGACAGGCTGCCCCCTCGATTGGAGGAGTGAAGGGTGTTGTTTCCAGCAATCCACCTGCGTGTTCATATCTGCCTCATTTGCATGTGTTTGTTTAAGCTTTTTAATTAGCAGAGGGCCAGATCCTGATTGCATATACACACAGGTACAACTCAGTAGATCCTGACGCTGGCCCATCTTGCTGACCTTACAAACCATCTACCAACACCTTTCATTCAGCCGACAGACAGAAGACACGTATCAGGCACATCAGAGAGCGAAGGGAGGGAGAGCAGCAGGAGTGGTTCGCCAAGGAGATAACAACAGCTCTCCTCCGTCTCTCTGCAGCGCTGTGGGATGGGACGAGGTCGGGCATGAACTGGCAAGTCCTGCTGATTTGCTTCATCCCACAGATTACCCAGCAGCCCCACATCGGTGCAGTCCCACTGCCGATCACATGATATCACTCCAGCATAAATACACTTAAATTGCTCAAGAGCCATATGCAGCCCAAGAGCCCCCATGGGTATAAAGTATCTCGCTTTCCCATGCAGTGAGATCAGAATCAGGCACAGTATTGGGTTAGGGAGCGGCAATAGTTGTTCCATAATTAACTCTGAAACCGGGTTCTCATTAGACCTTGCTTTTCATAAACACCCTTCCCTCCACGCATGCCTAATTTCCTACTACTCATCAGGGAGGTTAGTAGGGACTGAAGTCAGTAGTAAAACTCCCATGGGTTCCACCAAGGCAGATTCACACCCACATAAGAAAGGGCAGTGAGCTGGGTGCATCTCTGGAACTATCTTCTCTTTTCCTAGATACATGCTCAGCACCTTGCAGCATGAAGATCAAGCCAGGCTGCTGCTGCCAATGAACGTTAAATACCCATCACAGTGACATTCTGAAAGGGCAGGATATTGTATCACCCTCCACATTGTGTGAAGTGTTTGCTCACTGTCAGCTCTATTCAAAACTACTGTCACATCTCTCTCAGATTATTTTTTTTACTGTCATTCACTGCTGTTGTTCTTTGGGAATACACGCGCACCCTCATTTATTCACAGTGCTCCATATCTGCAATGCAATAAATGTGGGCAGATGTCTTGTCCCATGTAGAGGAGATCCTTTCTTACATGCCAGGATCAGTCCCATCTTATCTTGCTCCAGAGTGGGAGTTTTGCCAAAGAGAATAGGCCAGGAAGGACAGATGCAGATAAGGTGGAGGTGGAAGAGTGGGAAAAATGGGGATAGCGGGCAGAGTGGAAGTCCTCTCCAGGGAGACAATGCCAGCTCTAGTTTGTCTCCTGGGTGTGGGATTCATGTCACCACTAAAGAGCAAGACGGGCACTTCATTTATCACCCTGGGGAATCTATACTGGATGGATCTCAGACCCCTATTGCAAATGGATACTCTTCTCCCAGAGATGCCTGTCCCTTGTCTATGCCTGGAAAAGGTGCTACGACCCATTTAGTTTACCCCAGACATCTAACATCTATCTGCTCAACATTAGGCAAGCTGTGTCTCACCCTTGGTGCTTTCCTCAGTGGCAGAGTGCTACCCGTGGGCAAGAAGGCTGCAGGAGGCAAGGAGAACACAGTTATGCTCCTAGTGCATCTTCCCCTCCACCCCAGCCCTGCAAATCCACATTGTTTCATCTCCTCATCAAGGTTGGGGGGGATCATACTTTTGAACCTCTTAAAATTAATTAACCGTCCTCAAACCGATGAAACTTTAGCTGAGAGACAGCTTCTTATGCTGATTTCCAGCCTAAGGAACCAGTGAAAGGTGTCAACATACAGTTTGAGGAAGTTAGGTTTTCAAAAAGCAGGGGTGACTTGATGAACAGAGAGGGATATCCAAGGCCACATTTCCAAGTCCTTTGGTCATTCAGGTCACAACCCTAGAAGAGGAAAAGACCTTGCCTCACTGCAGTTAACTATGATGTCTCTCCACTCAATGGAATCCCCCATCCCAGGGTTGGGACTGCCAGACAATCCTAGCTTTCATCTTCCTGTCTTCTGAGAAGTCTTCTTCCCACTTCACCTTTCCTCCTCTCCACCTTAGCCCCCCTCCTCCCAAGCTGCTTCCCCTCCCATCAGCCTGAAAACCGACCACAAAAATGCAAGGAAAGTTTCTGTGCCTAGGTGGTGATGAACAACATAGCCGAGAAATTGTCTGGCTGTGGAGGGTAGAAATTTAATTGGAGAGAGGCTTAACAATTCCTCCTGCCAAAAGAGTGAAAGATTAAATTCAACAAAGCAAGCCCAGAGCAATGAAGTCCTCTGGCTGGTTTAAGCAGCTGCCAGCTGATGGGAAAAGCGTGGTCCCAACTGAGGATGCGACAAGGGTGAAAGAGACCTTTTGGTGCCTGCCCAATGTGTAGAGGGAGTGTGATCTCCCCACCAACACAGTGTACTCAATGAGAGCAGAGAGGAAGGTGCAACAGAGATGAAGTGACATGCCCCAGGCCATACGATGAGCAAGTGGCATAGCCCAGCATGGCCCTAGGAGCTGCTGCACAGTCACTGCTAGCCTTCCCAACACCCTTAAGGCAATCAGTTGGGGAATCCCCAGGACAGATGCTCCTTCAGGCCTCAGGGACTTCTTGACCAAGAGCCCTCAGGCCCAGTATCTCAGCCTGGAATACCACAGCAGCAATGAGTGGATGTGTTCCTGTTGGGCACAGTGAACAGGACTGTCCCCCCTCCCAGAACACCCCCTTTTATGCCGTCAGGCAGGAATGGCAGATTTGCACATACAAGGGAATGATCATGGTGCTTAACTTTTGATGGAAATAGTTGCTTGGCAAGAAGAGGCAGACTCTATTCCCCTTTTTATTTGGACCCAACAGCTATGGTAGTTAGTGAGCAATGCTCCATAGGTCAGCCTAAAACCTGATTTTAAAGAAGTGGTGGACCTGAGAACTGGTCCCAGCATGTATGTGAGGATTCCTTTGGACCAGGAGTCTCCAGCTGGGGGGTAGCCCTATGGCCAGCTGTCTGCCACCCCTTGCCAGCTCCTTCCTGCCTTGGCAGGAAAGCTGGCCATGAAATGCCACAATTTCCAGCCAGCATCATACCCAAAGGGCCATCACAACTAGTCAGGGCAAGTCAGAACAACCCTGAGGCTGCTTGATGGCATGTCTGCTGAGCCCCATGTGTCCTCTGCAGTTCAGAGGGCTGAGGAGACAGAGAAATGGCTGTAAGTATCCCTGTAGTGGGCTAACTCTGGATTATAGCACTATGGGGTGTGTGCACACGTATGTCTGTGTGCACGCGTATCAATGTGAAATATGGTGAATATATGTGAATGAGTTCTGAGCCAACATTACAGCTTCGGGGGAGCCAATCCAACATTGTTACTCATCTAATTCCAAAGAGCAGTTATTCCTTTTAGTCAAAGTTTTATTTTTATTTCAAATGTGATGTGGTTACAAGCTCATTCCCTTGTATAATTTTGCTTTCCAAGTTAATTACAAGATGTTCTAATTAATTATATTTAATGATTAACGTACAAACTCACAAGGAATGAACATAGCTTAGAGAACATTTGCTCTCAAAAGATATGTCTAGACTAGTTTGGTTTATCAGGAAAAGGTTGAAAAAATTAAAATGAGCGAGAGCCAGGGAGAGAGAGCAAAAATACACTGTGTAAGAAAAAATAACAATAAAAAAAGAAACCAAATTATGTCCAAACAAGAGCATATTTTTCTTTGGAGTTCAAACACCACCTTTAACCATCTCCCCACCCAGGATCTGATTACCTTTAATGGGACTCTGCTTGTGATTTAAGTTGTTGTTCATTTGTACAGTAATTAAGTTGAGTTGAGTTGGTGTCTATTACATCATGGTTTATATTATGAATTCACACTGCAATTATGTGCATGTGTGCAAGGGCAAGTGAGCAGAAAAAGGACCTTCTAGTTAAGATCACAACCAATAACTCCAGCAGGCTGGGTTTAGCTAAGCTCTGCCGCACATTTCTTCTCAGACCTCAGTCATGTCTCCTCCAGACACCCAAGTGGCACATACAGGAGTGGGGATGTTGCCTCCAGATGTCCTAATACACATATAGCAGAGTGAAATGCCCATGAGGAAGCAGGATCCTGAGAAGAGGCTGTAAGGCTAATCCTTCACCCCTCATGCTAGATGGCTGTAGAAACCTGGGCGCTAGTCACTGAGCAGCAAAACATCTACCCCAACAGGACCACGATTTTAAACAGGGTCTTCATTGCCACATGAATCAGGGATTGTAGCTTGAAGCATCCATCCAGGGATAAAGAATAGACATACATGTCTACTGCACACACCTCTGCTTGTAATGCACATCCTATGTGCATGTATAACACACACCTAATTTCCAATGCAAGAGAATTAGATTTTACATAGGTGGGAATTAGAGTGGATTAAGCTAAAAATAAGTTTCCAAGTCAGACTTTAAAAGCTTATTTTTCTTTTTCCTTTTCACAGCTATTTTGTCCAATTCAGCAAATTGTCAGTGGGCTGAGAAACACCCCTAAATGTTAGTGCCAAAAAGTATGCAACAAGGATTTTCAAGCAGTACACTCAGAGACCCACAGTTTGAAGCAAGTGCTGGGTAGAGTGCTAGAGGGGTCACGCTTTTTGGTGAGCTGGTTCGGGACAAGGATACCCCTCCACAAGGTGCTGTAGAAATACAAGCTCTAATGTTCATCCAGGCAGCTGAGTGCTCATGGCAAGGGATATGGATATGCCAGCTTTTGTTTTGTGCTCTGAGAACAGGTCAATGTCATCTCCCTAGATTTATTCTCACCAGCACAAGTTCTGAAGTCTCATTTCCACCTCCCACCAAACATTGCTCTGGCACAGACTGGAGGGAGACAAAAGTCTTGTTTTGCCAAGTTATGGCAAAGATGTTGGACACATCTGACAAGAACCTGAAGGAAAACACCAAAGCACCTTGTTTCTTCTAAGAACCTCACTTCCATTCCAGTATTAAATAACCCTAACTTGCTGCCCCAGATGTGCGACTTCAAGACTTTTACATGCTTGGAAGTGACCTCAGGTGGATCACAAGGGTTCAAGAGAATAACGTCAGCAGAAAAGGGCAGTGAGGAATCCAGCCCTTTTTTGGGCATTCTGGAAATGAAGCTGATCAAAGCAGGTCTGTAGGAAGGAACGAGTTAATATTTTAATAAATTAAACATCACTTTTATTCCCCTTTCTTCTTCAGCCCTAGGATCCTAGTTCTCCTCCCAAGTCCCTGTTTAGCATCTTGGGCTACATTCTTAAAAGCATTTAACTTCATCTATTCTAGTAAATAAAACATGCATGGGGCTGTTCTTTGGCCCAGAGGCCAATTGGCATGGATCAACTTGCGTCCGTGTTGATAAGCGTCTTTCCTTCCAAAACCGGGGGGCTGCATCTGAACTGCCTGTGGTGATGCTGCTTGGCCTGGGCTGTCCCTGGACTGTGCCCAGGCATTGTCTGGGAGAATGCTAGTTGGAACAGGACAAAACCCTTGCCACAGACTGTGCTAAGGGCTGGATAGATTGGGAGATCATGTGCCAGTACCTGGGCATGAGCCCTGGCCTTGTTTAGTTTATCAACACAGCCATAGCTTTAGGTGTTTAAGTGTAATTATTTAAGGACCTAATTCCCATGGTTCTCCCTGTAGAATGCACCTAAAACCAGGTTTCATAGCTGTCTGCACATGGCTCAGAAGTCTGCCTAAACTAACCAATAGAGAACACCAAGTGGAAAAGAGAGAAAATGAAATGTTTTAAATCCTGCCTCCCTCTAGGATGTAGGTACCATATTCTGGGCAGCAAAAGGAAATCTCCGTTCCCAGAAGATTCATGGTCCTAACACCGCTCCTGGAGTTAAGCAAAGATTTTTTTTCCTCTCAGAAACTCAAGGAAGGGGCATGCACTTTCCTCTTCCCCACCTCTTTTATTACTCTTCTGAAGGACTTCACAGTGGATGTGTAAGTACTGGGTGAGCTCACTCCTTCATCTGAAAGGATTTGAATCATCTTTCCAGGAGGGTGCATGAAAAATAGGTGGAAGGAGGAAGGTCTGGGGTGCTCAAGGAAGAGGAGGACAAATACAAAGTGTTGAGACATCATGCTAGCCCGGATGGGTTGTTATTGACATGTAAGTTATTATTATTAAGCAGTTGGGAGTAGGAGGGAGAAAAATAAAAAGAAACAAAGATTGGAAGACAATCTAAAATACTGTAGTAAAATATAACTTTGTTTTACTGCTAATCCCACTGAAGTCTCTAGCCTGGTGTTGTCTCAGCAGAACATATTCTGTGAGCAACTTGGGAAGTAATTTGAGCGTCTCTGAAGTGCTTTGTCTTTCATTGGCTCATCCAGTATTAACTCATCTGGCAATGAAGAAAAGTGTTTAAAGTTAACTTCCATACAGAACAAATTCCTCTGGAAAACTTGTCATTCAGCCCGGTTTACCAAAAGTCTGGTAGCATTGATTAGACTGGAGTTCAGTTTGAATTATTTTAAGTGTTTTCTCTTTTTTTCTCCTTTTTTTTTTTTTTTTTTAAAGGCAATTAAAAGAGAACGCTGTTAACTTCTTCAGACTTATCTATTTCCTGGAAAACTTAGAAGGCAGATGTTTGAGTTGAGAAAGCTGGTGCTAGGCTTCTGACATGCTTGTGTGTCATCCCCGGACAATGAAATTGTAATTGCAGCTCCCCCAGGACACTGGGAATCAACAGCTTTGTGTAGGTAACATTGCAGACCCAGCGAAGCAAGGTGCATCCCTTCTTGCTACCGCCTGCTAATCAAGGGCATTACAATTAGGCTAGAGCCAGTGCTAAATGTAGCCCTGTATCCCTGCTCAGGGGTGGTCTAACAGGTCCCCTCTACCTCCGATTCCGCGCATGAGTCTTTTGCATCCACACCAGTCTTTCCTTCTCTGCTTTCCAAATGCCAGGGAGGTAACGAAGCCTTTGATGTTCCCAGGAGCCCTGCTTCAGTAGTTTCTCTGTGCACACCCACCACTACTTAGCCAGCCCAGGTTGCTCCTCATCTGCAGGCAGCTTGATGTGTCCTCCCAAAGGGCCAGCACCCTGCCACCACACATCTAGCTGGTCCTAGCTGGTCCCATAGGTGGCTTGACACCTGCCACTCACTCCCAGCTGCCTCCACCCCCTCCAACCCAGGTCACATCGCCTTTTTTCCCTTGTTTCCAACCCGATTCCCCATTCTCACTAGCTATGCTGACAGTCCTGCTCATCTCTTCCTACCCGCAGGCTTGGGAAGCTGAAACACCCCTGTCAAGTAACACACCTAGTTAACTGTGTAATGCTGTACCTATGGGGCAAATCCATCCCAGCACCTGCAGGGATCTCGATTACACCCTAAAACATGATATTTCAATTTCATTATCTGATCGGGCATTAGCAATGAGCACCACTAATGAGTATATTAGTCAGTTCCTTTATTAAACTAGCGGCAGCATTTGATGCAATGACCTCCTGATGTAGCTTTTTGATGCCGTGTGATTTGATTTTTATTTCTTCTTTTTTTTTTCTTTAATTGAAAAAAATACAGCAAGGTAAATGGAAAATGGTGAAGAGCAGAATTAGCACATTGGCGGTGCAGGTAAATACATGTTCAGCAAAGAGGATGAGTTTTGTAGAAGCTGTAGAAAAGGTGAGTGATGAGCTCCAGCTAGCTAGCTAGGATTTGAACATACCCATTTATTATTCCTGCCATTATTATTATTACGAATTTGTTGTTGTTATTCTATTACACAGCCAGTCCTGTGGACTGGTTTTGCTATCTATATCCTAGCGATCTTTCACCCTTAGCAATTGTTTGGCCGTATTACCACAGGGCTAGTTGTGCAAGAGGCTGTGCAAGCCCAGAACAAAAAGGGGATGCCAGCCCCGGGGCAGTTCCAGTGTAAGTGTCAGATGAGTGACAACAGGCAGATAGAGAAGGACCGAGAAGTATGAGGAAACAGGGACACGCGTGTGGCTGATGTAGGGGTGAAGGTTTGGAGCACAGCTTTGGGCTTCGCCAGCTACCAGCTTGACTGGGGAAGCATTGTGTTCAGGCACATACATTCCCGTGTCCTGGCAAAACTCCAGGCTGGGAATAATACAGAAACTGCCTTTATAGTTTTCACTGGAAAAATTATTGCACTTTTCCTTCCAAGATACTCTGGTAGTGCAGTCACAGCCCCAGATGACTGTTGCAGGTCTTTCCAACCATGACTGCATTTTCACAGATTCCATCTCAGGTCCAGTTTCAACCTGATAGTTAATCATGATAGTGTTCAGGGTTCCTTCGGATAATTACTGGAGGTATTAAGCTAGCCCAAACTGAAGCATTAGGTGCTTTGCACCCATGCAAATGGCTTGCACGGGCTTACATAAGAAGAATTTGCACTGGCCATAGGTCATTTGTGGCACTGCTCTGGCATGTTGACATGTGAAACACCATTGTAAGATCCACCTGGCTCTGGGCCTTCGAGGCCAGCTCACTGAGGCTGCTGGAAGTGAGACACAATATACAAGAGACCTTAACAGAATTATTTCTGTAGTCATTTTCCTCCAGGAGGCCAAGAAGCAGCAACCCAAGCTGGGAACAGAAAGAGAAAAAATAGTTCTACTTGTCTGTCAGACACTGGAAGGCTCAACCTGCCTACGTGCTACATGACCTTGTATCCAACAGGTAAAAATACTATTGCCACCGTGTCAAGTATGTAGTCTAAATGTGAGTCACGTGCTACTGAGCTGCTGCCTTCTCCCTCATCACAAGTAAAGCATTCTGCTCATCTCTGCCATGGAGGAGTACTGGTCCTACTGATAGTCACCCAAGCTGGAGTTAGTTCTGAGTCTAGAAGGCTGGTTGATATTTCTTTTCAGGAGAAAGAGGGCCCCTCATCGAGGTCCAGGGTCAAAAAACTGCCCAGAAATATTACTCAACCCTCAGATAACTGCAGCAAAGGGCCCGTGACTTCCCTTTCCCAGGACTGATGAGTGGGCACTTCACCACCCACCTTCACATTAGCCAGGAAATGGAAGATACCTACAGAAGACTAAATGAGACCTGGGGCCCCTTTCCCTCAGCATGCTAGAGTAGCTCGGCAAAATGGGCCCTTTTTATGGTTTTTTTTAGCAGCTTCTCTCCTGCAAACCACCCAGCTAAGCCATGTGTCTACGCACCCCTGGCAGCCCTACGAAAGCCAAGCTGAACCCCAGCACACCCAGATCTGCAATGGGCCTGCTTCCATCTGACTGCCCAGTTAACATCCTCCTGCTGCCTCCTTAATTTTAATCCCTTTATTTTATCTAACCCCAATTGTAACAGTTGGTGAGTCACTGGGCTCCATAACAAGACAATCAGGACACATTTCATATTACACTGCAGTTTTCATTCCAGGGCGTGGGCTGAAGGCGTTGTTTATTTATTTTAATTTGGTTCGGTTTGGGGTTTTCTCACATGTGATGGAGTACAGAGATTTAAGCAGGGGGTAGACGGGTGGAAGGGGTAAAAAACAAAAACAACCTCAATACATCTGGATCAATTAAATCTTGTTGAAAAGTTTTCAACCCCAGGGTTTTCTGAGGTAGGTCTAATAGTCACAGTCTTTGGCATTTAATGAAAATGCTAATGATTTCTCCTTTGGAATATATTTTCACTTCTAGTTTGGACAAGATGCATCTCTCCTCCAATCAATTCCGCAAGCTCTTTTTTTATTTCTTCCCCATTTTTGCGCGTGCCCCTTCAGGGCAAATTAAGAAATTATTGCCTCTATCCAAAAAGTAGCTGAAATGTGCAGCCTTATGTTTCACGTCACAGGGGTGGGAAGGAAAAAAAATCTTTGCATGGGAGCAACAATTCCGTTCGTGTCTGACTTGCGTAGGAAAAAAATGGCATTAAGCCATTCTCACCCTGGTTTACCAGGGAAAGCTGCGGGCGCTGGTGAAAATCTCTGTCAAATCTACAGAGCTGGCTTTAGATTTACAGGAGCTGAAGACCTTGCCAACAACGTTCCATTTTCTGGTTAGTAGGTCCTTGTACCAAGAGTAAGAGTGAGAAAGATAAAGGGGGAGGTTTAAATATAGGAGAAGGCTTATATCCCCCAGCTTCCAAGGGATTGGAATGGAGACCAGTTCATCCATACATGGCAGATTCACCCCATCCCAAACTGGTCACTGAACTTTTTGATGGCTGAAGTACCATAACTGAAACAAAGGCACCAAGCAGGAGAATTGCCACAAGTCAAACCCAGTTAGAATTTGCAAAGGAAATTCAAACAAATCACTAAAGTATCCACTCAGGATGTGAATACTGAACACAGGCTTAGAGGCATAAAGGCTAATGGGAAAGAGAGGATGGGAGTAGGAAGTGGATCCTTGAAACTGCTGTCAGCTCAAAGGGAAACCAAACAATCTCCCTACAGAGGTCTGAGAGACAAGGCACAAAGAATCATTAGTTTTGCCTATTCTACTATATTAAAGGAGGCCAAGGCATGTGATTACCCTGCTCTTAGCTGAGTCCCTAACAAGTTTTGTCCTGCTGAGGCATGGCTCAGAAGACACTGTGTGCCAAGTATCATTCCCAGTACAGAGTGGTGACCCATGGGACCACTCTTTTTGGTGGGGAGGTGGATTTTAGAGTTTAGGTGTACGGTCTCAAGTCATGCCCTGTCGTTTGTCTCTGGGATCAGAGGGTAAGCCCTGGACC
This sequence comes from Zapornia atra, assembly GCA_013400835.1. NCBI lineage: Eukaryota > Metazoa > Chordata > Aves > Gruiformes > Rallidae > Zapornia > Zapornia atra. The sequence continues at coordinate 301,478 of VZTU01011391.1, forward strand.
ATTTTACTTGTCTAAACATACATGATAATTCTGACTGTGAATAATTTTAAGAGGTCTAACAAGTCCTAGGTTGAAGGAGTTGATCCAGAAAATGTGAGCTAGCATCAGCAATAAGTCAGACTATGGAATATCTTCAGCAGGAAAGAATAATTAAAGACATGGATGTAGATGAAAATTGCAATAAAACACAGCATGTTTTCTGACAAAGATAGATCATTCTGAACTGACCTGATAGTTTGCTTTGATAAGATCGCTGATTTTCTAATGAAAGGAAATGCAGTAGATCTAATCTCCCTGGACTTCAGAAAAGCATTTGTTATGGTACCCTATGGGAAATTATTAAGCGGTAGAGTATGGAGATTAGGAGAATAATTCTGGAATGGAAAATGGAGTCAATGCAGAGGAAATTACAACAGATGATGTTGAGAGAGGAAGTATTGAGCTGGAAATTATTACTGTAGCTCTTCAGAAATCAGTTTTGGGAGTTCTTTTATTTATTATTTTGTCAAATGTCCTTGTCACAAAAAGTGGGCCAATGTTATTAAAATCTGCTGCAAGCAGAAACTCAAAAGGCAGTGCTGTCAGTGCATAAGAGCATGAAGTTATCATAGAAGATGAACTGTATATTCTTGAGAATTGGAGGTTCAGTACTGAAGGGGGCATCCTACCTAACTTTAGCTGTGTTGAACATGCAGTCCAAGGTAGCCAGCTAAATCCCTGCTATATTCAAGTAAAGACAAAAGTAGATAAGTCAGTCTTTGACGATATCTTTTTTGGACACTTATAGTAGGATATGATACTATTTTCTCTCCTTTGTCTGTAGAGGAACCATAGACAAATAGGCTGGGCTAGACAACAACCCAAAAGACATTCAAGATGAATGCTGGATGGATGTATTAATGAACCAGGTACTAATGAGATTTTTTTTAAGCTATTTCAATAAAAAAGGTCTGAAAATTGGGATACATGGATCAACTGTCAGAAGAGAACCAGTGACATGGCTGTCAAAAACGTGTTTTACAAGGTATTTCCAAAAAGGTTAGGGAAACTTCTAGCTTGATCTGCATAAAACATGTGAAGGATAATCTCCAAAGCACCAGAACAGTTCCAGGGTAGACAACAATCCTAGTTGAATGTATTTAAGAGAGATGAAATCAGAGTACAGAGCCCAAGTACTGGGATGAGCCAGAAGATGGTGAACCCATGTCATAGGAAGATAACATATAGGTCTAGGCAGGTTTAGCTGAACAAAGCGAAGGCTGAGAGACAGCACTGATTTATATAAATACATCAGGAGAGCAAATAGGGAGAAAAAAAGATCTATTTGAACTAAAAGGTGGCATAAACATGAGCCTAGCAAATGGCATAAGCTGCAACTAAGTAATCACAGGCTGGTGGAAGAAGGGTGAAGGACCTTAATGGCTTCCAATTAGCATAATGAGAGCAAAAAACACACACACACAAGAAGCTTCTCCCCCTCATGAGCTCTTTTCAGCTCATGGAAGATATTAAAAGAGAAAAGAGGTATGACTTACACACTCAAGAGGTGCACTCCAGTTTTACAGGTCTGTATGGGAGAGAGAACAAGTAAACTTTCTGAAGAGGGAAAAACCTGTCTGGTTGACATACCAAAAACTATGGCTGTCCTTTTAGCACCTGGTACTTCCTTTTTCTCACTAGGCTGCTGGCGTTTCACTTGTAACAATACACTAATTGAATAGCATGTTGACAGATTTGCATGCCACAGTCCTCCTGCTTCTGATTTCTTTGTTGCATTTGTGTACATCTAAACCGGGAGAAAAGGGAGAAAAAAACAAAATGAAAAAACACCAACAACTAGCAGGAGAAACAAAACAAACACACATGCACACAGCACTTCCAAACTGGTCTTGAGAGCAAACAATAGTAGGAAAGGATAAGTACCACTCTCAGGGCTCTCAGATGATCAGGTCAGCAAAGCAGACGCAGGAAAGGGGATTTCAAGAAACAAATAATACCTGTGCCTGAAATGGGAGCTTTGCTGTAAAGAGAAAAGAAACATATGCTCTTCAGCTGGAGTGGATTTCTTATGTTGCTCAGAAGTGACTGGCTCATCCTCAGTGCAAAGGACTGGTGTTGTATTAACTGGTCTGTATCAGTTTCCCTTCTCAGTCCCCTGCCTGAGCTGCCGGGTTATCATTTCCGACAGGCAGCACAAACAGGAGACCAGGGTAACCCAAGTGCCTGATGCTGTTGAGCATCCATCTGTGCTTTCTGGTGTCACACACATACACACACACACATATATATATACCCTGTTGGGGCTGGATGTGGCTGACCGGTATGGACCAGGAGCTGGGACACATGGTGACAGAGAACTGAAAAATCAAAGTCCCCAGTTCTCACAGGGTGCCACATTAGCTTGAGGTTCTTGTTAGGATCTCTGATCATAGAATCATAGAATCATAGAATCATAGAACCATAGAATCATAGTATCATAGAATCACAGGATCATAGAACGGTCTGGGTTGGAAGGGACCTCAAGGATCACAAAGTTCAAACCCCCCTGCCACAAGAAGGGCCACTAACCTCCAGGCCTGGATCTACACACGGTTGCCCAGGGCCCCATCCAGCCGGGCCTTGAACACCTCCAGGGACGGGGCATCCACTACTTCTCTGGGCAGCCTGTTCCAGCACCTCACCACTGTCTCTGAAAAAACTCCCCCCTAATATCTAATCTGAACCTTCCCTCCTTTAGCTGCTTCTTCACTGCAAGCTGACATTTTCCAAAAGGGAACTATGCAGTCACAGCATCCTCCTCGCTTTGCTCACTGACAGCAGCAACTCCCCTGGGAACTAATGGACCTCTGTAAGAGTGCAGCAAAATGTGTGCTCTGCAAGTAGTTCAACAAAGTTTGGGTCCATCATCATTTTCCTGTTCTCTGTGGTCTTGTTTATGCTTAAGCCAGCATTCTGAAACAGGCACTGCCAGGTTCTGCATCATGACAACTACAGAGTTGGCTTTTTTGTTATGTATCCATCCCTAACTGAAAAAAAGGTTTTTTCCCCAGGGAAAGAAGGAGGTGAGCTGCCATCTGAGTTGTCTCTGTACCACCCTCTACCTCACATGGCTTCAGAGCCAATATACACAAAGTTTCCTTTGCCTTCAACCTATATACCTGAACACAGTTCCACTCCCAACTCTTTTCTCCCTGCAGTTGTTTGCCCACTTCTCAGAATTATATTTCAGCTCTACATGGACCAGATCCCCCAGCACAAATGTTGGGTTTTACCATATATCAGGATTCCTTCAGTACAGCAGCATTCACTTGCTTGATAGACAAGACTCACAGCTGAAAATTAGATTTCACTGAAACCAGAACTGAGAATTATCCCCAAAACCCTACATTTTATAACCCTACATGTTATTCTCATCAGGGGAATCTGGACCTCCTTTTGATCTTTATAGCATCAGTCCCTCTCTCTCCAAGCTCAAAGCAAGGCAGATTGTGACTTGCCACCTTGGCCCGAATGAACATCAAGATAGGTGCTCAAGACTTCTTTGTTCCTTGAATGTCAACTGAAAGTATGAGTCATTGTGGCTTCAGAAAGGAGGGAACCTCTCAGACAAGGTCTTTCTAAGGGAGAGATGGGAATTGATAGCTGAGGCAGAAGATCCAGTTTTATAGATATGAAGCTAGATTCTCAAGAGCACTTGTATCTCATTGATTCCTAAGTGCTCTATAAGATCCAGTCATAATGACTGACTCTACAAAGAATTGATTTCCAAGGAACCTGAGTGCTTTGTTCCACCTTGTTGCAGTGCTTAATAAAGCAAAGTACCCCTATATTGCCTAGATAACAACTTAAAAGCTCAGTTGTACTCTTTATGTCCTGATGCGTGGTCCCTTTCTTCAAAACCAGATCCACTCTCTTGGGTTGTGAGGTGTGATTTTTTTCAGCTCATAGTACAGGTCTGTGTTTTTTTCTCATTAAGTGAATTCACTGGGATTTCTTACATGAGGGTGGAGTAACTCAACAATGAACAACTTGGCAAAATTGTGCTTTGTGTAATTACTTGAGGATTTGGCCCAACATACTGGTACAACATGAGATGTATCTCATGATCTTTCAGTTGCGTAACCCTCTTCCTCTTCTTGTTTATTGTCATCCCTTGCTGGGTTAGTTCCTTGGGGCAGAGACCTTTTATTTAATTAGTCTGGAAAGGGCCTGGCACACCTACAGAGCCATGTTAATAATGAGAAACAGTACTAACCTACCCACAAGACCATGTGAGCCTCCTTGCTAGATATGTGACAGTGTACCACCACAGTGATCAGTCATGCTCTGAACCAATAGGGCTCACCTTGGTTTGTCTAGGGTGGGAAACTTATCACCAATATGTCCCCAGGCTTCTTCTCCTTTTATGTTCGTAGCAATGTCATTATGATAGATCACCTGCTGATTAGATTTACCTCAAATAATAAGATAATAAGTGTTTCTTCCAACCTCTGGAACTCCCTTTCCAAGACATTGGAAGACTGGAAAAAATAGCAAGTGGACAGCAGATCACATGGAGCTTGTCTCCAGGTGATTTTTATCTGATGGTTGATTAATAGTTGCTGCTGGAGCTCCCTTATTAGTCTGGAAAGAGGAGGAAAGAAGGAAGGAAAAAAGAGGAGAGGAGAGGAGAGGAGAGGAGAGGTGTCACATCTGTGGGGACGGTTCAGTTGAAGGGTATTGATTGTCACGGAGAATATCCTCACTTCATTCACCTCCTGAGTCCCTTCCCNAGGAGAGGAGAGGAGAGGAGAGGAGAGGAGAGGAGAGGAGAGAGGAGAAAGCAGAAAGGATAAGGTTAGCTTAAGCATGTATTTGTGACTTAGTAGATGCCACAGAAAAAAACAGAAGCAGGCTGTGATTTCTATGGTGTCTGTTCCTTCAGGTAGAACATTTAAAACATCTTTCCTCTGTGGATTCTCTAATGACTAACGAGGGCAAACCTCACATTGCCACCTTTCTTTCAACAAAACCTCCATCTCCAGTACTTATGGGAGCTGCATATCTTTAAATCTCTAGCCTTGCTGTCAAATGTGATTGAATTCAGCTAATGGCTTTCCAAGCTACCAGGCAGACAGACACACAGTTGTGCACCCATATCCCGGCATAAAGCATCATCTCAGGAGCCAAATTTCCATTGGAATGGAAGCCTGACAAGAGAAGCATGGCCAACTCCCCTGACCTGCACCCACATTGAAGATCAGACCTTGCAAAGAGCACTGGAACAGGCAGTCCAACAGCCCTCATTTAGCCTGTGTGTCATGCCTTGCCAAAAGCAGCATGCTTTCCTTTGTCACTGCTTGGTATCAAGAGATGTCAATGACTTTCCCTTTTTGTCCCATCCAACAAAGCCAGCATGGTAAAAGAGAACTGGAGGAGCACTCTACATGTGTGGCTTTTTGCTGTTTATGCAGCACAGCACAAATTTCAGAGGCTGCATTCTGGAGGATCTCTCTTCTCTCAGGACAACTGTAGACACCTGCAAAAGGCAACTCAGGTGTTAAATGGGTTGAACACAGGCTTCTCAGTCAGAGGTCAGGAGAAAGGAGCTCCCAGAAGAAAGCAATGGGGGAGGGGGCTGTTATCTCTTTTTAAAGCTGAAACGGGCCCCAAAGTCATCAAACCTTACCACCTTCCTCAGTTTTCCTGATCCCTTTGATAGCTCCCAGGCTGTGGATGTCATCTTTTATCAGAGACAAAAGACAATCTGAATGGCAACAAAACTACACTGGGAATAAAACCGAAGTCTATTATTTAAAAAAAAAAATTACAGAAAGAGAAGTAAAACAACAATGCACACTAAAATATTCCTTATGTTCTTATGGTGGGTTGCCCTCGGCACATAGAAAGAGATTGTTACTAGGCACAATCTGATAAGGCAGAATGCAACTGCTAGCTACTAGGCAACCACCAAAAAAAGAGGGGAGAAAGGGACAGAATCAGCATATATACAGGAAAGAAAAAGGTAGAAGAGGGGAGTGAAGCTGAGTTTCTGTGCATAAAATATCTCTATTCATGGAGGAGCAGATGTTAATAAAACTTTACAAGGGCTTCCAAGCGAGGCTGTGAATGACGCTGCAGTTTGGAGGCTGCACAAGGATGCCTGTTGTAGTCTAGCTGGTTTTCTTTCCCTTTTTGTTGCATGGTTGAGAAAAACACGCTAACCACATAATCACAAGACACCCTCAGCACCTCCTTCTCCCTCTCTTTGTAGGTCTCATACCATTGTCAAGCCTTGTCATTAATAGATGCCTTGATCCTGCAATATGAAGCACGCACGGGACAGCCAGTTCTCACATGGTGAGCTGCTCTCCACATGGAAAGCCTCTTCGCACCAGGATGCCGAGGGAAGGGTGTTGTGATGCAAAGATTTTGGCCAATGTCTGCCAAGCTAGTTTTGTTCCCAACTTAACAGCTTCACAACAAAAACCTGTGGACATTAGCATGTAATCAGAAGTTAAAACTCTGATGGATCTAGACCTGAGGTCACTAAGAACAATTACTGTTTCCTGGCACAAGAGTTCTGATTGCTGATTAGGAATTCGATGCACTACTGCAATGAATATTAATGATAATGATGATGATGATGATGATGATGATAATAATAATAATAATAACAATGTAGATCTAAGCTTGCAGCTCTGGTTCAAGCAGACTTCCTATTGAAATTTGCCAGGCCTCCATGCATCCTGAGAAAGTGCGTCTCCTTACAAAATGGAAATGTGATCTCCCAGTCCTACCCCATGGTAGCAGTCAGGCCCAGGAATGGCGCCAAACAGCTCAGCGAGATGAGCCTGTACAAGGGCCATTTTACATAAAGGACGAGTAATCATGGAAACACGGCTCCCTGGATTGGGACCAAGCCCCTGAGTCACAGACCGGGGCCCCCCTGTTGTAGTTTCTGTAGAAACACGGAGCAACGTGGGAACATGGCTTCATGTGAAGGGCAAAAAACCCTTATTCTGGGTTTTTAAGGCAAGCTCTTTCACACCAACCTGCTGTTTGGCTTTGAGCAAATCACTTTGCTTGCTTAAGTTTGGGGGTTTTTTTAAATTAATACCGAAAATGGGTTTCGACACATTTTTCCTCACGGGGGTGTTGGGAGGCAGAGTTAATAAACACTTGCCAAGCGTTAAGAGATTCTCAGATGAATCTCACTTCCCCTGGATGTGTACCATGCTTGTTGCGGCCGTGTCTGAACACTTACGCATGTATAATTAAGAAGGACCATGATAACAGAAAGTGCAAAGCACTGCTCCTTTCTCACTGCATAATCATGTCTTGGAGGTGGGTGGCCCAAGAGGGAAGCGTTGCATCAGGTGCAACAGGGTTTTGCTGCTGAGGTATGTTCCGAGAACTGTCTTTTTTTTGTCTTCCACAGAATTGGGGCTAGGTATAACCTTTAGATTTTTCACTATATGCTAATTAAACCTTCCCTGGGCACTCAGCTATTCCCTCCAGCCCCTGCTTGCTTTCTGTGTGTAAACCCTCTACAAGCCTACACAAGCAGCCATCAGCTTTCATTATAATTTACCTGCAAAATCCACACGCTCCTGCTTTCATGTAAAAAAACCCAACCCAACCTAAGATATAAAACCCATAGTGAAAGCCGGTGAAATAATCTGTTGCCTGCAAATCAGGCCTGGGATGGTAGGAATTAGACCTCCCACGTCACATTAGCTTGGAGGGCTCTCCCTTCCCCTTAGCCTGCAGTGGAATTCCCATTCCTACCCCCATGATGGAAGCCAGCCCTGGCCCAGTGTCTGCATACCACCCCTCTTGTTGCTGCAGCATGTTTACTTCAAGATGAAAAAATTGGGGGCGGGGGGGGGGCGCGACGACATGAAATGATCATGAGCGAACAGCCATTTCTTTGTTGTGTGTGGTATAGGCAGGGCAGGTGGAAGAATCCTGCTCTGGTTAGAGGCCAGGTTGCATGGCCTCCCTGATCTATTGTCACTGAGATCTGGGTGATCTCAAGTGAGGCAACACGTGAGAAAGGGGGAAAAAGCAGGCTGGGTCAAGCAGGCCAACAAGGTACAATTAGTACATTCCCTAGAGCTGTGTCCAGCCTTAAATATACTATATGATAGAGCCCCCAGTGCTCTATGGCAACTGCTTCACGTGCCATAAGCTCTCATGGCAAAGATGGTCCTTTCGGATCATCTTGAGCTCAACTTTGCCCCTTTGCCAGCTGTTACAGTGTGTAGCCATGTCATTGTATTATCTCACTGATGCTGGTTCCACACGTTATATTGCCGCAGATAAGCCTCCACACGTGTAGACAGCTCAAGATGGTTATCAAGTCATGCTTGCAAAGTGGAGATACCTCCTCGCCAAGTTGTATCATTAAAGCCCAGAATGTCATCCTAGAGATGATGGCTCAGTGGCCATCCCAACACTGTGAGGAGCACTAGGTTGTTCTTGCCATCTGGGTGTTGTTCTCCTTTCCCACCTTGTGTCTCATCCTGACAGCAAAGATGATTTGCATCATGGTGACCCCTATCAGCTCTCCATGCATGCAATGCACCAACCTCCACCAAGGGAGGAAGAAGGAGGAGGAAGAGGAGGACCATGAGTGGAGCCAGTGCTCTAGGTTCCACCATCTGCAAAATTGAGTGCTTGAAAACACTGACTCAAGTCAGTGGGTGCCAACTCACCAAAGCCTGTACCGCACCCTCTGTTTTTGGCATACCTGAAGCAAACACTGGGGAGCCTTCAAAATGAGGTCTGTACAATCATTTAGATCTACAAAATGGCTTGCAGGACTCTGCCAAACTGGGTGTTTTATCCACTGAGGTTTCTGAAAGTATGACAACAGGTAGACAGACAAGCAATATCCGTGGCTACAAGCACTCATTGCCCCCTGCTCATTCACCGCCCAAGGACACAGCTCAGCAACAAAGCCCTGAGGTGGGCATTCAATGAATGCCCCCAAAAAATTCTACTCTAAATGCTCCCCTAAAAATATGGCTGCATATATTACAAAGAGTCAACGGTAGCTTTTCTGCTGGGAACCAGCCCTTTCTAAAGGAAGACTGAATAAAGGAGAGAAGGAACATTGACCCCTGTTGTGGTCACTGGTGAGGTAGATAATTAGGGAATTATTTCAAAGAATCAGAAAGGATGTCAACATAGCTATCCAAGTAATATACTAGAATCAGTTGATTTGGGTTTTCCCATTGTACAAGTTCACTTCATGGTGAAGAGGACAATACACCACCACAATGTCCAGAAGGAAAATGATAAATGGACAGGCCACCTCTCCTTGGGAACTCCCGGGTAGAGAGGATATACAGAATCTGAACATGGCAGAATGTAATTTCTTGACCTGAGATATGCTCATGTCTCTTGATATGATCAGGATGGAAGAGCTAAGATGCCAGTTTGCTTCTTTTGTATAGCTCATGAATTTGGTTAGTATGAAGAGTCAAAAGCAATACCCACAGAACTGTTGACAGCCCTTCTCGATGAAGATCCAAGCGCTCACAGCCTACACCCACAGCCAGAGCTCATATCTCATTGGCCCTCATTGGATATTCCATAGAGTAGAAGGCCAGAGGGCTGCCAATGCCCAGTGGAAAAGCAGCAAGCCCAGCAATGTTTCTAGGTTCATGAACCCCTTTGATAGCTGCATATTTTTGCCTTGTGGTTTGCCAGCAGAGGAGATACCTTGCCAGCCAGTCCCAGTTATAAAATGGTTGACAGTTCTCTGACAAATTGAGCGCCTCGCTCATGATCCTCCCCTTTCAGTTATCCAAAAGTCAGATCATTATTTTCCATAATGGGTAACGGCTGTTTGCCCGAGAGGCAACTTGTGATCTCCTGGGCTTGCTATGTAACTAATATGTAATTGGTGGTTTAGGGATACTACTATGAAGTCTTGTGTTTTTCCTTCAAGACAAGACGAGAGAAACTATTCCTAATGGTGAGTGCATTAATTGCAGGAAGAGGAGGTTTTAAGAACCACTGACAGATATCAGTCTATAAGGAGTATAGCTGAAGGTGTTTTCAGAGACCTCGAGATGAGAGCAAGTGATTGACTTCCCTCATCCCTAAAGTTCCTGCCTTTACTGCATTTACTGCTCTTCCAGGAAAACATTATGTTTGCTTCCATTCTGGTGTCTACAGGTCCCAGTACCACCTATGTCTGGAGGTGTCCACACACCTTTCAGTAACACCAGAAGGATCATGACCAGGATCTCCCCATTTAGTGGCATCAGCCAGAAGCATGCCAAAGGCAGGCAGCAGAGGCAATATCCTTCATAGATACCTAGCTCAGCAACCTGGGGAGCTCACATAACCTCTTGCTAGAAACATCGCAGTGTTTCTAAGCCACCCAAGACCTCATCTACAGGGACCGGTTTGCTGAGGTCTCTTGCCATCTAGCTATATTGTTTAAAGACATAATCAAACGGATTCCTGAAAACAAGCCCTGACTGTCAAGTTTCGCTGCAACCCCTAACACACCTGCTAATGCAGCTATCGCCTGGCTGTGCGCTATCAAAGGTGTAATAACACGGCCGCATCCTGCAAAAGCTCCAGGGGAAAGCTTGAACGGAAAAGCCTTCATGGTCTTAAGGCAAGGAAAATATTATTGCACTTCCACAAAGCAGCTTCCCATCCTCCAGAACAACCACCTCAGGTCTTTCATCTCAGCGAGTTCTTGGCATTTATTATTTTAGAGCTTTTTCGCATCGAGAAGCGATTATTTTTGTTCTTGCTCCGAGATCACTCCTTATTGTTAGTTAAATAAATCAAATCGGTGCAGAAAATAGCAAATGCTTAGCAAAAGTGTATTTCATCAATCTGTCTGATCCTGGGGATCCCAGGTATTTATTCGACATGAAAAAACCTACTCAGCTGGATTTTTATATATACACATATATATGTACACATACACACGTACGTATATGTATATCGTAGGCGCCTGTACATTTATGTGATGGCTAATAGCAAGCCGCTTTCTCTCTTTGCTGCTGGAAGTGATCATGTTTCTTGAGTACAGGCCTAAAGACTGTCTCTTTCATAGGTAACAAAGAGGGAAAGTCGGAGAGACTTCCATTGATTTCATTTCCCTTGGGAAATTTAAGTTTTGTCTGCAAGAGTGGCAAGCACTTCACTGGGAAAGGAGAGGAAATGAGATCGTGTTCCCATCTGTCTCACACTTCTCCAGCAAAAACTTCTCTGCTGAACTCCGGGAAGGCTGACATTGGATGATGAACCCTGAAAGAAATAATAATCCCAGGTTTCCTGGGGACCTGGGAGATCCTGCACACGGCCCTGGGTATGCCATCACTTGTGGAGCATCCCTTGGAGCCAGGTGGCTCCCTGCTGCCTTTCAAATGCAAGGGCTGCGGTTTCATGGATCAGATGAATACTTGCTTTTTCTTCGCCCTTTGATCAAGACTAACTCCAGTAGCAGCCAGTGGGTTCTGCCGGCTTCCCGTTTGGATCTGACCCATTTTGGGTACTAGTTTCTGCAGTAACCATCCATGCATGCTTTAAGGCATGTTTTTGTTTCTCATCTATCTATTCACTTAACAAATTAGCGCAGTCTAGTCTTATGCAAATCGGAGGTTCGATTTCCTTGTGTACATTGAAACTCTTCCTCTGCCTGTACCAGCCAATGTGCAGCTACTGTTATTTCCCCAACAGGATGGGTTTTCATTGTTCGCTGCAGGCTGTAGAAGTTAATACGTGTGAATACAATCCAAGTAAGCTAAGCGTGTGTTTAACTATATACAGAGGGTAAAACATGGGGACAACAGAAAGAGAAGGTATGGGTTGGGGGAGGAGAGAAAGTATCAGGTTTGGGTTTTTTTTTTCAGATGACAGAAAGAAAAAAATAAATAGAAAAACAAGGTAAAATATGGTATTCTGAGATGAGAGAATGCAAGTAATTACATGAAAAATTACAGCTGCCCCCTGCCCCAATGCCTTTAAAGAGAGATGGAGGGTACCTCTCACACGTGAGGGCAGAGTCTAGGGAAAACAAGTTGCCATTTCCTTTCAGTGGCACAAAGCCCATGGTCAAGGTGAAAAGTAGAAACCTGTTTATGATGCTCACAGCAGGCCTGTAGACTGTAGAAATGAGAAAAAGGAAGACAACTTCATGGTGGCAAGAAACAGATTGCAAGGAGACAACCCTACAGCAGACTATGGATTCTATCCCGCAGCCTCTAAACCCCAGCTCCAGGCTGCAACTGCTGGACCCAGGCTGCAACCTGCCACCCAACTGGTGTTTTCACCTGATTTCAGTCAAGCTCAAGTGGAGTCTGATTTCCATGCAACCATAATTTTTCAGGGAACTGTAATGTGTCCATTGCCAGCATAGTTAAATCACCGTAATTGATGCTATTCTGATGACAGCCATCAAAATAAGTAGATAGATTAATAGACAGATAGACAGAGTTTGAAATAGGGAAGACACAGAGAAAGAAAGAGATGGATAGATAGATGAGCAGGAAGAGCTGGGAATATGAAAGATTATATAGATAGATAGGCAGATCTTGGCACAAAGCGTACACCAAGGTGCAGTTGGCAGCCCTGCTTTAATGCATCGTTTGTTCAAAGTGTTCATCTCCCCTCCCTTCAAGTAAAACAAAATTGTTTGTTATGTGTTATGGAACAAATCTGTGTGTGGGCTCCCTTGAGGTCATAGGATTGCATGAGGTGAAGGGCCTTATGCTGCCACGTTCCCAGCACCCTTGCCTCCCCCTTCTGAAATGCAGGGAGAAGGGATGATGCCCAGCATCAGCACTCAAAATGCTGAATGCCCTGGCAGCCCTGGCCAAGCCTGGAAGGAGCGCCAGGACGCAGGGAGGAAGGAAGGCGGGTGGATTATGACTTACCCACATAATCTCATAACCTGCCTCAAGATGTATTTAAATTATAAATAAGTAGTAAGATTCTTTCTGTCAACACATTTCAATTTAGGACTTCTGGTTTGGCAAACAGTTTCACAAGAAAGCTCCTTACAAATACCCAAGACGATGTGAACACAGAGGACTCATGGCCACTCTTCTGCATCACAGAGCACCCTTTCCAATTTCACCTGCGAAATACTTCTTGTAATTTGTTTAAACTTTGAGGCTCTCAGGAGGCTGCCCACCCTTGATTTTCATTTGAAGCAGCTATACCTTGTTTCTGTGCCCCAGCATAAATGCCTTTTTGTCAATCCAATACCAGAGCCCAACACGATGTTTTAACAAAGACAGCTTTATGCAAAGCTTGGAGCCAGGAAAAAGAAACCAAGCAAATAAAAGATTATAATTCTCCTATTAAATAATCTTCCTTCATTCTCCCTGACTTCTCCACTGCTAGTCCCGATCTGCTGGCCCACCTCTGCTCTGTTTTAAGGTAGGGGCAAAATTCACCCTGACTCCACTGAGAGCAGAAATTTTTGCAGGCTCAATGAGGACTTGACTAGCGACAGGTCTCGACCGTAAAATTAGTTTATGAGTTAAGATTTTATTTACTCTTCTTTACATCCATAAACCAGGAACCTTCTCAGTCACCCACAATGAAGATTCAATTTTAGGATGGCGAGGCTGGGTGAAGGTTTTTAACTCACGGGAAAAGCCCCACCTCCAAACCCACCCAGAAACAAGAGTCGTCCTGGGCTTTGCAGAACTGTGCTGGAAACCTTCCCAAGCCAGACAGTCCTTTGTGGTATTTTCAGCACATCCTGCTTCTTGTCCTACCTTGGAGGAGTAAAAATGAAAATATGAATATACTTTCCAAAACCTCAACATAGTTTTGGTGCAAGGGTGGGGAAGGCAAAGCTGTGGTTTTGTTTGCATTGCATATCCACAGAAAGTTTGTTCTTTTTTTTTTTTCCACCACTGCCTGACTACCCTTTGTGAAATGTCCCATACAAGACAACACTGGGGCTCAGAACATGTCATTTATCCACAGTAAAAGCCCATAATTTCTTGGTCAAATTTACTTAGTTGTTGCAGTGACTGCATTCTTGACCACTTTACACAGACAGATAACACCAGCAGTGATGCAGAATTGTCTACTGTAGTTTGAGGAGGCAACACTCCTGAGAATCTCAGGTTTTCCCTTTGCCTGGAAAACTGATTTTCCCAGCATCTCTAGCCAGGTTACATGAAATCTTGCATTCATTTTGCAGTAATAGCTTTTTCCCGTAGCACTGTGTGGCAATGCTTAATTAACAAATGCTCAGACTTGAGGAAAGATATGAAAGATGGAGATGGTTGAGGTGTATCACCAGAAGTATTTTCAAAGAGGTCACCAGTGGTGATTCACTTCAATGAATTACTGCATTTTCCAGCAGTGTGGCCAAGCATAATAAGTGTAGAGGGAAAGAAAAAAAAAGAGAGAGTCAAAGTAAAGCGGAGCAGGAAGTTTAAAGGTTTTCATTTGGTTTTAATGAAACAAACAACAAAAAAAAAATCATTTGAGTCATCTCAAAACATTTTCTGGAGCTGAAAAAAATACTGACTATCATTTGGAAGTCATTTATAACTTTTCTTTCTTTCTTATCTTTTTTTTTCCTCTTCCTAAATTAGGTCAATCCTTCAAAGAAAATGCCATTTGGAAATGAAAAATGCAAAAAGCTTCAGTTTAAAAAAAAAGTCAAATGGAATTGTTACTTCCATAAAGGAAACATTTTACCTCACAAATATCTACGTGCTGTGATTTTTAAACACTACTCTTATTTATTTTGGTCACAAATTGCTGCAGCAAATTCAATTGGGTTTTTTGGTCTCTGGTAAAAATGTATAATTTTTTGGAATACATACATTCCCCTCCACACCATATACTACGAAATGCTAATTGCTTGTTATTAAAAGCTGAATTTAGTAAGTAAGTATGAGACAAGACAGGGCTTCAAATTGATGTTCTGGCAAACTACCCAGCAAGTAACAGATTCTGTATCAAATCAGAGCATAACTGGAGCAGTTTTCTGTAGCCGTTACCCTAGAGAAGGGTTTCACAGACAGCTCAATGCCCACAGGCAGAAATTCAGGATTACCACTAAGCTTGTACAGGTCTACAACATTGCACACCAAAAGGTTAGTTAAGTGTTAACACTTAAGTGTTCTTAAGAAAAAAGGCTACATGACTCTTGCATTTTCTCTCACAGTCTTCATAGCAGAAAGTTTCAAAAAGTAATAAAAAAATCAGTGCTCTCATGGCCATTTGAACATTTCTCCTAATAGAAGCAGCTCTCAGCTTATTATCTGGGTATGTGTCTTCCTAAAAGGATGGTGATGGGGTGGGGAAATATTGGAATGGGTTTTTTTAACTTTTTCTTGAAATTTTGGGGTAAAGTCTTTATTATACTTGTCCCACTTATGAATATAGGACATTTTAAAAAGGCTTTTTAATAGGAAATTCTGTTACTCTAGGCATACTGCACAAGCAAAGGTTTCTTCTTACCATAAGTTTCAGAGTACTTTTGGCTGAATGGCCACACGTGTGTCATGTTGGATGCTGGATGTTTTGCCCCTAGGGCAAGGGGCACAGCCCACATATTTATGCATGTGCTGAAGCGCAGTTACCCTGACCACCCTATCAGCCTATCTCGTTATCAGACCCTACATCTGCCTGTATATTTTATCTCATCGTTCTCTATTTATTTATATTGCCATGATATCTGAGATCCTGCCTACACTCAGCTGCCAACATCTAGAGCTTGTGTGCTGTACAGGAGGGGAAGGTATGAGGAGGGGGTGCAAGGCTCAGCCTGGCCAGACATAGTTGTATAACGAAGGCAGATTTGAAGCACCTTCTTGCCTCTACAAAGTGCAAATGCTCTCTGGGGTTTGTCTTCTTTTTCTTTTTTTTTTCTCTTTTTGTTTGGCTGAGCGGTTGTTTTTCTGCAAGGTGAGTATGTGAGGAGATGCAAAAATATGTTTAGCCTACTTCCAAACAAACTCACAGTCACCCAATTGGTGTCAGAGGTATTTCAAATTAAAAAAAATACCCAAAAAACCCCAAAAACCCTAACAAAAAAACCAACAAAACAAACCAAAAAAACCTTCTTAAAATCTTTTTTACCCCTGACATTTGTTTTTCAAACATTCGTTCCCCAGCCATGTGCTTTGCTGGAGTTAAATAGAGGGAGGCAACATCTAATTGTGTTTTTCCTGAGGGTGCTGAAACTTTGAAAATGCATAGAGGCTTGAGGTCAGTGTCCTGCAAGTGTCAGCTTTCTCCCTTGGAGGAAGCCAGTGCAAGTGGTACCTCGTGAATCACTCTCCCAAAGCCATATACCTGAGATTCTCAAATTCTGCCTGAAGGAGGGAAGAAATGTGGCTCAAATGTTATTTATCACCCTTGTCTTTCAACAATGCTAGCAGAGTCGCCCAATATCTGCAGTACCACCAAGAGATTCCTGCCCATGTTTGCAAGGAAGGTCACAAAGAGGTAACCAAGCACTGCTGTAGTTCACCATTTCTCTTGACTCATTGGGTTTGTTCCCCCTTAAATCAAATTCTGGGCATAGCCTGGTTACATTTCCAGGGGATTTTTATTATTATTATTATTTTTACTTACTTACCTATTTATTTATTTAAAATGCTGGTCTCTCTAGAAATGGGAGATAAATGACAGCATAGGAAAAATATTTGTGTGGACTCTCTACTGGCTGTTCTTATTGTAGAAAGCCTCAGTTCCAGGCTGGCAAGTTCCCCTGTTAACCAAAATTAAAATGAAACTACAATGACAGCGCTGTTTTTATTACAACAGGTTTAATTCATGCTGTATCTTACTTGTAAGACCCAGATGGCCTTACAAATGTCAGTGAGTTATGCTCCATGTCAAGTAGGTGGAGCTATTATTAGTAATAGATCAAACATAACTATGATATTAGAATGGGATTTACACCCCTACAATCCTGGATTACAGGGGAGCAGCTGAAGGACTTGTGAAATTATACAACTTTGGTGTATCTAGGCCACTTCTCTTTCCCTGCTAGTACACCATGCCTTTAAAGAAGCCAATGCACTGCCATGCCTCAGCAACCTTCCAAAAATGTCCTAACAAACTGAAATAATGCCCAATCCATGAACTTGCCGAGACACCTACCCTTCAGGATGAGTCTTTTGAAACTATTTTAGATTGATTCCTGGTTTTGCACAGGGCCTAGTGCTGTCCCAGGAGTCTCTGCATTAACATAAGCAACTCATTTGAAAAGACAATGTTGAAATGATGTCCCTTTGTTCATTTTGTTCTCTTCTTGAAGAAGAAAGAGAAGAGGAGGCAAGGAGGAGAGAAGAGGAGGGAAGAAAAGAAGTAAGAAGGAGAAATTAGAAGAAAAGGGAAGGGAAGGGAAGGGAA
>VZTU01011391.1:318884-329997 GCA_013400835.1 Zapornia atra
GGAAGGGAAGGGAAGGGAAGGGATGGGAAGGGAAGGGAAGGGAAGAATACCTGCTATGTTAGTCTGTCAATCCAGGCAAACACAGATCTCTACTTGTTAGTGCTCTTCTAGCAAGACAGCCCCAGAGATCTTCATGACAAAACTCCAATGGAAGATGGTACAATTATTTGACAGCTGAAATAACTATGTAGTTGAAAGCCTGTAGATTTATATGCCCAGCCAAGAAGTCCAGTTCTTCACTCTGTGTGTGTGTCTGTGTCTGTGTGTGTATACATCTGCTGCTTTTACACAGAGTCATTATTATTGTTCATCGTTCTGCCTGGACAGAAATGTGTGATCTCATTCATGGGCACTGGTCAATATGTCACTCACAGATAAAATAAAGCTTTCCTTACACTGGATATCTCTATAGGGTGTCTAAAGAGAGCATTAAAATGTCACAGTCCCTGTTAATGATGGGATTTCTGAAGTCAGGCCATGTTGGCCAAGCTTGATTATTGATCACAAACAGAGCAGATTAAACCCAAGTATGGTCTGGGAGAAAACAAAATATCCTTTGCTAGAAGGTGAGTAAAAGTTTCATTCAGAAACTGAATTAAAAAATTTAGGAAAGTTAACTTTCATTTTTAATTTTGTGCTGAACATGTTTTTAAAATTAATTCTAGGTCAAGGAAAAATATTTTGTTCAACTTGTTCAATTTACTTTAATTAGCCTTACTCTTTTTTTCTTTTTTTTTCTTTTTCTTTAAGTTAGCTCATGTGAGTATCTTTTCAAAATGAAAAATCAAAACATTCTGCTTGTGAAACCTAAAAGCAAATACATTTCCAAAAGAGAAACATTTTGAAAATGGTTTAATTTTTACATTTGAGGATTAATTTCCCCACAGTTTTTTTCAGTCAGCTTCAAGCCCAGTTTTTTAAATGAGTCTCCATCCCTCAAATATGCTATATTTTAATAAATCTAACTTAAAAAAATACCCAGCTGGAGTGAGACTAGGAACTTGCTTGCTCCACCTAGAACTTAGATTCTGTGAGAAGAAACCAATACAATACCATCATCTAACACCATCTTTAGTAGACAGAATCATTTTTCACACTGTAATCTCCCACCTTTTAAGACTGACAACTGAAACTGTGCACTGACTTTTACACAGACGTGTTTTATGGGTTGGCATGCTTGCAGATTTAGAAGATCTATCAGACTTTATCCTCAGTATTTCTAAGAGTATCACCTAACTCCTGCCATGGCAAAGCACCATAATATTAAATAGGTACATTGTGAATGGGGTTTTGGCATTTCTGAGGTCACTAATTGGAGTTGGATGGGATCTGTACTGTTATGGCAGCCACTTTATTCTGTTCTTTAAGCTTTGAGGCTTTTAACATCACACTCAAAAATGTATTGTTATTCTTGAATAATGAAGGAGATACAATACTTTGCATCTCAAATGGTTTCACAATGTTTGATGACACGAGGCTAATTAGCTTCATTTTTCAGATGTACAAAAAGATGAGAACCTAACAATTTACAGAAGCAGGCATTGGAGCCCTAAACCTTTTTTTTTTCCACCAACCCAGATAAAGTCTTGAAAGCTAATGTGGGCAAGGAAAAAGATGCATATAATTAATTAAAGGCCATTTCATAAATTTCTGTCTACGTGACCATAATTTCATGACAGGTTAAATGCACAAGTTAAAATAGGACTCAAGAGTCCTGACTTGATTTTAATGCTTTAACCATGCTTTACCAGTGAAATAACACCCCCTGAAGATGTGTGAAGTATTAATTCTGTGTAGCTGAGAATCAAAGTATTTACATGTTTGTTTATTTACTTATACAATGGCATTTCAAGCTCCTTTAATATCATTCCTGTGTCTGGGTGCCCTCCAATTACATGCTCAGATGTTAGATAAGATAAATATTAAAATAATTAGTGTCTATAATTATTGCGGTTGCTGCCAGAAGCCCTTTTGATACCATGTCTAAGACCAAAAAGGAAACCTGATTCATGTAAATTAGTTGATCATAATATAGTTAAGAAAGAATCACTACAGCACCAAACACAGCACTGACAGTGTTGATAAAAACAAAGATGTACAGATCTTGAAAGGTTGGGGCACTGGGGACTTTGCTGGAATGACATTTGGGGAAGGGAGAGCTGGGTTTAGGTGAGGACCAATACAAATCTTCTTCCTACTCTACCTACTGCATTCCTTGCAAAATTCCTTGTTATCAAGTAGTGCCAGACCACTTTCAATCTAACCAGAAAATCTTCTGTGCAAAGGTCAAAGGCCATCAAAGTCACCCTTGTCTTGCATGAAGAAAGTTCTTGCAAATTTTACGTTGATGCCTGGGGTGAGACTTATCTCTCCCACCTCCAGGTACAAGCAAAGCCAGTATCTTCAGTAGAGCTACTCAGTGAAAGAGATGGGCACCTCCGGGATGTTGTTGACCTCTTGTTAAAATTACTGTCTCAAATATGTGTGATATTCAAACCTTAGAAGTGCCTTATGCTCTCCACTTACTGCTGAGAGACTCCAAACAACGACCTGTAAGTAAACTTCTCTGGAAGGTCCAAAGTTGTCCGGGAAGAATCCCAAGCCTCATGACATGTGATTGTTGACTAGATATATCTGAAAAGGGCATTTTTCCAGCTGGATATTTTGAACTCTAAGCATGGGTAAGTAGAGGAACATGTAGCAGCCAGGTCACACAGCAAACACAGTCAGAAACGTCCCATAAGAGACCTCAGGGGAAAAACCAGCTATTTTCTTTGAATCACTGGCCAGCTCCCATAGACAGTAAGGCAGGTTGCAGAGATCAGAGGACTCTAAATGCATATAATTTTTCAGAGACAGAAGACATTTCCCTGGATATTTATTACAAAGAGTAGTTGAACTCCAACACTCTATTGCACACAGCTCAACTGGTGGGTATATTTCAGGGTGCAATTTTGTTACTGGATTAATTCCAGCCTTAGTTTCACAGCTCTACCACCACCAAAAGCAATTACATTGATGCACTCGAGAGCAGAGATGGACTTTCCCTGGCCACTTAAAAATCTAAAGGATGCAGGTCAAATGCTGATCCAAGTCCAGCACAAATAAGAAGTATCTCCACCTTCCTTAGGTATAAATGTACTGGGATACCGGTATAAAAGAGTGACAGAGGAGTATCAGACCAACACTTTTCCACCTCTTTTTTTTTATTGATAGAGGACACATGTGCTGTGAACATTTTGAAGGAAGATTACCACCTTCATAGCCCCCCTCACTGAATATCAACTGAGTGTGGTCAAGATTACATGCCAGGCTTGAATCTCCTCCTGGGAGTTTCTTTTTGAAAAGGCTCACACTCCAGAGCAGGTAATGTCATTTATTGATCATGTCTGACGGGTTGTCTGTTCCTTTGAGGTCCAAGAACGGCTGACAGCCCAGGAAGTTCAACATCCAACCCTCGCTCAAGGCTGATCCAAAGACAGCATATGAGGTGGGAGGCTTTCCATCAATACCAGTGGCTCTGAGGATGGACCTCAAGGGAGAGGAGAGGATCTTTTCAGAAGCAACATCTTCCAGAAGGTCAGGATCTCAGTTGATTCATACTTCTGAATCAACTACTGAGTCAATAGAAGCAATCTTGCTGCTTTTAGTCCTGCAAACTGCCTCTGCTTTCCTGAACACAAATCATTACTCATGCAAAGGCCAAATGCCATGGG
Organism: Zapornia atra; assembly: GCA_013400835.1. Lineage (NCBI taxonomy): Eukaryota > Metazoa > Chordata > Aves > Gruiformes > Rallidae > Zapornia > Zapornia atra. The sequence goes on from VZTU01011391.1 coordinate 322,601, forward strand.
AAAACCTTAAGGCTGGAGTACCTAAGGCAGGGGAATGGACTCAGAAATAAATGAGCCAATAATTGTGTGCAGGGGCATTTGAAATTAGATCATACACTTTTATACATAGGAAGAACTTAGCAGGAGGGATGGAGAATAAACTGATTATTTATGTTTGTGGGTGCTCATCCAGCTGAGATATACTTTGATATGCTGAGATGTGCTAGAGCTCCTGCAGGCCTGTGAGTCTATCCCATGTACTGCTGCTCCTGATCCATTACTGCAGCTAGTGTGGACACAAATGTCTCTGCACCCAGGAGCTGTGAAAAGGGCACAACCCTACCTTAGGTAATGCAGTACACCCATGATCCTAAGCCACAGTGAGCCACCAACATGAAAAATTATCAAAGACTACATCTAAAATATATTACAGAACTGTCTAAAAACACCTAGAAATCTTTGTGATCATCCTGAAACAAGAAAAAAAAACTGTTCATCTGGATTTATCTTCACCCGAACGCTTACCAAAATCAATAAAATTCTGTAGGCATGATAGATGTTTTCCTTCCGTGACATTGGATTCTCATTTACTACAGACTTCCCACTGCCATAAAGAAAAAATAGTTCATGTTCCTAATGCAGCAGGAGATTTATGATGGAGAAGAGAGAAAATTTGAGTTGCAATGGCCTGAAGGGAGAACACAGTCAAAGGAACACAGTAATTCCTGGGAGTGAGCAGAGAATGCGATCTGGCAATTGATTTTAGTAGCGCTGGGATGAAGATCTGGGTTGGATGAGGCCTTGAGCAGCCTGGTCTAGTGAGAGGTGTTCCTGCCCATGGTAGGGGAGTTGGAACTTCATGCTTTAAGGTCCATTTCAACCCTAACCATTCTATGATTCTAAGTCTGAAAGCAGATTAGAGTTGAAGGGTTATTTACTCTGCTTACACCATAAAGGTGTATAACATCATGTCAGAGATTTGGTCAAGTAGGCCAAAAGGAATGGAAAAAAAATTCAGTGAAAACACAGGATCATCTCTCCAAACAATGTAAGTCATGTCTGAAATGGTGACACACTCTATCCTGATCCATCTTCCTCAAGAAAACCAAGCACTTTTGTACTTTACCAGCTTGAGGTCTTCAAGAAGCCAAGAGCCATGAAGACATACCACTTGAAGGCTTGGAAAGCCTCATTCCTCCTACCTGCCTTCCAACTAAATTGTATCTAGGAAAAAACCTCCCAGAGACCAGATACTTCCACTCAGTTTGAGCAACTTCCTCTGCATCATGGGCAAGTGTAAACTGAGACATGCTGCTGAAGCCAAGCAAAACATGGGTGTTGTCCACATTAAGGGCAAGAGGGAGAAGGGAGACTTTGAAACATTGACTCAGAACAGGGATAATGAATTTCATGCTTAGAATTTGTGTGATAGAACTTGTCAATTTTCTAATGAGATGGTAAAGAGAAGTGCCTTACCAGACCCTGCACCCAGTTTTTACACCTCCCTCTTTAGAGCAAACATAACAACCATTCCTGTGTGCCATCCATGAAATACCTACACAACAGGAATATGTCATCAGATCCGTAGGCTTCCACCTTCCTCTCCCATGACCCTTTTGGAAAAGGTCCACTAAATCCAAACAATGTTGACAGGCCCATGTGAGAGCATAGCTCTTTTTTTTGATGCACAGGATTTCGTAGAAAAGCTGCCCTATGGAAAAATTAATAGACAACAACATCCCTATTACGTACGTATATATAGCACACACAGTATGAAAATTCTTATTGAAAGGTTATCAGCATCTGACAGACTTAATCGGGTTTTCATAAAGGAAAACATCCTGCCTGCTATTAATGGAAAGACCCTGGGTGACTGCTTAAAAATCCATCATAGGTTCGCTCTCTCCTTCCTCATTTTTGGCTTTCCCATGGGTCCTGTTCAATTCCTGCTTGAGGATCCTCCTCTCTCCCAGCTCAGCATAATTCTATATTCCACTCCACTTCCTGTCCCATACTGGTACTTTTTTTTTTTTTTAATTAAAAAAAAAAGTCTATTATGAAGCAGCTGCAATCAAGAATCACAGTTCAGGACCTGTGCCCATTCATTACTGTTTCCTCAGAGTCCCTAAATATAGCTTAAGATTTATCACAGAATCTATAAATCTGCTCCAGTGTGACTCCACAGGAAGTAAATTCATCAGCGATCATTTCTGCATGCATGCATAGAAAGGATGACCTTCTGCAACTAGGTTGAGGTTCTGCACGTGAGACAACTTCACCTCTTGCAGAGGGCTCCTCTGGGCTCTCTTGCCATGGGCAGCCTGGGCATGTGGGGGAAGAAATACAGAGTCTCAAGAAACCAAGAGTCATCAACGCCCCACTGCATTCACAGTAGGTCAAATTGATCTCTCTTGACTTCTTAATTATTCATAATGACCTCAGCTGAGAGACAAAGCTCACCTATGACTGGTGAATATTAGGGAAAAATAATTAAAAGCAGAATTGGAGCTGAAGGGTTGTATCCTGACCTCGATATAAAGCAACCCAGTTCTGTGGACAGCAGTGCTCCCTGCAGTCAATGGGACCACCTCAATTTACACACTGGGTGATTTGTGTCTTACTGAGAAAAGAGTTATCCAGTCAAGTAGCTTAAGAAGATTAATGTACTACTAATACAAAGATAGTTAAGTAAACGATTGCACTATAATATTGCAATACAGTATTAATTGGGAACTAAATCAGTTCATGAGCTAAGTCTAAATATGCATGCAGAAGGTCAGCTAATTATCAGTGTTAACCAGAACACCAGCCTGCAAGGCTCACAAACAAGCCTTCCCTGAGTATTTCAGTCACTTCTGTCTTCCCAGAGGACAGGTTCTCATGAATTATTTCAGTGCCTCTGGAGTCGACAGTAACCCAGAGTGGAAATGTAAAAGGACAGGTTAAATAACCAGGTGTTTTGTACGTTGAGAGAAAAAAATGAGTTGAACTTCAGGTCAAAGCCTTAATTTAAACTTATAACAAGGGAAATATACTTCTAAGATAGAGTGATCCAACATCCACACGGGAGTCTGCATATCCTCAGGGCATTGTGTGAAACAGGTATAAATTTGCTATACATTCGTGTTGTGCCTTGGTTTCTGTGGAGTTGTAGCTTAGATATTCACACAGGCACGCACAGAACATCACACAACCAATAACAACAGACAGGTGACAACAGGTGCCCTCCAATTCTCCAGATGAAGGCGTACTTACTCATAGACATGACACATTCTGCATCTCCTCTGCTGACAAGGTATGGAGTCCATACCACTAATAAGCACGCATCAGTACCTGTACATGTATATTTTTACAGAAGAATGCAACCCAAAAAAATGCATTAAAAGGCAGTGTGAAGATTAAATCATTCAATCACTGAAATGTTAAAAACCACCAGATTCAACCCTCCCTCTACCTCCATTGTTCCTTCTATATACGATGATCACACAGAGGTTTTTTCCTTTTGCCTCATCCAGGGCACAAGGAGAACATTGCCCTTCACAAACCCTTACTCCTCATGCCTGCCTTCCTACAGATCTGTCGAAGCTGATGGGTTTTCCATGGTGCTCATCAACCTGCATCCAAGCACTTCAGAAGTGATAGATTTATCCTCACAACATGACTTTGAGGAGAGAAGGAGTTATTATCCATTCTCCAGATCTGGGGATGGAAGGGGGTCAAAGAAATGAAGCCCTGGATTTGCAGTTCAGGTTGAGAGAAATCCTATGTTTTTAAATAATTTGATATATGCAGCAGTGATCCATGCACAAGATTCCCCCCGACTCTAGATACCACTAAGAACACTGAACATTTCTGCAAGGCAGAACTCAGGGTGTCAAATTAGGCAACCCCCAAAAAGAAGGATCACACAATTAGAAGACTCGATTGAGTCTTCCCAATGACACATATATTCTCTATGAAAAAGGTAGGGATAAATGTGACATGTTTTAATGCTTAGTTTACAGTATTTTTCCGTAAGATCCTCTATTATCCCAAACTGCAAAACATAAGACAGATTTCCTCTAGTCCCTTCATCAAACAGTCCTGAGTTAATCAGAAATCTTGTTGACTGAAAAAGATGTATGAGTACATGTGGTTTATGGCAGTGTGTGCTGTAGCAAGTAGCACAGTGCAATAGGAGTCTGGAGTGAAAAAACTACCTGTGATGAGGACCCAAAAACTGTATTTTGCTGGGTTGCTTCAGGTAGTTTTAGTTTGTCCCTGTGATCTGAGCTCCCATTAGTGTAGTAGTACATCAGGTGGGAGCCCAAGGAATATTGCATGAGCCAAGATAAAATCTCATCATCCTAAATTGATGGAAAACCTAAAGTATTGGGAAATACTAATAAACCTAAAGTATTGGGAAATCGCTTCAAAAGCACACTGCTAATCTGAACCTAAATGCAGTTCTAGGTGCATCCAAAGAACACTCATAATTCAAACGCGTAGGAAGAAGATAAGATCCTGTGGATGGTGTTAATTACAGCATTTCTTATTTCTTCAATCTTGAAGCATTGAGCTTTGCAACCTTAAAAATGTCCCTTCAGTACTGTGTGCATGTCTGTGTGCACATACATGTACTGATATGGGACCAACGCAGCCAAAAAGTTCACTGAGGCAGATAAATCAAGGTGATAACACTGAAGTTAATATAGGAGGTCTTGATTCAAGTCTTATTGCATTACTCATTAGGAGTCTTTCCACTGATGTCAATGGACTTTTGCTTGGATCATCAGTAAAATATAGTCACCAGAGTCACATCAGCACGGCAGCTATTACTCAAGCAAACTCCCACAAGGCATCTTGCCTGCAAAAACCCACAAGATTTGACCCCAGTAATGACTTCCATGGTGTTTTCTACACCATATAGATTATTGAAGTAGAGCCATGACTCAGAGGGCTTTCCTGCTCCAACTTGCCTATCATCAGCTCTTCCCTGCAATTTCAGAAATTAAGAAGGGCAGAGTCACTGTTTGCAAGACATTTGCCCAAGAACAACAGCTCTTGGCCTTTTCTGTAAACCAACATTTCCCCATGTGTTAAAGGGAGGGAGAGAAACAAAAAAAAACCACAACCCCAAGGAAAAAACAAACAAAAAACATAATAAAAAAACAACCATACAAAACCCTTCAAGACATTAAAATTCTGGAATATTTGCCTTGGAAGAAGAAAAGAAATAAAATCTGTAACTGAGAAACTGGTAGACCACTCATGCTGATTTAGCATCATGGGCAGTAATCAGGGGGTATATGGTGTAAGAGATCTTATTCATCCTGCTCCTGGCATCAGAATATAAAATAATTGATGCAAGAACTCTCAGGACAAACTGTATATGTTTCCTAGAGCATACGCAGACAGAATGTCTGTATTTGTGTCCTTCTTAGGATTCCCATCCTCCAAGCTGGCCCCTATCCCACTTCATCTCACTCCGTGACCTTAAGAGCTATGAAACAACATCAGAAGGAAACTGCAAGAAGAAGGTGTTTCCAGCTTTTAGGGGAAAAAAAATGAGAGCCAGAAACTCAGGAGCCAGTCCCCTCTAAAGCAAATGGAAAGAAATGTATGTTCAAATACAATAATACACATGTGCAAAATAATGTCGTGTGAATCCTCCTCTAATTTTCACTATTGCTGAGGTCCTGGAATCAATATATTAGTCCAGCTGCAGTCCGTTGATGAGTGAAAGGAGGGAAAGGTTGTAGCATCACGAATTAAAAAATAATAATCTCTCAAGCTTAATATCAGCAAAGATGATTATTTCCTTTGATTTGTCAGGCTAATTGAAAATAGCTTTATAGTTCGCAGATAATTAATTAGGAGCCAACAAGATCTCCATTTGCATCTCAGTAATTCTTCACTCTTTTATTTCAACATTTAGCCTTTATGCTTAAAATATTCATTGAGAAAGCAGAAAGGTGATTAACAGAAGATTTTAAATGTGTGCCATTTGTTCTGACCTTTTTTTTACACATTTTTGTCAACAGAGTAAAAAGAAAAGAATATACAACATTACAAAGCAATTACTGCCTGTTCTGCTTACATCTGCTAAATCCTCCTTTATGGTAGACATAGTTTAACTAGGTTCATTTTGAAACAGAGGAGGAAAAAAAAGCCCAAATAAAGGTCAATCCTCTTCCTCTCCTCCCCCATTCCCAAATCAAATGACTCTTTGACCTCTGTATAATCATCGTGAAAGTTTCAAAGTGGTCTTTCTTACATGAACCATCCTTACTCATACGAGCCACCCTGGAGAAGAACATTAGCCCATGCCACTGTTACCTTCATTAGTTATCACCCAAGAGAAAATGGATTCAAACCAGCATCTGACAGTTACTGTGATATTTTTCCATCCACTTGGCATTGAAAGGCAGGAGTACACACATTTCTGGGTGAAAGAACTCAGTTATTTTATTTCACATTTTAAAAAATTAATTTGCAGGTCACATCTGTTGAGGTTTTTATGTTTGGGGGGTTATTTTTTTGTTTGGAGTATTTTTAAGCATTTTCTCATAGCCTTGGCAACCTCTGTTTTATCACACCATGCTTAAATCTCTAGCAAATGGAGTGGGGTGATAAGACGTTTAACCCTCTATCTGGAAAGTAAATGCCCAAGCCTTATGATGGTATAAAGAATCTGTCAGAGTAAATACTGAAGACTAAAAGGAGAACAGATTCCTAACAGTTAAAAAGCAAGAAATCAAATTATAAGAGCCAAATGTTGATACTAACAATAATTAATACAAATGGCATTTTTTCAAACAGAACTCTTGCAGGAAGGGGGCTGGCTGATGGCCTTTGAATTTTTTTGGGATCTGTCCTCTCTCTGCCATCAGACCCAGGCTTTTGTAACAGGTTGTGCCCATTACTCCAAACAGAGGGACAGGATCTGGTCCATCTCAATTTCACATCAAGATCTCAACTTTACACCATTAAACTACACCATATATACTCGGGCGCCTTTCCTAGTACTGCCCAAAAAGTAGCCAGGATCATAAGGGCCTTGCCATACCTTTGCACTTATCCCAGTCCCACATTGTCCTCAACACAGGTTTACCACCGTGGTGGCCACAGTTGCCTGAGACCAAAAGGGATCCATCCCATGTGCGAGCTCAACAGTAGGCTGGGCTGAGGTTCAGGGGACAGTGAGCACACACCAGAGAGTGGGGTTACACTAACATGCAGTCCATTTATTTTTGAGGGTTGGGTTGGTTTTTATCCTTTGTTCTGTGCTGTTGTGGGTTTCTTTATATATATATATATCAAGCCACCACAAACACTGTGTTGGCCATCAGCATGAGTGCAGAAACACACATTCCCATATCCAAGGCAACTAAGTAATAAATACCATGAAAACAATTTTTTCCAAAAAAAAAAAAAAA
>VZTU01011391.1:330016-346015 GCA_013400835.1 Zapornia atra
TCCCCCACCCCCAAGCACAAAAGACTTTTAAGTCAACAGAATTTAATCTAGTTTATTCTCAAAAAAAAAAAAAAGGAGGAAAAATATGAAAACCAAATAAAACAAAAAAAAGCAGGTCTTATCACTAGCAGTAAATAAATTTGTACAACCATTCAGTCTGTATAACAGGATGAAATAAATCTACATCTTTCTTATTTTGGTGTATTGAATTATACATACAAACAACAATTACAGGAACTTGTTCACAATGCATATAGACCTGGAGAATGGCTATCCGAAAAACCCCTTGTTGGCAATGTCTGCATGTTAACACTGATTGCCTGACACCATTGGTACTTCCTATGTAAAAGGCCCATGGCCCGAAATGAATGATCTCCCTACAGGTTTTATTTATTTAGTTATTTATTTAGTAAGTTAGTTAGTTAATGCATCATCAAAACCGTTCTAGCCAGCCCCCTCCCCAGAAACAAAAAAAAGGAAACCGAAAAGGAAAAAAAAAACCAACCAACAAAAAAACCAAAAACAACCAACCAACAGAATAAAAACCAAAATGAAAATAAAATAAAAGGAGAAGACATGACTGGCAGTTGGTCCATTTGTTCGTAAGACCATGTTTCCTCTTGGTCTGCATTGTTTATTTTTCTGTTTGGTTTTTTTTTTTTAATTGTCCTCCCGTCCTCTTTTTCTTTTCCAAAAAAAAAAACCAAAAAAAAAAATCTCTCGGAGTCCTTCATGCCTTTTTCTTTACAGCTTCCCAGATGCAATAAAGTCTTCCTCAAATGTACAGTATTTCTTACAATATAAGTTATATGCAATGTTCAGCGGTTTTAATTTTATTATTTTTTTTTCACAGCACTAGAGATCCTGTCCAATAGGGAATGCAAGTTCTGAATGGCTTATTCACAAATGGTATCCAGATTCAGTGGGTAAGAATACATAGACGCCATAGTGAGTTCCTTTAAAAAGTGGCAAACATCATTTTCTTTAAACTTTTTTTTAACTTTTTTCTCTTTTTTTCTTTTTTTTTTTCTTTTTTTGTGCTTTTTGTAGTTTTTTTTTCGGTGGGTTTTGTGGGTTTTTTCCTCTCTCTTATGCCTTCAAATAACATTTTTATTTAACTTTTTTTTTATTTATTCTTTTTACCCCCTCCCATTTGATTCGGGACGTCAGACCCATAACCACACGCCTGCAAAAATGCAAGTATATAAAGTAAATCTCATTTTGAGACTGTAAGCATTCAGCAGGGAAGTCTCTTGCTAACCCATAGCAGTGACCATACTGGAAGGATGGTGAGGTCCGAAGGAGAGGCTGGATGGAGGATGCATCGGTGTCGGTGTAGTCAGCATGTGGCTGGAGTGACTGAAAGGTGAAATGTGGCTGATGGAGGACATGTGTCTGGAGAGGGCGGCGGGGTTAAAGGAGCTGCTCTTGGGAAAGTCTTCAAGGTTGTCATGGACCTTTTTGCACTTTTTGGATTTGCTAGACATTTTTCGGTTTCTGGTCTGAATTCCTTCCTTCTTCATAGTCAGGGGTCTGTTAATCTAAACAAAAATCAATTATTTTTTTTTGTGCTTCCATCCTTTCTCCCCAAATCACTGCGGAACTTGTCTGTCCCATACCCAAGCAGCCCTGGGGAGGTGCCCAGGACCAACTGTAGAGTCAGCAGCCCACCTCCTCCCCTTGTACACCCCATGTACCACAGCTACACAACTTCTCCCCACCATGCCAGATCCCACCAGGAAATGCCAAGTTCCACTGAAATTTCTGAAGATGACAGAAAATTGCCAGCAGAGCCCCACAGGAGCAAAACATACCCAAATAACTCACAGCAGCTGAAAAATTTCAGCTATCTGCACATTAGGTAATTGCACCATGTTTAGGAACGAAACCAATCATTATCACCTTGAAATATTCCCCACAGACACTGTCTCACCCCGAGGCTTCCTGACTGATCTAAAACCATTAGCAGCAAGAGCTGCTGGGATTTCAGTGCAAACTTTCACAGCAGCCTTAGGCAGGTGGGCAAACTCTTCACAAAAGGGATGGATGTTTGTCTTGCTGTTCTCCTTTCAAAAGGTTTTGCTCTGCCCATTCTTTCAGGTTTGTTTCATTCTCTACAGTTTATTTCTGAAGTCTTACAGGGTGGTTTTTGGGGGTGTTTCTTGGCCTAACACAAGTATCTGTGCTGCCAGACAGGGTGTTTTCTACTTGTGGGCAGACATAGCTCAAAGAAACCTAAGCATTATATTTTTCTGCATGAATACACACAACAGCAGTGACCACCCAAACACCCATCAAGGCTAGGAAACAGTAGCAAGAGGTCTGTTAGACCTTCTGTACAAAACTCTTGTCACTGCATAGAAAGGCAGCATCACAACATGCATCAGCACAGGTGCCATGAAAACCCCAAAGATAACACTTGGGAAGGGATGTGTGGATCCAAGATCTATAAACATCCTTAAAAATCTGGAGCTGGGAGTCTACATGGGGAGTTGTTCGAGTCTTGTACTGGCTCCTCCGCAGAATTTCACCCATAGCAGAAAGCAGGAGAGGCCAGCAAACCACTATGGGGCTGAACACCCCTTTTTTACAATAAATCTGAGCAAGCAACAAGTGTTGATGGATATTCTACAAAAGGGCAAGAAGGGAAGGGAACTGGATCCACTATCCATTGGGAATTGCTGCCTCTACCCTGGTAAGAACAATAAAAAGAAGATGCTGCAAGGGTCCTAGGCAGAACTTCACTCATAAGAACTTAAATCAGTGCAAGGGACAAAGCACTCCCTTCTTCCAGATCACAGCCAAGTTTCTCTTCTTGTTCATCAGCCACTGCTTGGTGCCTTTCCCCACAGCATGGGAATCATTCACGGAATTCTCTCCCTGGGGGGGCAGGAATACAATAGCTCCCTGTTATATGAGGAGGTGGAGGCATGGGGAGAGGAAAGACCAGGCTCATCTGCTCCAGTTTTGGCATCCCAAAGTTCGTCATCTCAGGCTGAATAAGTGACCTCAGGCTCTCCGTACCAGCAATGACGGGAAACTTCACCTCAGCCCAAAAATGGGTGACTAAAAGGCTGATTCCTCTATCTCTGGATAGGGAGCCAGAGCAGCCCTGCTTGCCAGCAGCTAAAGGTAGGAAGGAAGAATCTGCCCATGTGCAGCCCAACAGCAGCCCTGGGGCGGTAACAAGCAAAAACCTCAAATGTCATGGGTTTTAAACACAACATCACCCGTCTCCCTAGCTTCCTGTCCTTGCCAGGAGAACAGGGATGCACACACAAGGAAGGAAGGCCCTTTGCTCCAGCTGGATGGCTGGGATAGGAAAGGTTTGCCTGACCTCTTTTAAGTCAGCCAGCGGGGATGTGTTGCCCAGGTTCAAAGGCAGGAGGAAGCCCCAAGCAAGCCCCACCAAGCAGCAATGCTAGAGGAGACCTGGAAGTCACGATCCCTGATGAATCCAGCTGAGATTTGGGGAGACACACGAGCCCCTGGCTCTCCAGCTCCTAATGAGGATTTTCTTTACCACACAAAGGCTCAGGGGCAGCCAGAACTGATTTCCAGGTGAAGCTGCAAAGGTGCAAGCTCGGGAGCTGGTGGTGACAAAGCAACATCAGCCTGGGACCAGGACTGTGCTGGCTTTTGAAGCAAGCACTGGGTCTTCACCCTGTGTAGCTAGGTGTCATGTCCTGCAGGACAGTGACCACTTCCTCAAAACAGCATCTCTCATGTTTCGCTCAATCACTAAGAACAGGTTGGCCCATGCCATGATGTGATGTGAAAGTTAAGGATGGAGATACCATTTTTGCTCAAGCTGGTGACAAAGCCACAGCCAGCCCTGCAACTGGGGTCAGGGATACCATCCAAGCTGTTAGCTGGGCACACCCTCTTGGTGTATGTGGTCTTACCCTCCCCTAGCAAGTACCTGACCCAAGTGCCAAACAGATAAGGACTCAGATAAATGCCAGGAGGAGTGAGACCAGCAAGCTGGAATTTTTTCCACTGACTTCAAAGGCCAGTCACAGCAAAATTGATGTGATCCCCAAAATATCAAAACCACAGACCCATCTCCGTTTCTGGGACAGAGAAGCAAGAGTCCTGGAGGGAAGACCTTCTCCATGAAAATTCATATAATAAAAATGGTAAACACATGTGAAATTAAAATTAAAACACATGTATATGAAATCCATTAATTTCAGATGGAGCCAATTAATTTTGGGCAGGAATTACACTCTTTGTTTTATCCTATGCAAAGTACTGACTGCTCTGCCCTCAAGACACATAGCCCTGCTTTAGGACATTGTGAAAAGAGGCTTTCTCTGAGAACTTTTACCATAAACAATGGCAACTCACTCATTTTTATGGGCACGGGTCACTCTGCTGTACAACTCCAGCAGGTATACTACCACCCATCCTTGAAGTGAGTGAAGGCTCATCCCCCTTCTAAGAAGGACTAAAATAGCAAGGATGAGAACCTCACATTCAACAGATCAAATCCGGGGATAGTCCCAAACATTATAGGTCTGAACTTGCTCTGACTGAAGACAATGGGATTTTGCCATTGACCTGAATGAGGTCCTGTCACTGAAGAGGATTTATCCTTCAGACATAGCCATTACAATGTTGGGTTAATCTTTCAGGCTGGCTGTATCTTAGAAAGCACTCTGGGATGCCACAGGATGAAAGGCACCATATCAATGTGAAATATTAGTCATTGTTAATACTGGTGTTAATGGAGCTGGCTCTTGTGGAAGTCAGTGGGAGAAATGCCAGCAGCTTCACTAAATGCACCCCAAGACTATTATGATTATTGCTTATATCCTACTGATAAATGGGTTTGCTTAAGCTGTGGGAATCAACAGTAAAACAAATTGCTATGGCCCCTTGAAAACACTGCTCGGTGAAAGAAGATCCTTTTCACTGCATCACGCCCAGTGTGGACTTAAAAACAGGGTAAATTTTGTCTTCAGGTGAACCCTAATGATCCAAAGGTTCAAGAAAAAGTCATTGAAGAAAAGGCAAAAGCAGGAGGGAGTGAGGGTGAGTAAAAAAAGCATCCAGGAATTTGCTACAACCTAGCCTTGAAACAGGGTTAAGGAATCTGCCAAGCAGTCAAAGACCTTCCACTGGCATTGACACAACATCTATGCAGACACACTCAGCTGTTTGGGTGGCACACTGGGAAAGACGTGTTATGATGACCCTCTCTGACACATCTCCTGAGGGAGAGCCCATATAGATACAGCTACACAAGTGAAGCAAGACCACAACCTACACAAGTGGGTCTCGCACTTCAGCAGACCAGATCAATTTGCAGCAACCAAGGAACTTTGTCCACATGCAACCCCCAAACTTTCTCCCTGCCTTAGACTGACTAAAGGATGATGCTGGTGGCATTCACCAGGCCATTAGCACAGCTCCCTAGCTGTAAAGAGAGGACACCTCCATGAAGCTACCCCCACCTTACCACTGGTCTCAAAAAATTCACTCGTATTTAGCTTCTGAAACACAATTTGGCCTTCACCATCAACGCCTCCAAAGTCTTTTGGGCTGGAGAATAATGCTCCAATTCTCTGCCATTGTGAACCTTTAGAGCTGAGGGTGGTATGTTCAAGGACTACCAGCTGCTGTTTCTCACCACAGTAGTAACTAAGCACCATCTTTAAAAAGTTTAAAGAAAAAGAAAGGAGGATCTACCCACTCAGAGCCAAATTTTAGTATCCTTGCCCAGTTACATTTCTGCACACAGTATCTCAGTCCTCTAAGGGTTTGTTTCATTTAAGCAGGTCCCATTAACAGAGTTGCTCATAAGGCAAGATGCTACTTGACTTTGGTAAGTAGCTGTGCTGAGCTTTTAAGCAGCTGCTGGTGTTTTTAATGAATATGAAAATGATTCCAATACGCTCAAGGCCTGCCCCATGTCACAAATTTCACAGCTGGATAAGAGTTTCCCTAAACAATGGATCTAGGGGTCAATTCAGGCCAACTAGATTCACAGTATTAGTTGAAAAAGAAAAGGATGTCTTCTTGAAGGCACATTTCCAGAGAACCTCAGCACTTGAGACACCTTAGGGGAGATCCCTCCAGTCTGCTGTCTACAATGCAGGCAGACATATTTGAAAATATCCTATCACCTTTAGTAGTCATGGGGAGAAGCTAGACCATCTTCAAGGGTACAAGTCAGCCCATCCAAAAGCAGGCACCTCCATCAAGTCAAATGAATGGCACCAGAGGAGAGCCTGTTTTCTTCAAAGGGCTTTCCTGGGGTACAGGGAAGTAGTGCAGGTATAGGTGTCCCTCCATATAGATCTCCAAAACTCCATGGCTTAAGCCCTACCACTGGCAGCTACAAGGCCAAAATGAAAACATACTGCAAGCATCGGCTCCTCCAGTAAAACTGGATGACCTTGCTCCCTCCTTCCATGGAAATAGCAGAGAATATTTTCTTGTGATATTCTGAGAGTTTTCACTCTGGGTCCCACCCCTTTGTTTGCAGTGATCACACTGAGAGTTTGATGACAAGCTTTGCTTGCTACATAGGACTCAAGACGTGCTGAGACACCTGCCCACCAAAGAGTAAACACATTTTCCTTTTTTCCAAGAGAGATGCCTCTCACAGAACAGGTGAAGAATTACCCTGGTTGGTTTTGGGGTTTTTTCTGCTTAATCCAAACTTGTTTACTCATCCCAAGAAACTGAAGAGCTTGAAATAACAAATGGAAGAGACTGAGACACCACAAGGGTTGGGTGCCCCATGGAAACCAATCTGCCTTTGATGTGTTTGTGTGGGTGGACATGAGGGCAAAACATAGCCTGAGATTTCTAAGTCAAATATAAAGCAAGTGACCACTACGAAGAAAAAAGAAGGGGTGGGGGAGGGGGAGAAGTGATATCAAAGCAGAGAAATTTAAAGACTTTTCCTTCTTCTGACATAATAATTCTTATAATGCCACATGTGGAATAAGAGTAACAAGCGTAGCCTTAAGACTCATTCATTAGCAGAAGACTTTTCAGATCCCTTTTAGCCAAAGCTGGCTTTGGATGGAGATATTAGATTAAGTCTGCCAGCCACTTCATTTCGTTTTTTCTCCCCTTCCATGACAGACACTTTAAAATTCACATCACAGGTTGAGAAGACTCTGCAACCCGCTAACTAAATCAAGTCCTTTTTGGTTTAGGAATCACTTGTGTCAACCAGGGCAAACACAAGACCTAAATAAATCATCTTTGGGGATGGGTGGAGGGAAGGGACAAAGGCAGCCACAAACCCAAGAAAGATCTAAATAGGTGCTGGCACATTTTGCTTTTTTTTCCCCAGAGTGTGTATTTGCTGGAGGAGCCAAGCTACTCATAGAAGGGGTATCAGCTTGCAGGACAGCGTGTTGTCTTTTCCAACGCGCTGAGCCCAATCAGCAGCAGATAATGTCTCTCTGTGTTGATCCACCCCTCCTTTCTTGGCTCAGGGATAGGAAGGCTCTAACATTACCCACGGGCTGCCCTGTTTATACCTCCCCAAGTCAGATCAGCTACATTTCAGGGGGTGCTAACTCGCTCCAACCCCCAAGGTCCCCAAAAGGATAAAGAAGGTCTCAGCACCACCCGAGACCTGAGACTGGAAATCCTTAAGTCAAGGAAGAGTTCGGACCATCGGGCACCGAAACTGAGGCCCGGTTATTGAGTATTACAGTCACACTTACATTGTGCAGCTTGTAGTAGAGCCCGCAGGCGTTACAGACAGGATCGCCGTTGGCATTTCTCCTCCACAGGGTGGTAGTGGTGGTCTGACAGTTCGCGCAGGACGTGCCCGCCCTCCGGGCTGCAGACTGCGGGAAGGATGGGGGGTGGGATAAGGGGAGAGAAGGAGAGGGAAAGAAAAAACACCCGTGTTAAAAAATAAAAAGGATGTAATCAGCCAAATCGCTGAGAAAGAAAACATCAACCCTGCAAGACTGACGCACATCGGCAGAGGCCTCCAGAAACTGGCTTGTGAGAACAAATAATAATTCTGGAAAAAAAAAATCCCCAAGGTACTTTAATCCCAAATTATATATGAACTGAATCAGGTGCCAAAGGGCATCCTAAAAGTAAGTGCTAAACCTCTGATAGAACTCATCAAAATTAGTAGCGCTGGCACAGCCCATTCCAGAGGGGAAAATATTATTTAAATGCCAACATGTCTTTCCATCTTAATTCTCTCAGACCCCCCCAGGGGTCTAATTCTGCAGTCAGGGCCTGAACCAACAATTGCCAGAGTCAACGGCATGAGTCACGCCGGCTCCAAGCAAGCGCCGGGTGAGACCCACGCTGAGCTCGGTGGGCAGCTGCTCACCGGGTCTGACCGCAAATACGGCCCGGTCCCGTAAATTCAGCTCAGCTTCAAAGGGCACGGGTTCCAGATCGGAAATAACACCGTGGCAAAGAGCAAGAATCCCAACTTTTTAATTACACTCTTCTGCAGCCTAAACCTTCATGTTTATTTAAAGGCTGGTAGGGAGCCTGAAAGACAAATTTACCATTTCATAAAGGGGGAGGGAACAAGGAGAAAAAAAAAGTCTGCGCATCATGGTGTTTAAAGGAGCTTTCTTTTGTTGGCTGTGATAGTGATTTAGCAAAGCCAAAATTTAGCAAAGTTGCTCCTCTTCCACATTACGAGTGTGTGCTTATCATTTAAAAACTCTAACTTTAGCGAATTGTCATTCTGCCACTGGAGGAGGAAGAGGAGTTTGTGAGCTCCTATGTGAATGCATATGCACGCTTGCCTGTGTGCAAGTGCCCACAGCTCCTAAAAAAAAAAAACTTTAGATCCCCGTCCTATCGCTTCTTCATCAACATGACACAGTACCAGAGCTCTGATTTCATCCCAGCGCTGTTGCTTTCAATGGGACTGCTCATGTGCTTAAAGTTAAAACATGTGCTTAAGCGATTTGCCAGATCATAGCAATGCTTGGCACCTTGCAGAACTGAGCCTTTAATGCTCTCTTTTGTGCTCTTACTGTTTCAAATTTACCCCTCACCCCACACAGCCGCACACTGTAGCACATCCAACATTAAAAACAAAAAAAAAACCCACTCCAAAAAAACCCAAGCAAAACCCTACCACATCTTTGGATACCGTACAACAAACCCAAAATGCAAACATGGACACTGGCACAACAGTAGTGTTAATACCAGCTCTTGTTAGGTCATGTTGCAATTTTAATCATAATTGAATGCGGCGTAGGTGGAAGAGAGGATGGGTTGGTTTTGTTTTAGATAGAGCAGGATTTTTACTTTTCTTTTAATTAGACAAAAAGGACTATCTAAAAAAAAATAATAATAAAATAAGTAATACGATGCCCATGAGCATTAGGGTGCGTCACAGAGTGCCTGATCCGACAGTGAGGGGCTCTTGCTGTCTGCCCATGGGGACAGACTATAAACCATGCTGAAATAAGCCGACCTCCAGCCCGACAAGGCCTCTAGCTGACTTCCCTGTGCTGTCGATAAGGAGGAGCTGGGAACAGCACACAGGTCTCTGGTTTGCAAAAATCCCAGTGCCAGCAGAAGAGTAAGCATCCCACCATGAACAGCGGAGCCCCGGACAGATGTGCATGTGCACATAAACACCTTGGTCCCGTTCCCCTCCAGACAGCTCCATGGCCCCAAATTTGATACCCATCAAAATTAGCCGGTCAATGCACGTGCTTCAAGCACAGCACAAGCACAATAGCTTGCAGACCTGGGCTCTGACCAAAACCCGGGGGCCAATTCAGCAGATCTCTGCACCCCTCTGCTCTAGCTCCCGCTGGACAGCATGGGTGGCTCGCAGGCTGGATTGAGCCTCTCAGTGGCAGCTTTGCCCTTATCAGACCCAAAAATCAAGCCTAAGGAAATTCTAAAAACCAGTGATATTTGACTCAGCCCACACAGGGGAAACATCCCCTTTGAAGATATTTGGGGTTTCTACATGGCGCTCGCCGTAATTCCTCTTACGGCAAGTGCGTTTAGAAGATGCGCCTGATCACACCGCCTTGCTACGTTCACACACTCCCTGACATTAAGTCAACACATAAATCACAACGCTCACTGTCTTTAGAAAACCTTTTCCATCTGCCACACTTCCCCCTGCAAAACTTGAGCCTTGTGAACTGCACATTTTAAACTCTCTGCTCTTTCGGTCTGGGGCTGTACCTTTTATGCTGTACCAACTTAGGCTGGAGACACCGGCAGCGGGCAGGAAACAATGAATAATAACACTATTGTAAAACCTCCCAGCAATGGCATCCACTGACGCTAATCACCAGCCTGAGCCAGACCATGTAAGTAATGGGATGACTAACAGGGTGCCCCATATCATCCGTAGGACCAGAGCTCCTGGCCCAGGAGCGTGCAAGCAAGGCCGCAACTTTAGAACCACTGGCAATGATGAGGCAGTAGGGTTGAGGACCATGCAGGAGGAAGCAAGCACCGATAAAGGTGCTTTATTAAGAGGTGTTTTTTGGTGTCTGGATTTATATGGGGTACCCAGAAAGCTGCAAATGTCAGCTTCCTAAAACAAAACAAACAAAAAAAAAAAGACTGCACGTACACAGGCCTTCTGAGAAGGCGAGTACAATCCTTCCAAAACCAGCACGGCTGGAGATGGAAACGGAGATCTCTATATCCACACAGGAAGAAAATCCACAGGAAGGTTTTATCCCAGCAACATCAGTGACAGGGCTACCCTTGGATTCAACAGGGACAGGAACGGTCTCCAAGAGGGCTGTAGAGCTTTTAAGCAGAGTGGTGGCACAGTACCACCTGCCTGTTCCTGATGCCCTCGCCAGCATCTCCAGATCTTCCACCTTCCCCCAAAGCAGATCAGTTGGAGCCCCCTCAACCAGTAAGGCTCCATCCATCTCCCCTAAAGGAAGCCCTTACAAAGACGTCCATTGATTTTAATAAACTTCAGGCTGGGTTCTCAGCATCCAAGGGTTTATTTGCCTTCTCTCCCCAACCCATCAGCGTCCTTTCATTAGTTTCAGCATGCCTGGGATCAGAGCCTACAAAACCAGCCCAAGGTCACAGAGGAAATTTGTGGCAGAAGGAGAGGAGCACACACTGGATTCCCACCCTGAGCCTCCACACACACACCACCTTCCCCAGCCCACTCGCCTTCACAAATCAGGAAGGATCAAGTCAAGCCACAGACACACATCTACCTCGACGAACACAAAATGCAAACATGGGCCCAGCCTTACTATCATTTTTGAGTTGGTTTTTTTTTTTTTTGGGGGTTAGCAAGGGAAAAAAAAAAATAGATGCAAACAGCATTAGAAATATTTCTTTTGGTGTTGATTTTTTTTTTCCCCCAGGCAGTGCTGGAAAAAAAAATACATATATAGAAAAATCAAAAGTTCCCATTTAGCAAAGGCTGCATTCAAAGAGCAGGAACTTTTTTTTTTAGCTTTAACCTTAACTAAAATGCCCAAGATTGAAGTGATTATGCAAGACAAGATCTCTCTTTTTCTTTCTCTCTTTTTTTTTTTCTTCCCCCAAGAATGACCTTTTACAATGTATTTATTTATATAGTTCATTTTACATGTGCTGGGCTGAGGGTGACTCGGGACATTCTTTTGTGGTTCCATCAGACACTTTTTGAAAGCTCTTCCCCCCCCCAGCTTTTCCAGCCGCTTTTCTATTCTGCCTCCCCCTCCGCTTGTTTGGATACGCTCAAGCTCCTGTGTGTTTGGGCTGGGGAAACGGAGCTGTTGTTTAGGAGTTATCTCCAGGGCTCAGATATCCGGCAGCTTTTTCCTAGGAAGTTAACTTTACACATAAAGAAAGAACAAGGAAAAAAAAAAAACCCAACAAAACCCACAAAAAAAACCCAAACCAACCCAATGAGGTGTGTGTTTAAGACAGAAGAGCTGGGGGGAGGAGGAGAAGAGAACAAGAGAGCAGCCCAAAAAAATTTAAATCCCAGCCTGTACTTCCCTCCCTCGAAAGCTTTTCCTTTTTTCTAATAAGGCTATGAAAGATGAGGGAAAACAACATTTTCCTATACAGGAAAAGCTATATAGGAAAGCGCAGAGAGATCCTGCCTTGGGCTGTGCTTTGCCCATGGGAAGTTTGGGAGGAAAAGGAGCAAACCTGCATTTTCCCCCAAAACCCACACAGGCAGGCAGAGCCAATGCCACTGCCCCTCGTAGCGTAACCCCTCCTGGGGCTGAACGCTGCAAATGCTTCCTGGTGCCTGTGGGAATAACACCAGTCCAATCTTGTGGGCATCTCACAGGTGAAGAAGCTAAATCCATGCCTAAGAGGTGCCGGACCAGGAGGCCGTGAGCATCTCCATGGGGACCGTGAAGTTGATGAACCACCCCACTCCTGCCTGCAGGATCTGGCCTCACACAAACAGATGGATCCATCCATCAGCTCAGAAAACCCACGGAGGCACGAGATCTGCTTTTTCTCTGCATTTTGAGCAGCCCCACAGGAACCCGTTCACATCTTTAATCCTAACGAAACCAAACGTGCCTCCATTCAAAACATTCAATAACTTCCCAAGCAGGGAACACTTTTATCCCTCCCCCATGTTTGATATATATATTTTTTCCTCCCCCCCTTGTGGTTTGCCTGATTATTTGCCAAATATACTTCAACGCATTTATTGGCCATGCCCACAGCTTCCAGACCTTTTTGTGGCTTCCAGGGAAATTTGTAAATGGATCATTGGGGATGCTGTAACACACTGCCTTTACATAGTACAGCCGTGAGTCTTGCAACTATTATTTCAAATATTTACCCAGATTTTTCATTTTCCTCCAGTTTCTGTGGCCCTGGGCACACGCTCGGCTTCGTGCGCTCACCAGGCTCACTACTACTTTGCCATTCCCTACTTCATGTCCTCAACACTCCAAGGGGGTGGCAGCTGCCCAGCAGGCAGCAATGACACAATTTGAGACCCACATGGTTCTGGTACAAATGACCACACTGGGTTCAAGTTGCCAGTCAAGCATTTTGCAGGACCAAGTTCTAACCAGTGTCCCAGCGGCACCCAGTACTCAGCTTGGGGCTCCCCTCCACGACACTGTTAACCAAAGGGGATGGAGACACACTTGGAAGGGGAGGACAGCAGTGTGGAGAACCCAAGAGAAATCCTGTTCTCCTGGTAATCTCTTTGATCACTAGGAAATTGTTACTCTGCCCTTGTCACACAGAAAGAGCCACCATCTTTGGGTCACCATCCAGAAATGCTGTGCAGAACCATCTGCCCCATTGCAACCAGGGAGAAAACTCCATTCCAGTTTGCAAGAAGCCCTGGATTTTGATTTTTTTTTTAAAACCTGTTTTGCAGTTTTCAAGAGAACCAGACTGCTGAGGCCCACAGTGCCTGGCAACATCTCTCTGAGCATCTAGCCCCACGTCCCACCCTCTGATGCAGTGGGACCAGATTTTGGAGCTGGCTGAGCTTCCCTGTCCATCCAGAGCTGCTGATAGGATGTAAAAGCTGCAGAAGAAGGAAAATCAAAAACAGAAAAGGAGACTCACCAGCCTTCTCTTGGGTTTGATCAGGGGCCGGTTCTGCCCATTCATTTTGTGATAGAGTCCACAGGCGTTACACAAATAGTGCCCGGTGCCGTCTCTTCTCCACAGAGGGGTTGAGGTAGCCCCACAATTTACACACTCCCTGCCTTCTGGAAACAAGAGAGCACATAGTTCACTTAGGGAAAGTGGAGGTAAAGGGGGCTGGGGAAACACACACCCCCCCAAAAAAGAGCCATCCAAATAAAAAAACCAAAACCCCATAACCAACATCCCGAGAGATCCAGCCATGCCAGACCCTGCCTGTCCTTTCCAAGCTCAGGATGCCCAAGCATAGGTCCAAGTTCATGGCTGAACACATCCCTGGCACAGGCTGGACCTCATCCCATCCCTCTCCCCAGTACCATCCCACAGGCAGCATCAGGCCCATGCCCCAACATCAAAAAGAAGGATGGTGACAATGATGGCCTGAAACCCCATGGTGGTTCAAGGGGCTCCCCAAAGAAGCTCTCACCCCTTCCACAGCTCCCTCCTTGACTGACAATACCCCTCACCCCATATTGAGGGCAGACCAGACAGACCTCAGCAGGCTTTCCAGGAGCCTCCAGGCTCCCCCTGCAATGGATGGATACCAAATTTAAGTCCATACTCCCCTTTCTGACGCATATGGGGACCCCAAGGTCACTTCTTGAGCACTGTCCTGACTCTGAGGGGGGCTGCATGAGCTTGGGGGATGGTTGTTTCTGGCTTCAGGTCAAACCACATCAAAGACCCTCAATATAATCACAAAGAAAACACCTCTGCAGCCCCAGCCAATACACAGACACTTTGCCAGTCCCTACTATGGATTCATTTGCAATTAAGTTTCCACTGCCCGACCTGAAGAAAGCCCTCTGCTTTCCCACTGCATCCTCAGCTTGATGGTCCATCCCTAACATCTGGAATCCCAAACAGCCCCGAGCCCGCCTGAGCCCTGATTAAGGTCTTTCCCTCCTTTTTCTTTTTTTTTCTTGGTGGGTTAACCTCCCAGGTGGGAGGAGGGAACTGGGGGGAGGACAGGAGAAAGGGATGCCTCTCAGCTGCTTTCAGAGGGTTGAGTGAGTTTTGTTGGGTGGTTGGTTTGTTGGGTAGTTGGGGTTTTTTTCTTGCACCTGATGACACTACCAGCCCAACTGAGAGCAGCAGAAGACCTCATCTGGCCAGAGCAGAGCTAACTCAGCACAGAGCCGGCTCCCCGCTGCCCCGACCCAAGTACGTTCGAACAAGAAGGCATCCGCGCCCTAACCACAAACGGCAACCGTTTTTCCAGGGCCTTTGCGCTAAACCCCCTCCTCTCACCACCACCACCCCCCCAAACAACAACAACAACAAAAAAAGACATTTGCAGCCGTTTCTCCCTCTTTCATCCTGCAAAAACACTCCCTCCCTCCTTTTCCTCCAGCACTAACCCCCTTTGTCTGCCAGCTTCCCAGCTTGCTAAAATCAACTTTAAAAAAAAAAAAAAGAGAGAGAGAAAAAAAAAAGGTGTTGCTCCTGGGGTTGGTTTATCACGAACCGCAGATGTGTCTCTCTCGAAGGTAAAGTTAACAGAAAGTGGCAAAAGGAAAACAAGAAGCCGAAGTGGGGGGCGGGGAAAGAAGAAGGGGGGTTGGCGAGACGGTTTGAAAATACCGCGCAGCCGGTGCCCCGGCGGGAGCTGAGGTTCGGAAGGCTCCGGGGGCGGCCGGGGGAAAGCACAACACATCCCGGTTTGAGAGAATAAACCGGTCCCTACCCAGGTCCGTACCGGGGCCAGGCGGGGAGCGGCTCTCGTTAATACCCGGGTCGTTTTGGCCCCTCCGGTTAAACGGGGCAGCCGCTCCGGGGCTGTTTGAGTCTCTGTCCTTCTCTTTTGTTTCACTCCATCTCTCTCTCTCTTTCTCTCTCTCCTGCTTTCATGTACAAAACATACAGGTCTGGGTTTTTTTGTCACTCTAACCGCATCCGGACTCTATTAAAGTTCCTGGCGCTGGATAAACAATGCAACTGTCGCGTGCAGCAGTCTGAAAATAATTGGATTAGCTCAAACATATCAGCTAAATAGAGACAGTCCCTGCTCAGACAGACAGAGTAAATGTCACCCTGGAAAAACCCTGAAAACTGATCTCATTCATGCCAGGCAACCCTGCAGCAGCCTCCTCGGAAAAAAAAGAGAGGAAAAAAAAAAGGCAGAAAGAAAAAAAAAGAAAAGAGTTTTGACTAATCGCCCTTTCCTCTGCACACACACCCCTCGTTGTACACCAACGTCCGAGGAGCTCGGACCGTTCAGTCATCGGGAGCCAGAGCCGCGCAACACCCCCACAAACCTCTCCCCCCATTCCTCCGCGGGGTGCGCCCAGCGCTGGGGCACCCCCCACCATCTCCTCCCCGAGCTGTGCGGGCAGGGGGATGCTTTTGGGGTCTCGAATTGGGGGTGGTCAAAGACCTTGGGATGGAGCTGGATGGGGTTGGAGCGGG
>VZTU01011392.1:0-33299 GCA_013400835.1 Zapornia atra
ACTTTTGTCAGTAATTGTCCTTACTTGTCCTAACTCATGGAGGCTCTGCCTCTTTCTCCTCTGGGAATGAGCAAGTGGCATGTGGTCCTCAGATACTGGTTGGGGATGAACCATTACACTGGGCAACCTATTCCAACGACAAGCCACTCTGTCTGAGAAGAAATTTCTCTTAATCCTGAACCTCCCCTGGTGCAAATTGCAGACATTCCTTCTTGTTTTGTTACTACTTATCTGCAAGAAGAGGCTGACCTCTAGCTCACCACAACCTCTTTTCTGGTAGCTGTAGAGAGAAATAAGATCTCCCTAACCTTCTTCTTGTCCAGGCTAAATGCTCACAGTTCTCTTTGCTGCTCCTCATCAGATTTGTGTTCCAGACCCTTCACCAGTTTTGTTGCCCTTTTCTGGACATGCTCCAGAGCCTCAATGTCTTTCTTCACTGAGGGGCCCAAAACTGAACACAATACTTGAGATGTGGCCTCACCAAAGCTGAGTACAGGGGAGTAATCCCCTCCCTGGCCTTGCTGGCTACACTATTCCTGAAACGGGCCAGTATGCCATTGGCCTTCTTGGCCACCTGGGCACACTGCTGGCTCATGTTCAGGTGAGTGTCAGTAAACATCCCTGATAGAAAGATCCTGAGTATGTTTCTATCAATATTCCCTTCATAACCTGTTTCTGTCTCAACCAGCTGTAAGTGAAAAGTCAAGGAAGAAAGAAGAAAAGGTATTTAATTTTTACCTGAAAAAGAATGCCATATATTTTCTAAAACATAGCTGTGTAATCCAAAAAACCTCCCGAATTTTATGAAAATCTATCTTAACAAAACCTGCCACTCTGACTAAAAAGTAACAGAAATTAAACAATGTATTCATTCTACTTGCAACTCTTTATTGAGTATGTTTGTATCTTAAGGCAGTCAGGCATTGTTGAAAGCAGTGATCTGGGACATCTTTCATTTGGTGTGCTGGATTCCAGGTTAATGGCACACAGGCTGAAACAGGGCCTGGACTCCTACTCTTAGTTATGCTCTGATAGCAAACACCTCAGTCCTCTGACTCAGACAACCACCATGTTTCCTGTCAGTCAACCATTGTCTGATGCTATATCCTTTTAAAAATACTTTTTTACATCAAAGACATATAACTTCACTGATGTCTTCGTTTCTGATCTTGTCTCGAGCAAGAAATGCCAGATTTTCTTTTGAATTTAATTTTTCACTGAAGGAAAATTAGCCCCTTTTTCAAATGCCAAAATGTTCAAGGTGTTTTGTTTGTTAAGAGTTGAAAACAGCAGCACTGTGGTGGAAGGGAAAAGTAAAAAAAAAAACCCCTCCTAAATGTTTTTACTCTGTTATTCTCCTAACAGCAAGAACATGTGATTCCCACCTTCTGACTGATTTTTCTAGTTCCCTCTCACAGGACAGTCCTGTGAGAGGTTCCCAGTTCCAACCTTCCTGAAAAAAATCTTTTACCTTTCACACCAGCTGCTGCATTTTTTTATACCTTGAGTAACAGTTCGTAAACTTGTCAGTCTGTAAGTGTCTTATTTGTAATATTTACTTTTTAATACATTAAAAACCCAAAAACTCAACCCTTAATTAGTTTTTTTTCAAACAACAGTAGTATAACATAGCTACCAGGATATTCTAACCAATTATTCTACCTATGTGGGTTTTCTGAATGATGGTGAAAGGAGATTTGGAAAGAGTGTATGCCTTGACATCATAAGGTAACTCAAGGAACAGAACCACAATGTAAATTTAAAACCCAAAATCTAATACTAACAGTGCTGACTTTTCAAGTAAACAATATTGCCATATACAATGAAGAAATAGTAAATTCTTAAACCCTGTAAAGTCTGAAAGTCACAAGAAAGACATTAAAAAGTTAGAAAAGTGAAATAAAACCATTTAAATGCCATTATAGAAATTTTGATAAAAGATGTTACAGGTGTACTTTGATGA
This sequence comes from Zapornia atra, assembly GCA_013400835.1. Taxonomy (NCBI): domain Eukaryota; kingdom Metazoa; phylum Chordata; class Aves; order Gruiformes; family Rallidae; genus Zapornia; species Zapornia atra. The sequence continues at coordinate 1,964 of VZTU01011392.1, forward strand.
ATTTGAGAATAAAACATTCAGTAAAGGTTCACTGGAATTAAAAGTTATTCCTATATTCACCTTCCAGGATGCTTCAATACCTTTACCTCTCACAAGACCCACCAGATCTTCCTTCTACATTCTATCCTAACATTTAAAATGTGCTACAGTTTTGTGATCCCGGTCCTCAGATTGCTCTGCACCAACCAGTCTCAAGACATCTCAGCCCTGAATCTTCCTCAGTCCTCTCCTGGTGCACTATCCAACTGACTCCCTCCCAGGTTTCTCCATCGAGATAATTAGTGTGTTTTTGCCTGACTCTGCAGGGAGTGACTTTGTGCTTCACTTCTGCTCTTCATCCATTTCAGGCTATGCCCTTCAGAGAGCTCCTCTACCCAGCAGCAGGGAGGAGTCACTCCATACATAGGTGCTGGACTCCCTGCAGCCATGCCCTCTACAAAGCAGTAACACCACTGTTATCAAAACTGTCAGCTTTAGTGAGGAATCCTAATCAATTAATAAAAAATAATTAGTATTAATTAGGTGACCAAAAGTGAGGAAGCTCAAATGTTGGTGTACTAGTTCTCACATTAGACTTAGATTTTCCACAGCTAGGTTAATTTAATTGCCTTACTCAGACATAAAAACAGTTGTGAAATATTCTCTACTGACCTAGGTTAAATAATTTACTGGGATGATATTATGATCACTTCTTCCATTTTGAAAAAATAGACAAGAAATTAAAAATATAATGGATCTCATCCAGAATAGCTATAATCCAGTGGCTAGAGAAATTTGGCATGCAATATGCAAGCTCTTGTCTTTCTGGCTGGGGATTCAGCTTTTTCTGAATTATTTCTTGAGGAAGAAGGCTAGTGGAAAGGAGATTGTATCTGTCCTTACAAGCACAGCCTGCATTCACTAACCAAAGCTCAAATCCAAGTCTGTGTCTCTTTCTTCTCAGGAAGGCATTAACTACCAGGTAATTTCCCACTCCAGTGTAATTTTGCCTCTCCTCTCTGACTTGGATCTGAGAAAGCTTCCTGAATAAGTTGTTGTCAAACAACATAATTCTGCAACAGTTCAGGTAGATTTGTACATACATCTTGTAACAACAAAAATGGAAAACAACGTATCTTTAAAAAACACTCTGTCAGCGCTCTGCAAACCAATAAAGAGAAAGCCTGTGGTAGTATCTAAATGAGTGCATGAGCTCCACCAAATACTAAATAATAAATGAGTTCTCATCCTGGCCCTATTAATTTTAAATACAGACACTGTTACTTTTGACATAAGTATATAGTCTCTCCAACCTTCCCAGCTGGGCAATAGAGGAGCATTGTTAGCATCCATTAATAACTTTGGTGAATTATATACAAGCAAAATGCTATGGTTTATTAAATAATATGAGAGACAAAATACTATAACTAAATCTAGCAGTGTTAATGTTGGTCTGCTAACCATAATCATTTATCTAATTTTTCATTATTAAAATCTTAAGTTCCATTGACTTTTCTACTTTTGCTTTATTATTAAATGAAGAATTTGCATTATGAAGCACAAATTCTATCAATTCCTGAATTCATCAATGAGTAAAGCTTTATTGTGTGTGTATTTTTTTTCTCAAATAAAAATATCTCTAAGCAACACAAATTTATCTTTTTAATATTCCTGTTACTTTTTTTATTACCTTAAGGCTCCTCAGGTGGCTGTATCCCTCTAAGTCTCAGAAGAGCTGTCAACCTGAACTGAAATAGGTGTGAATTCAATTCATTTTCTTTGACAACTAAAACCTTTCAGATGGCTACTGAAATGGTCATCCACCTCTTGTACTAACTCTTTGACCAGAAATCACACACATTTAGATTGTCAAATAGATGAAGACCCACAGTGAGAAAAAACAACAGCTTGAATTTCTTTATAATGCTACTATGTTGGCATTACACATAGAAGCAGCAGCCCTCAAATGATCAAAATTGTCTCCCTATTTTGATTAATTTATTGCAATGAATTAAGATTTTTTTTATTCATAGGCGTGTAAAGAGAATTTAGTAGTACTTGAATGTACAGTCTTATAAGTTACAATATATTGACGTGTTTTGCATCAAACATCTAATACATACTTTATGAATTTAGATATATTTCCAGTATTCTTCTCATGAATAGAAAATGTAGAAGTCACACTGAACTCCACCACTTCTTTTGTTCTTTCCATGAATATTTCTAACCAGTGGAATTGTAATGTCTAACACAAGTAGACATAGAAAAGACATTACCTCTAATTGAATGTTTTGGTGGTGCTACATAACTTTAAACAACATTCAGCCTTCATGCAGTCTTGTTTGTTTGCTTTCTATATTATTTTAAATACATATTAGTAATATCTTTAAATATTTTCATTCATCCATGTGGCTAGTTCTCGGAAGTAGGCCACTACCATGCAAAAGATATAGGCCCATGTAATAAATTGACCAAAGCAGAAAAAATAAACAAAGTAAAGACCATCACTATTTTTAATCTTTGGGGTTTTTTTACTGCATTATATTTTTATTTTACCCTGTTGTCATTCCATTAACAATCTATAAAATAAGTGCCTGATATTCTATCAACAATATTGATTTTTAGATGTCATTTTAATAACCTTAAGAATAATAGTAATTTAATTATAAACTTAAAACATTTGTTCATTTAATTATCTAGTCTGTGAAAAAAAGAACTTTCTGAAAAACTGATAGGTCAGCTGTGTTTTATTTGTATCAGACATAATCTTACTGTGGAAGTTATCACACTCCTGTCTAATGAAACAACTTTCAGTACTATCTTTAGGATTAGATACATTGCCCTTACCACTTCTAGAAAACCCAGTGGGATATTTGGGGAAAAATAAGTACCTTTGAATTGGAACTAAAACAGGCAACAGTTAGTTCTCAGGCTTCGGCACCTTGCCCAGAGTTTCAGTGACACACTTATGTGCATTTGAAGTTTGTGACCTTGAAACTTCTTCTGAAGTTATACTTATGAGTCACTTCTGCTGGGAACTTGGGAGTGAAAGAAAACATCTGCGTGAGTAGGAGAGTACATCTTCAAGTACGCCTGGAGGAAACAATAATTCTTCCTCCTTTTCAACAGACTGTTAAGACATGAGAGCATTCACCCTTTCCTGGGCTGAGTGGAATCCCGCAGTCCCTTCCTTCTTTTTTACCCTCTTGGGAGTCATGTTCAGTGAGACAGACGATATGAGTTTAAACCTTGTCAGCTATTACTGGTCAAAGGGCTTTGTTCCAGATTATGAAGGATGGTCAAACAACATTTCAGCCATTGCCTAGGGGTGCCAGGCCAAGAACACAGCTAACTGAGGCAGTAGTCTGGACAGACGAGCACACAGAAATGAGGCCAGAAGGTCTGATGAGGACAGTGCACACAGGTTCTGCAGGGGTGGTGACACACTATAGGCACAGAACCTGTCACCAGCCCTGCAGAATGACCTCTTCCACAACCAAGCCTCAAACCAGATAGAACTCCGGAGAGAAGATGCAGCCCTGGGCTGTGGGGTGTCTAGTGTCTCTTGCTGAGACAAAGGGTTTTCTCATACACAGGAGGTGTTTACTGGGGAACTGTCTGTGTCATCAAAAAAAGTAGTTCTGGTCAGAGGTCAGGAGGCTGTATGACGTCAGAGATGACAAAAAACAACGTGACACAAGCTTTTATGAAATCCCAAGGGTATAAAAAGCCTGAGTCCTACAGTGGTACCAAAGGAGGGGTAGGCAAGTTCTGTGCCTGTTGTGTTGAGAAATGAGATTAAAGACTAGAAGCTCGTGACTTCTATCAAGTCCTTTTCCATCTGCAGATCTGCAGCTGCTAAATAGGTTTAGCACCTGGGTAGCAGGCAAGGAGCTTGGAGCTGGCAGCTGTGTCCAATGAAGAACCAAAGCCAGCTGAGACTGAGCCTAACTGCAGCACCATCGTAAGGAAATGGTGAGTGGAAGCAGAGATCAACTGCTTGCTGGGGAGGATGGATGTTCCCATCTGCTGACCTGGCAGGCAGCTTAGGGATTGGGTAAATAGTGTTGGACGCTGTGGAGAGATCACCAATGCTTGTCCATTCTTTGTATTATTATTGCTTCTGCTGCTTTTCCATGTGTGTATTAACAAAATGTCTAGTGGCAGCCTGGATCATACCAAGTGTGACTACATGGCTCTGGAGCCAGGGATAAAAGGCACGGGTGCCAGGTGGTTTTCTTCTGGATCCTGCCAGCAAGGCAATAGTACTTGAAGAGGAGTGGATGTATCCTGCAAGTCAGCAATTGGTAGGTTCATCTGGTACAAATAGATTTGGCTGTTGTGACATTTGGACCCTCTCTGAGGAGAAAGATCTGCTAGGCAAAGGTTGGGTGCATCCAATCAAGTAGGGCAAAAAACCTTTCTCAACAGGCTAGCCAACCTGTTGCAGACAGCTTTAGACTATGACCAATACACAAGGGAAATAATGAACAGCAATCCTGAGGGAATTGTAGGCCCAGGGGGCCAGCAAGTATAGTTGTCTGTGGAGAGGCCTTGTAATCAACAGAACATGGCAGATAAGGGCACATAAGCAAGTGCCGAAAGGCCAGCATTACTGGGAAAGCCCTCATATCTCTTCTGGGAAATCATGACTAGGTACCTTAAGTGCTGTACCTTAAGTGCATTCATGTGAAACCAACAAGAAAAATTAGAGGGGGTTGTTTGTGGTTGCAAGGCTGTAGCCTCATTGGGATGGATAGATACATACTCTTAGGGAAAGGTGGAGCAGGATGACAAGGAGGTGAAGTCATCATTTCTGTGAGAAAGTGGCAAGGATTCACGGAATCACAGAACAAGGGTTAGAAGAGACATCTGAAAATCATCTAGTCTACCCCTCCCTGCTAAAGCAGGATCATCTAGGGGACGTTACACAGAACTGTGTCCAGGCAGATCTTGAATATCCCCAGAGGAGATTCCACAACCTCTCTGGGCAACCTGGGATGCATGGAGCTTTGCTGAGGGAAGAGTAACGAGCCAGCTGAGACCTTGTTAGTGGGCAGACCAACACAGGTGACTTTTGCTGCATATCTGCTATGCAGCTGGTCTTCCGACCTGTCAATGAGGAAGAAGTAGATGAGACCTTCTTCATACAACTGTAGGAAGCCTGAAGTTCACAGACCCTGGTCTTCATGGGGGACTTGAAATGTCCCAGCATCAGAGAAAGACACAGGAAATTCTGTTTTCTGGGCCTTAATGAGACCACATTTGGAGCAATGTTTTCAGCTCTGGGCTCCTTGGTACAAGAGAGGTACAGACACACTAGAGCAAGTCCAGCAAAGGGCCACAAAGATCATTAAAGGGCCTGGAGCACCTGATATAAGAGAGGCTGAAAGAGATGCAGCTCTTCAGCCTGGAGAAGAGAAGGCTCAAAGGCATCTTAACCACTCTGATATTTATACTCCTTTGTGTATCTAAGGGGAAAGCAGAGAAGATGGGACCCAGTTAAAGGACAACAGACGATGGGTGAAAATTGAAAACCAGGAAATTGTCTCTGAGAAAAAAAAACCCAACAAAATACAGCAAAACCACAACACTTTTAAAATTATTTATATTATGAGGTGATTAAACAATGAGTGTGCTCAAACCAGGCAGTGCAGAGATCATGGAGTCTCTGTCATTTGAAATCCTCAAAACCCGACTAAATGTAGTCCTTTGCAACCTGCTCTAGCTGACTCTGCTCCAAAGAGAGCTGCGCTAGATGATCTTTAGAAGTGTGTTCCAGCTTCAGCCATCTTGGGATTCTTTTAGTCTGAACTAGCTTAACTGAGGGATCAGGTATGACTGCCAACCGGAAACACCAGAAATCTCACCCTGTAGTCAGAAATGGAGGATTCCTGCTCTGGAGTAGTGTTGTTTTGGATCATTCAGCTGTGTCATGAAGCTTCAGATAAAAAATGAAGCCAGGGTCTGAGGGTATACAATTAAGTGAGAATAGTAGACTCCTGCAGAAGTTTGTGGGTGTGCTTATTACCCAGAATATTCTGGAGAATGTCTGGTATGAAAGAAACATAGACATGAGAGGCTTAATGTAGGCAGCACAAAAAAATTAAGTTGCAAAAGTGAGGAGATTATGATAGAAAGTTGTCTTAGACATGATTAGTTTGAGGTCACAAAAGATGGCAGAGTGCCAGGTGGTATGTATTCAAAGAAGGGGGAATAAACTTTAGGACGCATTCCCACTCTTGGAGATGTTTACAAAGTTAGTAACAAGAGGTGTAATTACAACTAAGCTTACTATAAGAGTTTCCCACTGTTGATCAGTGGAAAGGATAGTAAGGTGGCAAAATGCAAGTATGAAGGTGGAAAATCCTTACTGAATGGGAATGACTAATACTGGAGGAAGTCATGTAGGATGTCGTTAGGGCATTAGAAGGGGCATTTGGTATGTAGTATCAACAGAGATGATGAAGAAAAGCATAGTAGAGAACAGGGATCTGAGGTAACATGGAAAAAGCAATAAGAAAATTTCAGTAGCTTCATGGAGCAGATACCATGGAAAAAGGGAGAACAGTGGTCCTTGAATGAAGGCTTACTCTAAAATGTTGCTAGACACAGACTCGTCATTATTTTCTAGGATAATAGTTTACTTAGCAGAGAGTATTGTTGAAGCTGGATAAGTGATTCACATTGAGATTGATGGTTTTATCAATGTCAGTTCACATTGCATAACTAGTGTCCCAATATTAGCTGGCATTGTGTACAGGTGCATAGAAAGAGGGACTAACTACACTTACCAGTAATGCTGACAACCATTTTCTGAACATTATCACAGCTATCAGTTTCAAGAAAATCTGCACTAATCTGAATATGTCGACAACCCAAATACTGCAAGAATTAAAACCTGGCCACCGAGTTTACATAAAATAAATGTAAACTTTTTGCTAGGAAATCTCTGTGGGGATCCATTTTCATTCACTACTTCTTTGTGCACAGACTGAACCATTTCATTTTCCCAGTGGGTGAACTAATTAAAATCAAAGAATAATACCAATTCATGAGCACAGAACTCGTAACTAGAAACTTACCATACAAACATACACCCCTGCCTCACATCAGTACACATTGCTTTAAACAAAAGATGCCAAAAAGAAATGAGGAAGCTGAGCATACACAGTCCTTGTGACAGGCATTTGCACATGCCATAGTGATATGTCCTTATAATTTCTTTTTGTCCCTCCTCTTGAGAAGAATCTTGTGATATAAATATCTAAAAGGACCATTTATAAAGATCATCCCATTCAGCTAGGCAATATGGACAATTTATAATTAAAGAAATAAAAATATAATCAATAGATGGGTCTTTGAAGGGAAGCATTTGAATTATTTACAGAAAATTCTCTTCTACAGTTCATTCGTGACCTGTTCATACTTCCAGAAAATGTATGTGATAAATTATAAACATAGTCTGACCTTGTATCATGTAAGTTGATACTGATCTTTCAGTTATTTTGTAACAGAAAGTGCTTTTAATCTGAAGACATTTTGAGAATAAAAGAGTCAACAGAGGAGGAAGAGTTTGTTTACTCAGACTGTTTTATTTCGTATTTTATATAAACGAGACTTTTACCTTTTATTTCAAAATTACAATCAGAATGCTAAGAATTAGAGCTGTTACTGTTAATTCTCAGGAGTGTGACTCTCAGGCTCTGTGGGAGGGAACACAGAAAGTAGTCTCTCAAGTGGATTAATAGATGGCAGAGAAAACAACAGCATATGCAAACACAGACGGGCAGAGAGGTTTGGAAAGAGTTAGGGTAAATATGTGTACTCTGTGAAATTAGGTGATAGCACTTAAACACCAATTTACCTGATAGCAGTTTGCATTTCTGCAAGTTCTTCATGGTGGAGGCTATAATCAAGGTCCTAAATTCATCAGGCTTAATTTTAAATTTCTGAAGTGGCAAAGAGGGCACTTTTAAGGAGACATTATCACTTGAACAGCTTTTTTCAGCCCTTACTGCTGTTAACCATTGTCTCTCACTGAGACACTATGGCCTATTTAATCAGTATAGAATTTACCTTGAGTCCATAACAAGACCATTTACTTCCCATTTGGTAATACTCTGAGCACTCAGATGGGACCTAAGCGTCCATAGTCCTTGTGCTTGCCCTTTGAAAAGGATGACTTCACTGTCAATGGAAAATAAAGATGCCCATTAAACAACCCTCTAGCATTAGAGGATATTCTTCCTGACACCATTACACAGGGGTGAGCTGTTTGTATAGCCGTAGCAGACAAATTTTCCCTACCATTGATCCATTATAGGTTACTGTGAAACTGTTTATGTGAGTGCATGCAACTTCAGGTGCTCCCATACCCTTAGAAAGTGCCATGTCCTAAAATACACAGGGATAACAGCAAAAGTAATTCTCCCATCCTACACTTTGTTCTGCCTAGGTGGACCTTTGTAACTGCACCGATTTCCACAGACATTAAGAGTAGTCTGCAAGTAATATGGAATCAAAAGATTGCTAGATGTAATTATTTGGAAATTTAAGTACTTCAAAGCCATAACTCTTTATTCTTGGAGACATAATAGAAAAACAGAGGGTATGAAGGATTCATTTGACCTGATTCATCTTTATTATTACTAATGCTGGAGTCCTTTGACTTTTATTCCAGAGAACAAAAAGCTTTTCCTTTGTTGCTGTCTATATCTCATACTATTTGAAGTGCCATAAGGGAAATCAAATGCTACTAGCCCAGCACTGAAATGTAAATAGAGTGTAACAGATCAAATTTATTTCACTGTAATCCAGTATGACAGGAAATGAAGATAAGAATAATACAGGGAATTTATACATGTAGAATGTGTTTACCCCAGTGTAAATACAGCTACAACTTTAGCATAGCATCTAAGAGAAAAGATCGCTGCATACTGACCTCATCTCCAGTAGATGCAGCACCTCTTGCACAGCTTCTGTTTCAGGATCACTATTTTAGTGTTGATTCTAAGATATAGAGACATCTGACATGTCCTGTGCAAGCCTGTGAAGATGACTTGGAAGCATCAGGATATCTAACAAAGTCTTAAGTATCACCTCAGGGTGATATCCTTTGTTATGAAAGGATAGAAATAGGCATTGCTCATTGCAAGGGATAACACACCAGAAGGGACGATGGATGGAATCTTAAGCAACTCATTTTACCATTGATTATAGAAAAATATGGTATCATGGCCTTAGATGTAGCTGGCTACATTACAGATATCAGAGTTTGGCTGATAAAACTGCAAACCGCTTACTTTGCTATAATAAGATTATGGCAACTGATTAAGAGTTTTCTCCCTCTACTGGGCACTGGTGAGGTTACACAGGTAGACTGGGTTAAGTTTTCTGGTCTCCTGTCCAAGAAAGATGCAGATAAATTGGAGATTGCCAACAGGAAGTTACAAGGGTGCTCACAGTCTAGCTGGCATGATCTAGGAGGGAAGGCCAAGAAAGCTGGTCTTCTTTAGTCTGGCAAAGAGGAGGCTAGACTGTGGTCTAGAACTGTCCCGCATTTATCTGAAGGGCAGTTGCAAAGTTACACAGCTAAACCTTTCTGGTTATTGCAGAGGGCACTAATAGAATGAGCAATGGCTGCAGATCACAGCTTGGAAGTGTGATATATGTCCCTCTGATTCGTGTTAATATGGAATAATGTTGGGGGTGCATAATGACAGACCCTTGTATGGTCATGGGCCTGGGAAGGGACAGTTTGAGATTTTGCATGTGCTGAATGAAGTATGTTGAAGCAGCAACAAACTATATAAAGGATGTGCAAATCTTCGCTTAAAGGACCACAATGTAGCACGTTGTGTGCATTGTGATACTACTGCAGAAACAACTTGTCTCTGAAAGGACAGTGATCACCCAGAACAAGAGGGCGGCGCCTCGAACCTGCGGAACCAGCTGCCCGACCATCAGCAAGACAAAAGTTACAGGACCTGACCGGCACTCCAGCATGTCATCTTAAGATGTATATGGTTATGTCTTGTNTTATAACAGAAGGGTCAGGTGAACATCAGGAAAGAAAATTAACTCTGCACTGTGCAGCACTGGAATGGCTTGCTCAGAGGGGCTATGAAAACTCCCTCCACAGAAGACTAGATTAGACCAAGCCATGCTGAATGTACTGATCTATTCTTAGCAATACTTGTGCTTCAATCAGAGCACTGAGATAATGATGGCCAGAGATCTTCTCCAGTCGATGTTTCTGCAGTCCTGAATGCTGGATAAGCTAAAATAAAATTTATTGATTTTTTGTTTGTTTGTTTGTTTGGGTTTTTTTGTTTGTTTTATCTTAATGGTGGAATCCTGGCCTCATAGGACCCTGACTGTTGAGGGGCTGAGAGGCAATGTTGTTGACAAAGACCAGAATTCTGTTTAAATTTATGATACGTAAACAGACAACTCAGAGAAAAACTGGAAATCTTAATAATGTCCATCTTTCCTTTCTAAGTCGTACTTTGATAAGTGTCAAAGACTGATGCTATACAATCTAAGAAAGAAATCAAGTTAGTAGATTTGTTCAACGTAAGTATCAATTCTGCACCTAATCACTATTCAAATATTCCATTTTATGAATCTAATAGTTGATTAGTGTATTTGAAGAACGAATTTTCCAACTAAATAAAGCACAGATATGTAAGTCTATTTCCTGCTCTATGTTCTAACACAATTAAAAATAACCAATACTTTAAATCCCAGCTTTAAAAAAGTCATACAACTTTATGCATATTAGCAGCATTATTCATTTAGTACCTGGAAAGTGCATATTTAACTTCCAACTAAAAATATCAAAAGATTCATCCCCTGAAAAATATCTAAATATAGATTACTTCATTACCTGTAAATCAGTCTCAAAAAGGATGTAGCATGTGAAATGCTAAATGAGAACCGACTGCTTAAGTGCTGTGCCTCTCGCAATCAAAAGGAATAACAATTACAGCACCAAATGCTAATCCTAAGAAATCAAAACACAGTTAGGCAGCCACTAAATTCTATTATAAAGTGTAATTATTATTATTAGACTTCTTTCAGAAAATGAAGGGATAGAAACATTATGCAAGTACTTAACCTTTTTTAGTAGCTAGGGCATTGTTCTTTACTGTGCTACTAAATATATTCATCTTTAAATAGAAAAAAACCTCTAAGTTCTGAAAACACTAGCAGATTCTTCTCTTTAATGTTTAATCAGAAATGTTAAGATATTCTTATGGGGTTTTTTTCTGAAGTGGATTAGATGGAAAAATGAAGATAAATTAAGCACGTAGAATGCGTAATAACACTTTGTTATTAGCAAAATATGTAGCTAAATATATTACACTACTGATGTATATATTTCTCATGGTTTAGGGGTTTTTTTTAAATACCTAACCTATTCTGTCACTACAGACTACAGTGAAAAGAAAAAAAAAAATCATTGCCATGATGTGTATACAATTTACAACTTTGAGGATGTATACATGTACCAAGGAAATAATTTTACTAAATAAATTGGAATTGCATTCACAATTTTTTTTTTTTTTTAAATCCATATAGGAAATGAAATAGGGCTAAAGATAAATGAATGGATTCTACAGCTATAAATCCTGCCCTGGGACTCAAGCATACTTCTTTTTCTGCCTAAGGAGTATTGATTCCTGTGATTCCTTGCATATTGCAATAGTTTTATTTTCTAGCCATTTATCTATGCAGTGAGTTATCTGTCCTCTTATCCTCTTGTTGTGGGTTAGCCCCCATGGGCAGCTCCACACCACCCATCCACTTGCTCACCCCCCTTCACTCTCAGTGGGATGGCAGAAAAGGAAACAAAGAGCAAAAGCAAGAAAACTTGTGAATCAATATAAAAACTATTTAACAAGCAAAGGAGAAGTGGAAGAACTGAGAAACAAGTATTGCAAAAGCAGTCACTCACTATCTTCCATGGGCAGACTGATGGCTAGTCAGTTCCCAAAAGATGGTTCTCCCTAAAATCACCTTGTTTCCCTTCTTCTTGCTGAGCATAGAATGCACAGAATACCTCTTTGGATAAAGTCATCTGCCTGGTTATGATCCTCCCAACATCTTATGTGTTATAAATGACTTGGTTCCAAACAGGATTTTAACCATATTGAACAATTTATTAAATGAATAAAAGCAAGCAAACGCTACTGGGATGCAGTCAGCACCGGGTGCACCGGGAGTCTCTGCTCCACCAAGACGTACAACGAACAGTTTCAGTCCCTGGTTTATATACCTTCCAGGGATAGCACAGCCCACCGGCTTATACTGACAGACTGGAGTGCTGCCAGGCAACCCCCACAAGACATAACAACCATATACATCTTAAACTAACATGCTGGAGTGCCCGCCAGGCAACCCCCCCCATGTCATCTGGTTCTGCAGACTTGCAGATCTGAGTCACCTTCCTCCTATTCTTCTTCTCTTCTTCCTCTTGATTACCTCCTTTTCAGAGACAAGTTGTTTCTCCTGAGGTATCACAATGCACACAATGTGCTACATTGTGGTCCTTTAGGCAAAGCTTTGCACATACTTTATGTAGTTTGTTGCTGCTTCAACATACTTCATTCAATAGATGCAAAATCTTAAACTGTCCTTCTAGGCCCATGACCACACAAGGGTATGTTATTATGCACCCCCAACATTATTCCATATTAATATGAATTAGATGGACATATATCACATTGTGCATAATCCCCCACCTCCCATCTATTCACTGGGAAAGCAGACTGAGAGTCAGAGATGACCATAAGACCATACAAGTGCTGCTCAGCAACAGCTAAATATGAAGAAAATAGAAGCTGCTATGAAGAAAATTGACCCATCCCAGCCAGACCCAGTACACCTCTCCACACAAACAGCTGAAACACTGTTAAAAATAATAAAAAAGAAAAAAATGCCATACATTTTATCTTCTGTGTTGACTATAACTTTGAAAAATCTTACATGCTGAGTAAAACAAAGCCAGCCCCTCTAGATTTTCACGTAAATACTTTTTGACTATTTCTAGCCAGATGCCTACTCCTATGAAATTTCTGAATTTCATCCAACAAATTGCTTCTAATAACTTCCTCATCAGGAAGTGAATCTATAGCTGTTGGCTATTGATTCCTTTCCTGAGCTGCATGTTCCACTGAATTATATTTGCTTTGAGAGTTTGAAGATAGTAGGGGTGGAAAGGAGATCCATGTGTTTTCCTGAAATGTTGCCATACTGACAGGTTTTCCTTGGACCTAATTTGTGATGGCTACCTCCTACAATCTATCGTACCCATCTTCCTGAACTGACGTCTACCATTTGTTGCTTTATTCTATGTAGTTCTTAATTAGGTTTATTAACTCAGAAATTGCTGTATTTCCCAGCCTATCAGCTGCTTGAGGACAGCCTGGCTCTGGCAACACTCCCCTGGATGGCGGCTCTGGTTGGAGCTGTTAGGGTGCTACTTTTGATTGACCAAAAGTGATCAGTCATTTTCTCTTTCCTTTACACCTTGCTGTGAGTTTATTACATGGCTCTACAAGATGAAAATTTAACTCCTAGTCTGGATTTGACCTGGTCTCTCCTGCACCTAGACCTGTGTGCATGAGCATGCTGTTCCTCAGCCCTGCTGCAGGCTTTTTGCTGCCCACCTGGAAGCAGTACCCCAGTGCACAGATCTAAGTCTCCGTGTCTGGTCTTCAGTGTTTAGGGTGTTATTTTTTCTCATATTCTGCCAGATAGTCTAGTGGTTACTGTCTAGTAGAATTCTCCACTGTCATGAAAATGAAACATAAACACAATGAAGTGTGAGGGAGAGATAAAGACCATACACAGAGTATGCAAGGTTTCTTAAAGCCCTTGTCCTGATCACAGTCTCATTTACTTTTCTGGAAAGGAAGAACAAATTAGGGTTGGAAGCAGAGAGGAGTGGAAAGGAGAGGAGGAGGAGGAGGAGGAGAAAGAGGAGGAAGAAGAGGAGAGGAGACGAGTTCTAGCTATGAAGGGACCTCCAATGATCCCCTAGTCCTGGTGGATGCAGAACATATATTAATTTCAACACTTCTGAAAGTCAGCATTTTTACTCTTCATTTTCTCATCATGCTTCCTCAGTCTTAAAGGATCTCAACAATGTACTGAACCATTCTGAAATTCTGTGATGTCACTGGCATTAATGTTTCTTAGTTCAATATGACAATGAATCACATATATTATTACCAGAAATATGTTACCTAATATTATTATCTTGCATGCTTAGTGTCAGAAGAAATTTTAGATGTTTAGTGTTTAGATTCCCATTTTCCTCTTATTGACACTTAAAAGATCATTTGTTTGTTGGTTGTTTCTTTTTTCCCTGTTCTTTCTGTATTTTAGCTAGGTAAAATGCAAAAACAGTTTGCATTTTACCTAGGTGATAAGTGATAATATTTCTGTTTTGAAAACCTGGTTTTATAATAATAGTTTGTTATGGAGGGAAGCTACTTGTTATGACAACAGTAAGAATTAAAGCTACTTACTGTCTATTAGAGGGAAATTAATTTATTCAAGTGACTCTGTTCCTACAAGCTTTCTGTTAACAGAAGTGTATAAAAACTCTTATCAAATACAGGAAAATCATTCTAGAAAGTAATTTTTTTTCTTGGAAACTGTAATTACTTAAATATTGATGGGAAGAGTAGGTATGAAAGTTTATATAAAATTTTATTATAAAGCTTGGTTTCTTGCATAATTTACTTTAAATCTATATTAAAAACAGAACAGCAACCAGAAAGCTATTCTGTGTTTTGGGCTTGAAAACATCTCTTGTTTTAATAACAACAGAAAAGGAAGACTCATCTATGGGATGACTGTAGCAAACCCTTCATGCTTTTTAATAAAAAAAGACTGTGTTATTTGCTTAATAATGTATTGTTTCTTGAAAAAGTGAAATCAATAAAGCAATGAACACATATGCTTTCATATACAGCTGAGAGTATATCCAGACTAGTAGTAAGCATAAAAATATTTCATCTTCAGCTTTGTTCTAACCACCTTTGCACAAAAATGCATGAAGCTTATGTCATTTCAGGCAATGGCTCCCTGGATGTTTTTGTAACATTAAAGTGGAGTCTCTAACTCCTCTCCTCCAAATTCATCTTGCACAGTTGTTCTTTTCCATTCCGCAGGTTTTTTCGTTCGGGGTTGTTTGGGTTTTTTTCTAACCTGAGATCCTGACCAGCTTCTCCAGTGAGGAATGCAAACAAAAGTAGTTAGCAAAAGTAGTTGAATGAGAGTTTGGATCTCTCGGAAGGCAATTATGCTAGAACTTGCTTAAGAATAGCAAGATAACTAGTACCTCACCTACTTCAGCTTTACTTTTCTTTTTTCTTTTTTTCTTTTTAGCGGGATGTTGGGTTTCTGTGTTTGCTTTTCTTTTTTTTTTTTCTCTTGAAGAGTATGGACCTGAATGTCCTTTGTTTTGCTCTTCAGCAATCTACGTACACTTACAACTGCCAAGTGGAGATTTTTTTTTTTTTTTTTTGCCATTCTAGACCTCTAGGCTTATGACTAGATTTCACCACTCTAAGATTACTTTTAGAAGTATTAAGTTTTGGAGGAAAAAATGTATTATTTCTGAGTGCTCTGGAAATCTTCGTGGCAACTTTCAGAAACTTTGTGGATCTCTCTGTGGTTTGAAAGAACTGTTCATTTTGCCTGCAGGTCAATTGGTCTAAGTTCCAGAAGAGCAAAGCCTGTGGCCATCAGTCTCAGACCATCAAACTACAACAAAGGATGCCTGTGACAGGTCCTATGCAAGCAGTTCTCACCCTTCTGCCAGCCCTTAGCTCCTTGTTGCTGGTCATGCAGCACCACTTCTCAGTCATTCTGACACCAATATTTGTGGGATGAAATAACTGATCTATGCGAAAAAAAAACCAACCCAAACCCACAAAACAATAGTAGCAACACAAACCCTCCAAACAAAAAAACACTAAACGCGCACACACACAGACCTATAGACAAAACCCCAAAGAAACAAAACCACAAACAAAACCACCAACCCTTCCCCCCACTTTTTTGAAAGAGAGGTGGAAGTAGAAAATCTCTTTAAAATGTGTCAGCCCCTGCCTCCCTCCCAGGTTGAAGTCAGAAGTAGTTGTTTTGGCAAAACTGGGAGGTGTCACACAACAGTGTGGGAGTGAGAAGCCAAGCAGTAGGCGCTGTGAGAAAGTGTTGCCACTGAACACCTCAAATGGTGAAACTATGGTTCCTATTCAATGCCTGTAGGTCCTTGAAAACAAATGTGTTTGGACTCTGGAATTTCCTAAAACCTTTAAGCTATTGAAATGATGAATCTTTATAGGTTTTTAGTTCAGTGTGGCTAAAACATTAAGTCCCTTAACTCACAGATATTTAGCCTACAAAGTTTACTTGCACTGCCTAGACTGTCTATGGAGATTTAAGCTCCTTAAACCATAGCTAGAGTTTTTTAGAGTTTATGATCCCTGTGGTCTCCAGCAATGAAATTTTAAGACTTTCTAAAGAGCAGCTGCTAGGACCCACGAGATATTGAGCTTTGCTGTGTCTTCTGAGTTTTCCAAAGCAGTTGCATCTGTGCCAGTTTGGATGTCTTGTAAACTTTGCTGATCACTGTAAAACTTCATAGCTCTTCAAGAGAAAAAGAAATATTTGCTTCCATCTGTATTATGAGTGAAATTTTAAAAGTATCCAGGAATTGAAGATATGTATGCTGACTTTCAAAGAGTAGGTCTTCAATACCCTTTGAAAACATGAAGACTATGTGGCAAGAGATAATGTTTACGGGATTGATGATTTGTACTATGTACCTGTATGAAATACAAGAAATAACATTCTATATTGAGTAAGTATGAAACTAAAAACCCCCCAATTTTAATAATTAATTAGTTACAACAAAGGCACTAGACCTAAAACCTCCAAGATTTTTTAGAATATGATTCTTTTAAGTCTAATCTAGATTATTTTTTTACTACATCTTCATAATGGAGATATCTGACCCCAAATTCTGGATCTCTACTGAACTTAAAGTCTTATAGGAAATGCCTAATTTATCTTCACTGTTATAACACTGTGTGCACATTAAAAGTAAAATCCTATTCACCTAACTAAAGTTCCTAACTTCTGTAAAATGTTCTGTAGTTTACAATTTAGGCTATTCCCTTGGTTCCCTTTTAAGCAAAATTAATTTATACTCTACCTAGATGCAATTTTATTTATTTATTTAATTTAAGACCAAGTAGAGCTAGAGTAGGTGGCAGGTAGTACAGAAATAAATAGTATCTTGATTTCTGCAATTTTAAGATAAACATAAGGAATCGTGTTATTCTTAGTTTAACTTACCCTGCTTTTTTAAGATAAGGTGGAATAAATTGCATTCCATGTTTGTCTTTAGAGAAAGACAGTGAGCTTAATTTTTTAAACAGATAAAACCGAGAGACATAGGCAATCCCAGGCAGCTAATTAACAGAAATTTCAACTTGGTTGGCTGAAAGGAACCAACATCTAAACAATGTGATTACTTGCAATTTCTAAGCAGGTTCATCATGAAATGAAAACTGAAGTCTATACAAATAGGAAAAAGAGCTTATATCAAAAACAATCAGATACGTTTTCTGCACAGCAATGAGTTTAGGATTTGAATGATGACTGAAAATGTCTTTGACAGTTTATTAACAACCAGTAATGTATACAGTGAATACAAGCTCAAAACTTTGTTAAGCTGTCCTTCAGTATTCTCAAACATGTAAGAGACATTTGTATATGAAGAGTGAGAGGGCAGTACGAACTATCTCACCTGAAGCAATAACTCATAATCTTGGGAAGCGTATCCCTTCTTCTCTAACTACTTTAATATTCAAAAGAGGAAGAGTAGAGCTGAGAATCCACTAGTTAAATGACATGATGTTCATGATATCAATGTAAACAATGTTAACAAACTTAACATGTTTGGTTCATCTCCCAAAGCAGAAGATTCTAATGATATTTGTAATACTATGTTTTATTCAGGATGTCAGTGTAATAGAAGTAACACAGGATTTATGGGAGACCAATAAAGCAAAGGTCAGGCAGGATACATCACGTCATGTTGAATATTACTAAAAATTTCTGTTTAGGAGGTCAAATTGGGGAGTGACTGGTAGGGAGTGTAGTGGTAGGACAGGGGGCAATGGCTTCAAGCTGAAAGAAGGCAGGTTTAGATTAGACGTTAGGAATAAGGCTTTCCTATGAGGGTTACGAGGCACTGGAACAGGTTGCCAAGAGAGGCTGTGGAAGCCCCTCCCCTGGAAGCACTTTAAGGCCAGGTTAGATGGGGTTTTGGTCACCCTGGTCTAGTGGAGGGTGTCCCTGCCCATGGCAGCGGGTTTGGAACTAGATGATCTTTGAGGTCCCTTCCAACCCAAACCAGTCTGTGATTCTATGGTTCTACGGTTTAGTGTTATCTGATAATTATGCAGATTAGATTATCTGTTTTAACTACATCTCCATTAACACAGAGATTGGACACTTGGCTCACATGTTGATACTTTCCTACATGCACCTAAACTAAGGAGTCTGTTCTCAAACTGAATCCTCTCCCTCTTATGTAGACAGCTGAATAAGTGATTCTGTAGCCTAAACCTGTGAACCTAGTGTTGGTTGCAAACACCAGAATGGTGCACAGTCTGGAGACCAGGTAGAGTATGCTAATGAGTTATCATTACAGATATACTGCAAATGTGTAATTGTGGTAATTTCCTCCTTAATAAACATCTGAACTCAGGTGAGATGGAACACACACAGATTCATAGTAACATTATTATTTCAACTACTTGAGGCTGTATTTTTCCTTAGTATGAACTTAGTTTTGATACAAACATAGTGAATGGTCTTCCACAGAAATAGAAATTATTTTATATTTTTGTATTACTTTCACCTAAAGGCAAGACTACTTTTTATCTTTCTCTGAGAGCAGTTTTCCTAGCACTTAAATATAATATTTTATTCTTTTGCTTTTCAACTGCTGTTAGTTGTAAACATCATTATTCTAATTTGAGTTAAAAGAGCTGTACAACTGACAGCATTTTATGGACCTAGAGTTAATAAGCCAAATAGCATGAAAATATTAATATAATCTTTGCTTAAGCAATATTAATAAAATCTTTGTTTAAGCTAATAGCATTACAGTAATTTTATCACAAGTCAGAAAACAAGTTTGCTTCACATAACCAGCCAACAGTACCACTAAAATAGCCAAAAGTTCTTCAGTATAAAATCTTAAAAGACCGCTGTGTTTAATATCTCTTAGATATATTGTAATAAAATCAGTTCAAATAGGTTTTGATACAAAACTACCTGATTCAGAGAAAGTATAGTTATTAGTCTGCAGAAAGCAGGAGCTAAATGTCCTTTCACAGTTGTACTCAACTGCCGTATATTTATATCATAAACCTCATTTACCACATACAATTTTAACACTTTCATTTGGAAAATTACACATTTTGTAGTTACACAAATATATGTAGAAATCTTCAGCTTAAATATTTACAAAAGCACAGAAGAGGAGTCACCTCTGGGAATGAAACAAGAATCAAAAGGCAAAGAGGTATTGGAAAACACACTATGAACTGAGCAGCAGCATGGGACCCTTAATATCCAAAGGACCAGAGCATCTTAAAATATTCACTGCAAGGGCAAAGTAGGGGATTGGGGAATTTATATGTATGAGAAGAATGGGATCTGATTTGGATATTTGAACTTTTTTTTTTTTTGGTGCTATAAATATGTACTACAACTGAGTTTTTATAAGGAGTCATTTGCAGTAGTGTTTTGATTGTAAGTAATTTCTTACGTTGAGAATTTATGCTTTCCTACATTTTTCAACTTAAAATAACCCTTCAAATTTTCTATTATAATTTGTGGGGTTTTTAAATTTTAGTTTATTATATTATTGACATGAATTTATTTTCAAAAAAGTTTTTATCATTGAGTATCTCAGAAAGTAAAAGTTACAAGCTCAAAGTAAGATTATAAAATAGAGCATATAATATGTATCATATGAACTATTAAAACCCAAAAATCTGAGAATATTATGTTTCATTATCAATTTAAAAGAATTAAATTCAAGAATCATGAACCTTAGTAGTTTCAAAACATAACAGAAGTTTAGCTGAAAAGTAAGAAAATACCTCAAAAATAATCTGAAACATATTCTGAAAAAAATACAGCAATTTTAAAGTTTGAGTTAGAGAGAGATGGTGACAAGAATGAAAAGTACTACCTTGTAGCTATTAGTTAAATTAAGATTGTATTTGACAATATATACATAATTGTTACATATACAATTTCTTTCTGAAGAGGGATTACACAAATATGTGTTTTATACATTAGGTTATATTTGCAGTATAGTAGATCTAGCTAACTAGGCAATAATTTTGAGTAGCTGGATTCTTTGCAGCCTCAGATTTCCAAAATCATGAAAATACAGTGTAAAATAAAAATTCCTCTCTATATAATGAGGACACAATGATACTTTATGCTTTATATTAAATTTAAAAGATAAATCCATGCAAAACCTTAGAATTATTTAATGACATTTGATAAATATCACAATAGTGAAATATCTCTTTGCAAAGAACTCAAAAAAAGTGTGGGTTTTTTTAATCCATTCCACTAAGTCATGGCATTTGTCATTGTCATTGTGACAGCTGGGGTTTAAGATCCCATAAGAAAGGCAGGTCTATTTCTTGATATTCTGTGTCAGAAGGGCACTGTGTCTCTACTAGTTGCAGTAAATGAGTATGTGCTGCCTGCAGCGAGTGTGCATGGTCTCAGTACGTAGAGAAGGAAGGAGAGGGTATTTGCAATCCAAATATTTTCTAGATGAATAAATCTTGCTGCCTCAAGTAAGCAGGAAAGGCTGTTCCCTAAGTGTTGTAGTTCTATTTTAAACAATGCGTACTAATTTTTCATTCTTCACTCAAATGTACAGAATTAAGCCCATTATAGCATAAATACACGATAAGCATTGCCTCTGCTGTGAGTTATTTTTAAACCACAAGGTGAAATCAGAAGTGCACAAAGCAGAGAAGCAGAAGAGCCGAGGAGAGTGTGTACACACAAGTGCAATCTGCAGAAATAGGCTCTGTAATCTGAAATTAGTCATAAATGTACCTTAAGGTCATATCATGTTGCAGTAGAAAGGGCATTGCAGTGGGGTACATTCTCCCAAGTGACTTTTGTTTCTACTGTTTTGGCATTCACGTTCTATTTGCACATTTTTGACTGAAGTTGATAACTTATTTCCAAGAATCAGAAATTGAAAGGCAAGCATGAAGACAGGTATGGAAATCAGTATAGACAAAAAGAGGTAATTAATGAACTCTATGTATAGCATAAATACAGTGAAAAGTATTATCTGCTTTTCCTGCTCTCCTTCAGGCATTTAAGTGAATTATGAGGAGTAATCAGGCTCTAGTCAAATTATTTCTATGTTTTCCACTGATATTTCAGGGCCCTTGTATTGGTATAACCTGGCTCCTTTGCCCATACTCGACATTAGATGCACCTTATAAAGAACAAGCCTGTCTGGTTCTAAAGCTATTGGCTAAATAGTGACAAAATTGAGATGGAAAAAGACAAACTATTGAGGTTTTACCAGTTTGACCCCAGTAAGAAAAAAATTATCTCTTACAAATAAATAGTGAGTCACATCTCCATCATCATCAGGTCACAGCCCTATAACATGATAAGGGGATCACAAACTAGGAGGAAGCTGTGCGTCTCATCCTCCAGCCCTGAATAGTGAAGTGACTATGAAATAGAAGCCCAAAGTGCACAACTACTGTATTGTTTTGACAGATCACTGTGAATCAGACATCCAGAGGAACAACAGGAGGGTCTGTTCTGACACATTTCTCTTTTTTTCTATCTTGTTCTTAGTCCATCCTTTGTAATCCACACCACTGGTTAAAGTGGTTTTCTTTTTAGCAAAGCACTGCTTCTATTCTGCAGAAAGAAATTAGGTTTGGAAAACATTAGTCAAAGGTCTTGACACTGTGTTTTTCTGTGTGGCTAATCTGCTTTAGTCAGAAATGGAAACTCAGATTAATAAGGCCATTCATATTTCTGGATTTAGGTTTTAAACATATTTGTAACTGGTGAATGGAAAGCTGTAAAATTGTCTAGTTGCGTAAGTAGTCAAGCTTTCAATGGACAGATTGTTTTAGCCAATGTCTGCACTACCATAACTTTGCTGAAGTCAATGGATTCTTTACCTGCACAGGAGTGTGGGTCTATGCAGTTATAAAAAAAAGTAAGATATTTATCCTGCGTATTTGCACCTTTTTCATATCTGTCAGTTAAGCCAAAATACTAGTAACAGCCAAATTTATGCTATTTTTGAGTTGTGTAAATAAAACGGGAAATAAGAATAAAATTGTATATTTCATTCTCTAATTTTTGTCTTCTTTAAAGTTCAGTTTTCCGGATGAGCTGTTCTCCTTCTTAGCTGAGGGGAGGCATTCCTCACACCCTTTTCCTGCTGCAGTGTGGAGTCCCACCCACAGGAGACAGTCCTCCAAGATCTTCTCCAACATGAGTCCTTCCCCACAGGGCTTCAGCTCTTCACCAGCTCTTCACCAGCTGCCACAGTGTGGGTCACTGCTATGGGGTGCAGACATAGAATCATAGAATGTCTCTCAGTCTCTCAAGCCCAGACTGCCCCAGCCTGGTCGTCCACAGAGTCACAGGCGCCTCCCCCACCCCATGGCTAGCAAACCAGATACCTCTCTCACACTCCTGTCTCTCTCCAGGAGCTGCAAGTGCTGGCAGGGGCTTGATCCCACCCAGGTCTCCTGTATGTCTCCAGCTGCTCCAGTGTGGGGCCTCTCTATGGGCTGCAGGTGGGATCTCGGCCTTTTCTATGGGCAGCAGGGGAACACCTGCTCCACCATTGGTTTCTCCACAGACTGCAGGGGCATCTTTCNGTCCACAGAGTCACAGGCGCCTCCCCCACCCCATGGCTAGCAAACCAGATACCTCTCTCACACTCCTGTCTCTCTCCAGGAGCTGCAAGTGCTGGCAGGGGCTTGATCCCACCCAGGTCTCCTGTATGTCTCCAGCTGCTCCAGTGTGGGGCCTCTCTATGGGCTGCAGGTGGGATCTCGGCCTTTTCTATGGGCAGCAGGGGAACACCTGCTCCACCATTGGTTTCTCCACAGACTGCAGGGGCATCTTTCTCTCTGGCACCTGGGGCGCCTCCTCTCCCACCCTTCACCAGCCTTGGTGTCTGCACAGTTCCTCTCATCTTCTCACTCCCTTCTCTGGTGGCAAAAAGTGGCTGCTTGTGGGTTTTTTTTTTTTCCCAGAAGTGCTGTGACCGTCGCTGATGGGCTTGGCCTTGGTCAGCAACAACTCTGACCTTGAGCCAGCTGGTGTTTACTCTGTCGGGCCTGCAGAGAGCTTCTGGCTGCTTCTTGCAGAAGTCACCCCTGCATCCCCCCTTCTCCACCAGAACCAAGCCACACAAAACTGTGACACCAGATCATGAGGGGAAAATATATTTTTACATGTTTTTGCCTGAACACATCTCTGTGCCGGACTGAGAGAAATAAAATTTTAAAATTTTACATTTAACTTAAACTTTCCTTAATCAGAATGCTCTTCAAAACAGATAATTAGAAAACTGTATTTGTCCAACTGTGTGCATAGCTTGTATCATTTAGTATTTCATTTTAACTTCTGAGGTTTTTCTAAAGTTACAGAATATTCAGGTAAAAAGGATATATAGTACTTCTTTTTTTTTTTTAGTGAATCATTCTGAATTGCTGGAGAATTGATTTCTCCAATGGGGTGTCTTGTCTTGCCATAAGCAACTCTGAAGACAGTGATTACATAGCCTTTCTATTGTTCTGTTGTTGAAGTGTCTTATGTTTATAAAGCTTTTCCTTGACATACTGAGAAACAAGTTTTCTCTGCTCCTGAGTCATTTGTAGTTGAGTATTTCTCTTATTCTGTTAAAAAAAAAACCACACAAGAGTTAAAATTGAGGTTTAATTCTCAATTTCTGTTCACTCGATGTATGTATTTTCAAAAAACTTTTCTTTTTCTGTCATTTAAAACACAATATTGTAACCACTGTAGAAGTCTGACAATAACTTTTCGCTTGTTTTCCAGTAATATCAAAATGTTATGCAACATCTATTAAAAAGCACTGAAAAACAAAGATACTCTTTTCAAGAAAGGCATCTGTTAGGATGGCACTACCTTAGTGAAAGAGTCTGAGAGAAAACTGTTGAGGTCTGGATTTTCTCTTTATTGTTTTGACATGTTTTTTTTTTTTCAAAGCGAGAATTTTGGCCATGGAAAGTTCCCCTCTGTATGTAAACCTTATACTACATATGCTAAGACATTTCCACTCCTCAGTGCATTTCATTTAAATAAACTTGAATTGCGTATTCTCCTATTTACAGAAAGGTCTTTTATTTCTATATGTAAACACATTTTCCTTCACTTTTGCTTGCAATTAAAATTGCAAAATATGCTATTTGTGATGTACACCTGTTGACCAATATATAATCATTAGCAAATGTCTTAAATAATTATATGTATAGGCAAAACAAATGTAGACCCTGTGCACAAAGTATACTTTACTACCTAGCAGAGTTTGCAAAATGGTAAAAGGAGAGCCATAGATGTAACAGGTGCCCTTCCTTGTTAGTCATTATGAATTATCTGAAAGGTATGAGTTTTAAGGCTTGTCTGATCTGAACATAGAATGAAATAAATATTTTTAAATGATTTTTTTATCCTTATCTAACTAAAAGGAAGCCCTTGTTTCAAAGTTGAGCATTTTTTTGGATGGTGAAAGTTGATTTCTGACTTAAGTTCTGCTAACTAGTCTACTTACAGTGGAAACAGGTGATAACAAGGTGCATTTTTTTTGCTGTTTACATGCCTTTTCTTTTTTCTTTTTCAACAGGTACTGCTGTTCCCAGAAAAAAAATGAATGTCACAATTATGAACTGCTGGATTAGCTATAATCTGTGTAGATGATAAATTTAAGTATTGGTAAATTTTCAGAACATCTGCTTAGAAACAGACACCTTGAAATCATATTATAGATCTGAGAACCCTCCCCATCACCATTTGAGGTGGGTTGACCCTGGCTGGATGCCAGGTGCCCACTAAATCCGCTCTACCACTTCCCTCCTCAGCTGGACATCGTCTTTTCTGCAGGCTGTAGGGGAATCTCCGTTCTAGTGGCAGGACCACCTCCTCCCCATCCTCTTTCACTGACCTTGGCGTCTGCAATGTTGTTTCTCTCACATCTCACTCCTCTCTCCACTGCTGCTTCCATAGTAGTCTTTTCACCCTTCTTAAAATTATGTTAACCCAGAGATACTACCACAGTCACTGATGAGCTCAAACTTGGCCAGCGACAGCTTTTTGTTGGAACCAGATGTCATTGGCTCTATTGGACATGGGGGAAGCATCTAGCAACTTCTCACAGAAACCACCCCTGTAGCCCCCCACTATCTAATCTTTCCACATGAATCCAGTACACCATGGGGCACATTTCTTTTTCTTCTACTGTTGTGTGTTAGACCAAATGCAAGGTTTTGGTATCAGGGTGGTTGCTGTGAGAAAAGATCAGGAGCTGCCTTTGTATTGGACAAAGTCAGTTTCAGGTGGCTCCAAACTGGACCTGCTGCTGTCCAAATCTGACCCCATCAGCAACTGCAGTAGTGCTTCTGTGATAGCTTATTTAAGAAAGAGTAAAAAATGTTGCATAGCAACTGTGTGAGAGAGGATTGAGAAAAACAGCGCTGCAGAAACTCAGGTGAGTGAGGCAGTGGGGGGGATGAGTTCCAGGCACCTGTGGAGAAGACCATAGTGGAGTAGATATGCACATGACAGCCTGTGGAGGACCTCACACCAGAAAAGGTGGATGTGCTCTGCCTCCCATGGAGAGCCTATGCTGGAGCAGGTTCTGGCCAGGAATTATGGCTCATTGACAAGAGTCCATACAGGAGAAGGTTTTTTGGCAGGGACTGTAACCCTGTGGGGAATCCATTCTGGAGTGGTCCATTCCTGAGGGATTGTACCACAAGGATAGGACCCACACTGAAGCAGTCCTTGAATAACTGCAGCCCATGCAAAAGACCCACATAGGAGCAGTTCATGTCTCCCATGGGTGGGACCCCACTCTGAAGCAGGGAGGAACAGCATAAGGAGAAAGACCATCAGAGACAAAGTGTTATGAACTGACAACCCCCATTCTGGGGGATGACCTGCTGGAGAAGAGCTCAGTGGAGAAGGACCTGGGGGTCCTGGTAGATGACAGGTTGGCCATGAGCCAGCAGTGTGCCATGGTGGCTAAGAGAGCCAATGGGATCCTGGGGTGCATCCGGAGGAGTGTGTCCAGCAGGTCAAAGGAGGTGATCCTTCCCCTCTACTCTGCCCTGGTCAGGCCCCACCTGGAGTATTGTGTCCAGTTCTGGGCTCCTTGGTTTAAAAAGGACAGGGATCTCCTGGAGAGAGTCCAAAGAAGGGCTACGAAGATGATTAGGGGCCTGGAGCATCTCCCCTATGAGGATAGGCTGAGTAAGTTGGGACTCTTCAGCCTTGAGAAGACTAAGGGGGGACCTAATTAAAGTCTATAATTATCTTAAGCAGGGGATGCAGGGGGAATCAGCCAGCCCCTTTTCGGTGGTCTGTGGGGACAGGACAAGGGGCAACGGCTGCAAGTTGGAGCACAGGAAGTTCCGCACCAACATGCAGAAGAACTTTTTCCCAGTGAGGGTGACAGAGCCCTGGCACAGGCTGCCCAGGGAGGTGGTGGAGTCTCCTTCTCTGGAGATATTCAAGACCCGTCTGGACGCCTATCTGAGTGATATGTCCTAGGGAGCCTGCTTTGGCAGGGGGGTTGGACCCGATGATCTCTTGAGGTCCCTTCCAACCCCTACAATTCTATGATTCTATGATTCTATGATTCCCCATCTCCCTTTGCTACATGGGGAAGGAGGCAGAAGAATTAGGATTGAAGTTAAACCTGGAAGAACGGTTCAGGGGAGGTAGGTGGATATTTAATTTTTGGTTTGTTTCTCATTATACTACTCTAATTTTAATGGTGAATAACTTAAATTCATTTCCCCAAAGTTGAATGTGTTTTGCCTGTGGCAGTAGTTACTGAGCAATCTCTCTGTATGTATCTTGACTCACAAGCTTTTTTTCTTCTTTTATTCCCCTGTCCAGTTCAGGAGGCAGAGTGAGAGAGCAGCTTGGTGGATACCTGATGACCAGACAAGGCCAGCCTACCACATCATAGAATGGTATGCACAGTATATATGATTGTTTGGGAAACTTTCACAATTTAGCTATGGCTGGGGTGGATAGGTTTAAATTGATTTTTCTTGAGAGCATTTCTTTGTTCTAAGCAATAGCAACATCACAGAGATTGAGGTTTTTTATATTGAGCTAATTAAGGCTTACCCTCTGCTTTCATTAGTTTTTCCAGCTGTATTTAGGTGGGTGAATGTCAGTATCTTTTCTTGTCTTTCCACAAGTAGTGAGCTCGTTAAGAGCTAACTTGGAAAGGGTAACAGCTTCATGAAACCTGTCGCTCATTCTGCTCTGTCTTCCCCCCTTTAATGCTCCTTCAAGTTCATGACCAACAAATTGTTTGCCTTGATATTGTTGCAGTAGGGTCATTTTTCAGACCACGGGTGGCTGTACAACAACCCTTCACCTGGAGCTCCATATGGGTTGCTGGGATATGGGCAAATGAGCTAAGAATTTTCTTGGTTGCTTCAGAGGCTTTAGGGTAGCCTCTCTGAGTGTCTCTGGAGCTCACTTTCAGGCTTGGAGTGTTAGGGCACTAATCCAACCTAGGGTACTTCAAGAAGCAGCTTCATAGCACTGAAGTTGCCTGTGAATGTCCTGCAAACATAACTCCATACTGTGAATTTAGTGTTGCTAAATGTTTAAAACAGCAAATGGCTAACTGAAATAAGAATAGAAAAGTTGCATCATAAAAATAAGACTTACAGAGTGAAAACACTAGAATAAAGTACTAGTGTAGACCCTCAACTCTGTTAATACAATTTTATTTAATGTATAAAAAGTAAAATATTCAAAGCAAATACGAGTCACTCTATGAGACATAGTGTTACCATCTCTTTTTGAGAGATTGAGACTCTTGAAAGCCTACTCTGAATTTTAAAGCTTGCATCCTCTTTCAAATTAGAAATATAGAAATGCTACCTCTTGAGTCAGGGACAATATGATAGTGTGTTAATGTATGAGTACAACATTCAGTGCCAGTAGTATTTCAGAAGTACAAGGGAATACTATGCAGAACTTCATATGCTTATGCAATCCAGGCACCTTTAACAATGCACATAAGATTCCTTAGAAATGTAGCCCAGAAAATTAGTGTATACTTGGGTGAATGTTAAATGGTAAATGTCAGGATGTTAAATGGTAGCTGTGCACTTGTTTTTCCCAGGTCAGTTATCAAAAAGCACACATTCTCCTGAAAATTATATGTGTTTTATTAAAAAAACCCAGGTGTCAGAAACATCACAGGAATCATATAACATTAATATGTAAATTTTAAATAGAAACTTGTGTCTCCAAGACACGGGGGAAGGGCAAATGTATTAGAAAAGTTCTCCAAAAGTGATTACTATTTTTAATCTGAACAAGCATTCAAAGTTTCAAATACTTGCAGCTAATGGAAAAGTTTGAGCACCACAAAGCTTGTGGGTTGCTATTCCCTGTGACATCTGTGTTCCTCATGTTCCATAGGACATCTTTTGCCAGAGATCTTGGCCTCCCTTCTGTGGAAGAGGTAAAGGCTAGCTAGCATTCGTCTTCAATGCAAGCAAGTAGAAATAAAAGCTGACTGACTGAAGCTGATGTGCTTACTAATTCAGTCTTAAAATGTGGGCTTTTATGAAGACACGGTTTCTTGCAGAACAAATAAAATCTATTCAGTGAAAGGTGATGATTATTTCTCTTTCACTTCAGAGAAAGACTTCAGTAACTCAAAAGCACCACAAAAAGCAGTAATAATCACCCTTCACAGACAAGATATCCTGTAGATGTAAAACGCACAGTTATCACTTCTGAGTTCAGTTGTGGAATTGACAAACAAAGAGAAAGTCTAAGATATCTCTTCCATGTAGACACATCCTAATTTTTAAAAACCTCTCTCTCCCCCACCCCACCTCACTTTTCTAACCTTTAAAGTACAGATCTACATGCAGCTGAGGGACGTGTCTCTGTTGTAGGGAAAGGTGAGGCTTTGTGTCAGAGCAATCGCTTGTGGACCTAAAAGGTTTGACTGAAGGTCCTATTATATTGTGCATGGTGTACTTTGTTTCCCTTTGATTTCTATGGCAAACAGTCACAGCATATGGGTGGCAGGGCATCTCAGTGTTAAGGACACCTACTTCCTTTGACAGGATGAAAAAATTTCCATAACAAAAGGGCAGCCTGACATCAAAATTGAAATTCTTTTGGTAACCAGCATAGAGAGGGGGTGTAGAGAAATGGAGATGACACTTTCAGTGTCTTACAGCAACTTCATGGATTCCTAGTATTGTGTCCAATAGACAATTTTCTTACCTTTTTCTAACTGCTTGTGTTTGGTAAATGCCTGTGATTCTCCAGAGAATAAGGTGGAAGCATATTAACCAAATGTATGAACTTAATAGTTACTGGGAAAGCTCTTCCATGCCTCATGAAGGCAAACTGGAGCCTTACCTTTCCTGAATGTTGATTAATTAATTGATCGTTTTTACACATTTATCATATGGAAGTTTTCAAACTGTATAATTGTAAATTTCTCTGACAATATAATGTATCAACAGTGTAATTAGTTTTCTCTTTTTCTCCTAATTAGAATGTACTTTCAATCATGAACTTAGATTAAGCACAGGATGTGAATGAAAACCTATGAATCATTAACCTCCAAATTCTCTGACTATATCTTTATTTCACCCTGTCAAGGCATTTAAAATTAGGAATTTGAGAAAGAAAAAAAAAAATTCAGCCTGTTTTATTAGCATAGAAATATGCATTTGTTCTGGTTCTGGCCAGGCCAGAGTCAACCTTCCCAAGCAGCCACCCCAGGTGAGCTGAGTTAGCAGGTGAGCTGAGTCAGCCTGGGCTGCACCAAATCACCCCTCTCCAACCAGCCCCTTTTATGGGGAAGTGATGTCGTGTGGTGTGGAAGCTGTACTTAGAATAAACAAAATAGGTGAGACACAGTGTTATTTAGAGCTGTTGGAGTGAGTCCAGAGGACTGTGAAGATGATCAGGGGGCTGGTGCACCTCTCCTATGAAGACAGGCTGAGAGAGTTGGGCTTGTTCAGCCTGGAGAAGAGAAGGCTCTGGGGACACCTAATTTCAAGCTGAAAGAAGGCAGGTTTAGATTAGACATTAGGAAAAAAATTATTTCCTATGAGGGTGGTGAGACACTGGCACAGGTTGCCCAGAGAGACTGTGGAAGCCCCACCCCTGAAAGTGCTTAAGGCCAGGTTAGATGGGGCTTTGGGTACCCCCGTCTAGTGGAGGGTATCCCTGGCCATGGCAGGGGGGGTTGGAACTAGGTGATCTCTGAGGTTCTTTTCAACCCAAAGCATTCTATGATTCTATTTGTTAGCTGCCCAGAGCCTGACGCCCAACCTGTACCCAAGCAGTGACACTTCCTCAAGAGCTAGCCCCCCTTTATATATTGAGCATGATGGCATATAGTATAGAACACCCCTTTGCTACTTTGAGTCAGCTGTCCTTGCTGTGTCTCCACCCAGTTTTTGTGAAAATTACCTATATCCCAGGTGAAAACTGGAACAATAGGGTACTTTAGAGATTTTTCAGCACCAAGTACAACTTAAGTGCTATTATTTTTTTGCCTGTTCTTATAAGAGTTTTCTTCACCCTTTCTATGCCTTTGAGGGAAGTAAATAAGATGAAAGGCTTTTGTAATGATGGTCTTTAGGAAAGTCTTTAGGGAAGTTCTGAGGACTGTGTGGTTTTAACAGCTAGGTAAGTCATTCCCTTAAATCTTTCCATGGCCGCTGTTATCCCAGTCCTTTCTCCAGTATGGTATGAGACTGTGTCATCTCTTGCATCTTAGTTACAACAACGTGATGAATTGTTCTGCACATCATTTGAATCACTTCATTTCCCAACAGTTTATGTGGGTTGCTGCCATGCTTCTTGATTCAACTTGGAGAATTAAATTCGAAGCTGGACAAATTTTGGAATTCAGCAAGAGAGACTCAGTTCTCATTTCAAATGAACTTTGTGTTAATTCCTTTAAGAAATT
>VZTU01011393.1:3420-24762 GCA_013400835.1 Zapornia atra
TGCCGCCACGCAGGCCGGCCTCCCCGCATGCCGCGACACAGACAGGTGCAATTCTCCGACCGCCTCCGGGGCCTTGCACAGCCCAGCCTCGGCTCCGGCCTCCTCCTACCCATACCAGCCCACACAGAAAAAACATCCCTTCTCCTGCTCCACGAACCGCCGTTAACCCCTGGCCCGGCCCCCTGCGGGCCAAGGGCTGCCCGGCCCCCTCACAAAGACAGGCCCTGCCTCCCACCGGGCCTCGCACCGAGACAGCGAAGCCGAGCCAGGCCGGGCCAGGCCTCCTCCACCCCTCAACTCAGCAGCTTCAGCACCTCAGGCCTCCCACACGTTTCAGGGGCCGCCACCCCCTCCGACGCCCGACCCAAGGCTCCCTGACCCCACTCCACCTCACCTCTTTGGGGACAAGTTGGTTCTCCTCGCTAGGCACCATGGCCGGTGGCGCGGCGCTGGGCCCGCAGCAGGCTGAGCGTCGTCGTCAGCAGCGGGAGGCGGGGGGACGCCAGCGGCTCATCCTCCGCCACCGCCCCACCAGCCGGCGAGGGCAGCGCCGCAACCTCCGCCCCCTCCGCCAATCAATGGGGAAAATGGCCGCCGCTCTCGCGAGAGCCGGGCCGGCGCCGCCAGGGCTTGAAGTGTTGCGGATCTCGCCTTGGTCTCAGCAGGGTGTGTGGCGGCTGCTGGGCTGCTCTTCTGTTTAGGGACCTACCCGGCTGAGGTGCGCAGTTGTTGACTAAATACGAGGAGTGGTGCGCGAGAGGCAGCATTTAACTCCCGCAGGCGGCCAGGGCAGAGCCGAGAGTCCCGTCCTCCTGCCTGTCGCCACCCCGCTTCCACGTTACGCTGCCGTCCGCGGGGAGGCCGGGACAGGTCGGCGGGAATAGGACACGCGAACATCCCCACCACTGCTTGCCTTTCTCAGGCTGTCCCTGACGCCACAGGGTGTCCCCTCCGCAACGCTGGGCTCCAGGCTTACAGCAGGGCAAAGCAACGAGAGTCTAAAATTATGCAGCACTAAGCAAGAAAACCGTATACTTAGGGATTATGGCTCGCAGGTGCGGGAGAGAGCTTCCCGTGGGCGTGGGGACCTTCCCCAGCTCATAAGAACAGGACCCACCACTTGGGCTGTTCTCTTGCTTGGGGCTTGGGTGTCTGCTGTGAGGTAATGGGGTATCGGAGCTAGTAGTGTCTTCCTCGTGTTGCAAAGGCCTGTTTTGCTTTGTAGTAAGTGACCCTACTGCCTGTGAGGGGCTCTTACTGGAGTCGAGGTCTGCAGGCTGTGGTTTCAGTTTGTTTCGTGTGGGGTTTTTTTCTTGTTTTTCCCCTCATGTCTGGCTGTAACCCGATAGCGCTTCGCGGGGGCAGCGTGAGACTGGCAGGAGTGAAAGTGTAAGCACTGGCTGACGCAGCTAATGTGCAGGTGCCTTTGGTGCCCAGGAATTGTTCTTTGAAGTCATGCTGTGACGTGTGTGCATGCTTCTCTGTAAGTTCAGGGTTAGTAGTGGGGTTTTCTTTGAAATAAAAAGATTTCTGTCACATCTTGTTGACTTTTATCTCCAACAAGCTTAAATATGTCTTTCATGCTACTTAAGGTGTGCTAAAAGCCAAAAGCTAATCACTAGAATGACTCAAATGCCCCTTTGAAGAAAAGTAATTATATATGGTCTACTTGACTCCAAAGTATTTTTGTAGTAAAAGAACATTGTACTTAACTAATAAAGAACAGTACATGGTAGATGTACACTTTTTTACAACTTTTTTCTCATTTAGTGTCCTCTTGTGGAAGAAGGTAGAATTGAGGATGCTTTTTGGTTTTGTGCTTAAGAAATACTAAATTTAGGGCTAATTTTTGATACTTGTTATACCAAAGACTATTGGAAATATATTTTGAAGACCTGGTGAAGTTAAAGGACTTCTTTTCCCTTTTCATGTTGGGAGCCTGTAACTTTCCAGGTTCCTCTCATCACCATGCCTTTTCAAAGGTAAGTTAAGTACCATATTATGGATACATTTTTAGTATAGCTTTTAACACCTTAGAAAATACTTTGGTCATTTGTGTGAAAAATAACATAGAATCATTTAGTTTGGAAAATGTCTTTAAGATAACCAAGTCCAACCATTAACACTGACAAGTCCACCACTAAACCATGTCCCTAAGTACTGCATCTATGCATCTTTCCCATACCGTCCAGGGACTGTGATCCAACCACATTCCTGGGCAGCTTGTTCCAATATTTGACAGCTCTTTTGATAAAGATAGTTTTTCCTAATATCCAATCTAAATCAGTAGTTTTATTTTCATTTTTGAAGTGTGCTGTGGTAGGTGGTATGCTCTTTTTCCATTTTTGCTGCTTGAATTAAGCACAGAAATTCCCTCATTGAGAGCTTGCTTGCAATTTTTAAGTGTATGCCTGACCTGTTTTTCATTATGTTATTTAATGGTATCAAGTTATTTCTATAGTAAAGGTTGGCTGGTTCTTTGGGACAGGACCTCTTGCCCTGTACTTTTAAGATATGTTGCACCCAAAAGCCTATCATCTTAGACATTTGAACTCTAATTGGACAAAGTCAAGCATCAAGGCAGGAACCTAGGAGTCTCTTGCTTTTAGTATTTTAAGTTAAGCATATAGCTGTGTAGAGTTACCCATCGACAAGACAGGAGAGTATGAGAATAGTTGAGGTTTTTTCATAGGCAAGATCGTATGGAAGTAATGAACTTGTAGCTTTTAGAAAAGAGTTTATTAATGCTTATTGGCTGTGTTGTGCATTAAAAGGCTTGGGATTTAATTGGTAATTTTGATGGGGACTTTTGTAAGCATGTTGGTGTAAGGAAAAATGTAACTGTTCATTAAATGAAAAATGGTATCAACATTTGTAGATATTTGAAGAAGCACAGCTGCCTGGTGATCTTCTGTTGTCCAGTGGTGTCCAAAGATCAACAAGATAAGCAAGCAAATACTTGAGGAGCCAGAACAGAGACAGTAGCTTGCAGTAGACAGCGATGCAATCATCAAAGCACTGGCTGGGAGTCTCCAACAGTAGTGGTATGTGACTGATGGGCCCAGTGTTGCTTTTTTCTTCCTCCCTTTTTGTCTTGGGGGAGGAGATACACCAAAAAATCTTCCTCTGTTTTACAAAGAATCCAAAATTTAGGAACAAGAATCCTTGAGAGGTGTTACTTTTGAAAGTTCTTTTGACTTCCTAAACTGTTAAATTCTTTGGGTTTAGGATTTTTTTGCTGCCATTTGTGCTTTACAAGGCACAAAGCTATGGAACTTGATGGCCACAATTAAAATACATTGTTCTGTTGGAATAAAGAGGCAGGTAGCTACCACGAATACATGCTTACTAGATAAGAATCAGGAGTTTGTTTTGTAAAGAAAGACTGTTAGATCCTCCTGCCAACCTTTAAAACTGCAAACATCTAATGTAGCCTGTGTGCATGAAACATCTTTAATGCAGTAATAATCTCTAGTTAATAATTAAATCTCCAGGAGATTTTGTAATTTGTGAATGCTGCAGTGTTTAATCTCTTTACATGGGACTTCTTAAAGAGGTATATTTATAATTTGAGTTTCATGAAGGGAATTCTAGCCAGTAAAGACTGGTTTAACATATCACAAGTTTAACTTGGTATTAGTGTGAAAAAAAATTTTTATCTCAGACTAAAAAGTATGCTGGATTTGCTGTTACAGGTGAATTAATTAGGCTGTTCATTGTCAAGCTATTGTTCAGAGATGCATTAATGAGTCAAAAGGGCTGAAGTGTGTCAGTTTTCAGTCCATGACACCTGACTAGTTTTAGTCAATGCAGTACTTACTGCACTAATGTATGCATCACTAATGAGCATGTAGTTATGCAACATCAGTGTGCAAGGGTAAACAGGCCTTCATTATAAGAGATGATGAACTTTCAAATTAGTCTGTGGGAATGGGATAGTTCTCCCCTCCTCAGCCTCTTTAAGGTTTGTTTGAATCGTTTCTTTTCCTCTGTAAGAATTCATATGCTCTAGTGCCAATATCAAAGATTTGATGAATAAGGAAAATGTTTTAAAAATGAAATGGAGTGAGTGCTGCCCTTTAGCTCTGTCTGTACGCCCGGAAATCTAGGTGTGCAAAATATTAAGACAATAGGTAAATGCCAGGATGCCAACTCATGTTATCTTTCTTAAGCAATATTACCCTAACTACTTAAAATAGAAATCCTACGTAAACAGGATTGTATGGACTAATACTGTTGATTTGGGATGTCTTCTCTCAAACACTTCAGTTTTGATTTTTCGTGTAAGTTGTCGATGGAGTTTCAGAGGTTGATGGTCTTGTTTGCAGAGGCGGCACTGAAGTGCTTGTTTTCCTCTGTGTTCTGTTAGAAAACAAACAAAATCCACAAAGAAACCCCAAACACGCCCCACCCCCTAAAAAAACCCACAAGCCTGAAGCTTGCCACCCTTGGCAAGCTGCTGCAGGATTGTCATTCTGTATTTACCAGCAGTAGAAATACAGCCAGTGCTGATGCAGAGTTCTTTCAGACCTCTTCTTCGTGGTCAGCACTTTAAGGAAAAACAGCTGAAGGCCTCACCTCTTTTCAATCTTTGGCAAGTCCACATCTACTGAGAGAGGAGGTGTGTGAAAGTTGAGGATATCACAATCCAGCACTTCATTGCACAATTGCACTGTTGTTAGAGCCTCAACTAAATTTTCCAGAACTGCACAGAAAGATTTGAAGCATTTATATGAAAATTTGCAGCCTGCTGATTGCACCATCCAGCCCTTTCAGCAAGGGGGGAAAAACCCCAATGACCCAGTAAAATTTGCCTTCATACAGATGGAGTGAATGTAGGGTGAGGGCAGAACAGGGCAGAATTATAAGGGGTAATTAACAGAATTCTGCAGCTTTAAATGTGCTTTTTTGCTAGATTTCCATTTCTTTGATTTTAGCTTTGTAAATATGAGGCAGGCCAATAAAAGGCCAAAGAACAAATTAAGATCTTCGAAAAGGGAACACTGATTATTTTTAATTCTTCTGTAGCTGCTGTTAGGGGCTTTATTTTTTAGCATTTCCAACTGCTTCTTGAATGTGTTAAAGAGCAGAATCAAGGTATTTAAAGATAAGGAGTCATTAAATACTTTCCCTTTAGCTGTATCTTAAAACAAAAAGAAGTATAGTCTTCCATGGATAAAGAAGCATATGCAGAATTTTAGGAAATAAAAAAAATCAGTTGAGAATGCTGTGGGAAATTAAAAATTTAAATGGAAGATTTCCTCTGGAATAAGTACTTTTTTTGCCTTGGGAAGACTGTTGTGGTAAATAGCCCTGTAGATCTTGTAGTTAAGCAGCCCTCTGAAGTTAAACTTCATGAGATTAAGAAAAAACTTCAGTTTTAAATTCAGTGCTAAATGTCATGTTCTGCTCTTCTTGCATAGTGCTTTCTACTATAATCTTTGTGAGCATGCAAGTGCTTTTCTGTCCTCTGCCACTGTAATTAATCTCAAGACCTTTTTAATCAAAACTAGTAGGGGATTACTTTAATTAAAAATCAGCAGCCAGGATTCATCGACGTTTTAGTTAAAGATTATTTTCTTATTTTGGTTTCAAGACACTGAGTGTTCAGATATTAGCTTAAGAAGTTAGTTTTCTTTTCTATGATAGCATTAATCTTATGTATGAATTCCCAAATGGGTTTGAAGCTGAAATTAGATTTGTAAAGAGAAATAGAAATCCTGCAGAGAATTTTGCAGCACCATGGATTACTTTGTTAACACTGAATTCCTGTATCAGCTTGACTTAAGGTTTTCCACTTTTGTACTTAAGACTGCATAGCAGTTTCTAGCACTAGTAGTCTAAACAAAGCATAGTTCCAAGATGTTTGACCTCTTGATGCACTTGTCAAAACCTTCCTGGTGTGACTGGAGTAAAGCATATGCACTAGCAGGCTGATTTCTACTGTGGTTAGAGTTTAGAAACAGATGTGGGTTGGTATCATGTAGAGTTTTTTGGCTTTTAAAATTGTGTAGACTAAGTAGAGTGTACTGCAAACATCTTTTCTGTTATATGGGCTGGTATGTTATCTATCCTCTTTCCTCTAAGGCTGGGGGTTGTTGGGGGTAAGGCATCTCTGTGCACAGCAATGTTGGAAAGATTTATGTGTGGGAAAACAAGAAGAAAGACTTGCCTTGAATGCATACCATGGAAGTAATATCAGTCACCAGAATGGTTCAGTTATTTGAGGTTTAAAAAAAACTCACAATGACATAGCCAGTATATTTAAAAACCCTGAATTAACACTTGTTGTACATGAGGAATTGCTGTTGGAGAGTCACTGTGGGACTGCAAAGGCAGCACTAAATAAGACTATGTAATGTGCAAAAATAACAAGACTAGCTTAGCTTCACATGGGGCTGCTCTCAGTATGGACACTCAAACTATTTATAGCTGCCCTTGGGTCCAGGGGAGTTAAATAGTTCAGGTTTCCATTAGGGGTTCCCAGTGACCCTTCACATTAAATATCATGACGTTTAATATTACAAGCAAGTGCTAATTACACTGCTTACCTCTCTTTGGGCAAGCAGGAAGTGGTTTCCCATCCTCCGTAAGCCCTAGCACATAGGGAAC
Source organism: Zapornia atra (assembly GCA_013400835.1). Taxonomy (NCBI): domain Eukaryota; kingdom Metazoa; phylum Chordata; class Aves; order Gruiformes; family Rallidae; genus Zapornia; species Zapornia atra. Next base: position 10,033 of record VZTU01011393.1, read on the forward strand.
ATTCATTCCTTCATCCCAGATTTAAGTACATAGGTGACCTTTCCCTGGATGAAACATGTTGCCTTCATATTTTCTTTGTAAGGTGTTGTGATTTATCAATGTAAAGCTGTAGCTCACAGGTGCCTGGGCCTCACCCATCCCCTCACTGAGGGGAGGAAGGGAGGTGCAGCACGTGGGATCTTTTGAATGTGGTGCCTCATGGCTTTCAGTGTAAGGGCATTACCTGCAGCAGGATCTGTGCTCTGGGCTGCCTTGTGGTGTGGTCCATCTTTGTCCTCTCTGCCCTGCCCAGGAGTAGAGACCTGTCAGCCTTCTTTACTGGAGTGGAAAGCAGAGGGAGCTGTCACCTCTTCTTCCCTTTCTCCCTGGATGCTGCTTACTGACAGTGCTTGACAGCACTCCTTCTGCTTTGCTCTGTGCCCTTGCTAATTTTCTTCCATTGGTGGTGGGAGCAACTTTGTATTTTGAGGAGCGTTGGGGTGGGCTGTGTTAGGATTGCTGGAGAGAGGAGTTGCTCATCATCTGTGGTCATTCCTTGTGCCATGGCTGCTCCCTTGTCCATCACAGGAGGCCCATATGTCTGCAGCCCTGTAGCTTCCTGGCTGTGCAGGCTGCTTAGCAAACCTTTTGTCCCCACAGTGGTAGGGGTTCAGTGTGTCCTGCAGCAAGATGTCCCTAAAGTAGCTTGTAGGTAGTATGTGCACAAATGTTGGCAGGCTTGGTCTGCAACCTGCTGCTGGCTCTGTGGCTCTTTAAGCTCAACCTTGTCCTGGTTTTGCAATAGGCTGCCCCAGAACATTTGCAGCTCTCTTGAGCTTTACAGGCTAGTCTACTGTGGGGGTTGCTAAGCTCTTTCTTGCATGAATTAATGTAGCTTTACCTTTGGCAGCAGCAAAGTGTGCTGCCAGAGGTCTTACATAGCGTTTAAAATGTCAGCTGCCAGTCTAGAGCAGCTGCCAGCACTGGAGCTCTGACAGGGAGAATGCTGTCACAGGGCAAATGTGGGGAATGTCAGTGTGGACACAGCATGAGTCAGGCTGGGCAGGGACTTGTGTACAGAGTATCCTGACGTTGGTAAAATGCCCTTTGAAATCTCTTAGCACGTTGTCTCCTGTGTTGCTTGTGTCATATATAAGGAAACACTACTAGCTCTTGAATGTCATGTTTTGTATTCAGACCTGACTGGAAGTAACCTGTCAGAGTGTGGGGTCTACACTGGTAAAGTAGTCCTGCAGAGCTGGTAGTTTCTCTTCTGGGTGAAAGATTAAGGAAGAGCACTAACTAGTGAGAGTCTTAAAGAATGCTATTTCTGAAAACAATCTCTTTTGTTCATGTGCATGACAATGTTCTAATGTTTTTTAAATTCACTTTTTCTTCTAAATGTTTTGAATACATCTGTTGGACTGAATTAAAATGGGAAGAATAACTTTAAATTAATTACTGTCTGCATAGGTCATCATTGCCTGTGTGAGAAGATGCCTCTAGAGAGCAGGTGTGTTTCTGTATTAGAAAGCTTGGCTGCAGAACTTTGAAATGTGTGCACATTTATGCTAATTTGAATCTTCTCCTTCCTGTCAGCAATAGTTACACGAAGTACATTTCTTTTTACACTGTTACAATAAGGAATTGTGCCAGCTATTATAAGCTAGATACGTACCCATTTGCCTATCACCCATGTTTTAATCCAAGCTTGTTAATAGGCCCTGTTAGATGTAAGCATGTCTAGCAGAGATGCTCAGATAGGTATAGGCAAATTCCAGATCGTTTGGATTGAATCTGGATCCATTCATGAGACGTAGCGTTTCAGGAGGGGGTGTTTTTATATGGCCATGTTAATGGAAGAGGGCTCATTGGTGAGGTTTTTGTGGTGTTTGTTTGGCTAGTTAGTAATCTAGGGTGCATCCATGGAATGCAAGGGTGTGAATTAGAAGGGTCTCTGAATGCCAAGCTCATATTATAATAGCAGGCTAGGTGCTATAGTATTTACCACTGTGTTTTACATATGGAATTAATCTATGCCCTTCCTTGAGCAGGAAATGTGTGTCTTATACCCTATGCCTTCGCATATGTGCTGATTTTGTGTTCCTTATGGTAACAAAAGATGCACATTAAGCAGCACAAACCGATATTTGAATACTAACAGGCATATAAAACTGTGCTTTTGATGGTATCAGTAATGGAAATATTTACTGGAAATCAAATTCCAGGCTTGCTCATGGGAATGCAGTCTACCAGGGTAAGAGTCAGACAAAAGCATCCATGAATATTTTGAATGTTTAAGTTTACTTCTATGTACAAGAAAACTTGCATATACAATAAAGCCTACATCCTTTTCTGCAACCCAGATTTGGGTTGTATTGCAGATTTTTTTAAATCTAAGAGGGTTTCTGAACTAAGGAAAGTGCAAGCCTCAGATCATCAGACGGTTATCAAAACTGCCCAAGAAGTTATAAACAAAAATAAAAGGCAGTAATAATGTAGGGGTTTTGTCTGTTCTGACCACTGAGTTCTAGGAGAAATGAAAGCCTGGCTATAACACAGTTCTCTAACTGCAAAATTTTTACTAATACCCTGACTGTCCTTCAGTCTCGTCTTCCCTATTTTATTGCTTCTCCTTCAGCTTTTCCCTGTTCTTGCTGGTCTCAGACTTTTCAAACACAGGCTGAAACTATAGTGGCCTGTCCCTAGTTTGTATTCTGATGTTATTTCTTTTCATGTCTTTGAATTTATTCAGGATGGCACTAACATAGTATACGTGTTTCAGGCATGAAGGGGTACCTCAAAAACATTAATGTTCTTGGCAGTCTTGGGGAGGTAGTTATTGCCTGCAGTCACATACAAACACTATGATCTTTTTTGATTGCCACATTTTCTATATAACCAAACTAGATTTAACAGAATCTGTAGGGTCCTTTCATACATTCTTCAGCAGTAATAGCAATTTTATGGTGCCCTTTTTGAAAACTGAAAGGACAACTTTTAGTAAACAGTTAATCAAACAAAGTATTCCTATGTTAAACTGAATACAATTATGTTCATGAAAATGTGTTTTGTGGATGTTTTTGTATTCTGATTTTTTTGGAAGTAAGACATCCACAGCATAAGAAAATTCTCAAAGCCTCTCTCAGTTGGATTCTGTTTTTTTGGCTGCTTAAACCATGGTTTTAACTTAGGGTGCAGTAACTAGCTAGTTTCTTTTTTCTTTTTTTTAAATTTGAGGAAGGGAAAAAAGTGAAAGCAGTAAGAGTTAAAGTGAACAGGCTATATATATATTTATTTAATCTCCAGTGGAAGTGAATATATTGGGAAATTTCAGAGTAGTTACTAGTCACTTGTGCTGCACTGGCTATTTCGAATACGTCATGTGACTGCGAATGATGCCGTTCAGTGCACTTGGATTGCTTAATGACTCTTCTGGTTAATGTGATGTTGCAAACCAGTAGTTAGGTCAGGTGTTTGGACCGTGGAGTGAGCTTGGCACTAGTGTGCAGTATGAAGAAATCCCGTTAAAACCGTAATGCCTGTGGGACATTCACAGCCTGAACTGAAGAGCTAGATACAAAGTGAAAAACAATCCCAGCCAGTGCTGCTGCAGTACTCCACCTGTATAGAGTCTTGAGATGTGAGAAGTGTGGTTTCAAATACATGGTTATGTTGTTTGGTCATGTTGTTCCCATGTGCATTTCAGGAGTCCATAATAGTTATTGTTAAATAGATAAGTTGTTTATCTGAATGCTGCCACAGTCTTAAATCTTGCAAATAGCTGAGATTCATGATTTTGAACTATCCACTTATGTTTCATTGCCTGTTTTGCATTTTCTACATTTTTAAGGGGTAGTCCTTTTACTTATTATATGCTACTTTTTATTAACTTTAGTTAGTACTAGTTAGCAAACATATTCTGTTACAGTTGAAATATCTAAACTTGAAGTTCTGTATCAAGTATGCCAATCCTCAGATGGTCATGCAATGCTGCTATTTTGAGGCCAGGGAAGGAAGTCTTTGATTTTTAAAGATGGGAGTAACTCAGGCTATCTTTTCTACTGTAAACTAGATGCATTGTGCCATTAAAAGAAGCTAGATGTTAGCTATTGTGAAATGCTAACTGTAGCATGATGTCCTTTTGTTTCTTTGAATTGATAACATATCTTCATTTTCTTAAAAAAAATCCGAAACAACAATTTAAGATTTTTTGAGTGCAGAATTAGACTTTCCTCTATCACTATCCTAAGAGGCTCCATGTGACTGGATTAACATCTCTCAAGGTAATGGTATGCTTTAACATTGTACTAGCAGTGTTCCCTTAGTGAACATTGTGCCATCAGAAAGCATGTGAAAAGAATATGGAGATTTCAACAGCATTGCATAGCTGTGTGTGAGCACTAGACTTTACTACATATGATGTAATTGATGACATTTACAATTTTGCAAGTTACTGTATGTACTAGTTTTTTCTTATTAATTTCAAGCTTTTTTCCTAAACACTCTCAAACCTGAAAGAAGGACCTAAACTTGCTTGTTATGTAAATTTGAAGTTTAACTTGATAGAGAGCCCTTCAGAAACGGACATGGCAAAGTAAAAGGTAAATCCAAAAAGTTTGGAAAAGAATGGGAGGAAAAGGTAGATGAAAATTAAATCTCATCTCTATAAAGTAAAAGAAAACCTGGATGCATGGGTAGCTGTGACACTGGTCATGAAAGGAATAAACAAGATACAGTCCAGCTGCTTTTTGTGGTGGTGTTTCTGTATCCAAAGATACTCTTGGAACTACCAAAACACTTGTCCATGGGCCCTTACAGGAAAGAAGGAAAAAGCTATTTCCTGGGACTGCAGTAAATAGTAATAATTAGGAAAGCTTTTGATAAGAAAATCTACTATATTGATATTTTAGCATTTTTGTAAGTTGAGAAAACCATCTGTCTTTTCTCTATTATAGAGCTATCTTTTGTTGCTGAGAAAGCTGAAAGTAACTTTGTCACAGGTGTCAGACACCTTGCAAACAGGAGGTCCATGATTCTCCTGTGAGCTGTTTTGGTGGTGGAATCAGAGCAAGGTTTGAGGAGAACATGAAATTGCATAAGGTTGTCTCTGTTACTAGTAGGCAATGCCACTGGACTAAACAGCTGTACAGGCAGTGCAGGGTTTCATCTGTTATCGAGTGTAGCAGCTCTGGAGATGAAAACTTAAAGCTTGGGCCTTGAATTCAGTGAAGGGTAGTGGACGGGGAGCTCATCATATGACTTCGAAAACTAAATCCATATGCAGTAGATTTAATCATAAAGAGCTTTTTTTAACCTGGAAGTTGTTTTTGCCAATATCTCTCTGTAAACAAAACTTGAAACCCTTGCCTTACCCTGCTTCCAAAAACACCCCCACTTTCCACCTCTCCTCCCTGATGCTGTGGAGGTATTTTACAGTTTTGTCAAGAGACTTTGGATAGAGAAACCTGTTATGAAAAGTCAGATTTCTAATTGCAGTATGACATCGAGATGGGGAAGAGAAATTCCTCAGCACGACAGTGTGCCATGCAGGCAGAGACCTTTCTCAGTTCTTTAGCCTTAAGCACCCCTTAAGTAGGGAAAGATCTGCAGGCCGACTCTGGGACTAGACCTCAGTCTGCCTTGCAGATTAGACAAAGTGATGATAACGTAGGAGTGCTTTCCTCAGTAGAAACTACAGGTGATGGTTTCACATTTTTGCTAAGCATATAAATATTTGGGTCCACTAAATGTCCTCCTGCAGGTGTAGTGTTTTCACAGAAAAAGGAAAATAATGATTTCACAAAGTTATAAACATTTAATAAGGTAAATTATGTTCAGCTACTGCTTATTTTTGTTCCTTAACAGTGGAAAGTGATTCAGATGCTTAGTGTTCTAGACCACCATGCATGTATCCAGTGCCAGAAAATGGAGTGGGGAAAAAACCCACCAGGAATTTAAGACTAAAACATCCTTGTTGTTCCACTGCTGAGTAAACTAAAAAGAATGTATTTACATGGGTTTGTTAAGGCTTACTTATTATTTCAGTGTAGTAGAATGTAGTGAGTGGGTTGGAAAGAAACATGCTCTTCTATTGGAATTATTACACCTCTAGCAGAGAGAGAATATGCTTGATTTACCTTACTGAGGTCTGTGTTCTCCCCAAGCCTTCCGCACAATAATGTCCAGAGACCCCTGTGCTCCATTCTGCGTCATCAGCCAGTTAAGATGTGTTACAAGCATATACCTCTTCGTCATTTCTGAAATGGGAATAGTTTAATTAGATTCTTAGCTGCATAACAAGTTCAGTCACAGTGTTTCAATGTTAATTTGTCTAATTGAAAAGGTCAACTAAAGAGGCAAAAATTTTTTCAGCACAATAGAAAAATCTTGATGCTGTTTTTCTGTTACGCTGTAGGAATTGTACCCTGTATATTCTTGCTGTTTTAAACAACAACTTAACACTAGTCCAAAAATAACAAAGGTATTATTCAAGCATTTTACTTGTTAATGTTTAATTTTTGTGGCAAATTAGTTTCTCTTTATTAAAATCACACAAGGTTTTGATTTAAATAGCTATTTAAAGCAACTTGTATGTTTTGAAATTCAGTATTTCATTTATATGCAGCAAACACAATTGTTCTCCTTCATCTAGCAGTCTGCATCACCCATCTATATATATTTTTAATCTTCAGATCTAACCTTCTTTAAGTATTTAAGGCATAGGTACAACATGAGTGGTAAGCTGCTCTTCTGTTAACTTTGCTCTCTCTTTTCTAGGTCTTAGTGAAATACTCAAGGTGCTTTACTTTTCATAGTCTGAAGACCTCATTACTCAGATAAGGCACCTGTTTTTTCTAGCCTGACTTACTACTGGCTTTGAAAGGGCAAATAAATATTCAAGAAAGATCAAGGTATTAAATGTACTTTGTTCAATTTGCTATTTTTCATCTACTTTTGGTAGAGTTCTTCTGAAGAGATAGTATTTTACTGTTCTTATGTAGCAACATTTTTGGAGTAGAAATTCTTCCTTTAGTGCTTAGATACTTGAATGTGGATGTTTAGATATTTCTGTAATGAGTTTAATAACCTGAAAAACTGTTAGAGGAATAAATACTTGTAACTCACCATTAAGCTATTCCTCAAAAGACTAATGTTCCAACCTTATGAAAAGGACTACTTTTTTTATAGAGACTTTGCAATTTTATTTGGTAACACTTTGACGTAAACAGTCAGAAGGATTAGATCTCAGTTAAAAGCAGAGGACCACCCAGATGGTCTCCTCAACAGGAAGTCACTTATACATTATGGTCTCTTCAACATGAAGAGTTGTTCACACCTAATTTGGGTGGGACTGAACCCAACACAGGGACTAAACAAGAGTTTTGTAAAGACAGTTTCTTTGGTCATCTCTTCCTATGCCCCATTTTAAAATTTCTTTAAGCACATTCTAAGATGAAGAATGTGCTTTCAGACTAAATCTCCTAATTTACTGTTTGTCTCACTTTATGGACCTGTTTATTCAAATGCATATAATCTGTGGATGCAAAGTCCTGAGCACCTCTGATTTTTTTCTGGATTCCTTCTGTCAGATGGGTTGCACTATCTGCAGATCTCCTACTGTCAGAGAGAAGTTCTGCAAGTGATATCCTACACTGACAAAATTCTGAGTAATATGGGATTCCTTTTGCCTTTGCTTCTGTGATAAGACCTTTCAGCAAGTTTTGGCTCCTCTGTGACTATTTCTCTGTGTATTCAAAAATATTTACTTGCTGTGCAGAAATATTTGCTGCAGCTAGGATTGGTAACCAAAGCAGAGATGGATAAAGAGAAAGTAGTTCAAGACATAGTACATGTCTCAAGTATGAAGAATAGTTCAAGTGAAGATTGTTTATTCTAGGAATCAATGTTGTTGAGCAGCCTGGTGGTGGAAAATATAAATTGCTTTTTTTGTTACTTAACTTTTCATTCTGCTTGCTTTTCTTTAATCTCATTTTCAGGAAATAGTGTTTGCTTTAGAAATTGGTTGTGTGGAGCCTTAACAATTGTGGACACTCTCAAGGGATCTGATAGCAAGAAAAGATATCTTTAAAAACCTCAATTTATTATGTCAGTAAACTTGATGTTTGCAATATGTTAAACTATACTGGCAAGGTGAAATACTTACTATTTTAACTTCATTCTTTGAGACAGGAATTCCCTGAATAGATCAGAATCCTCTGCTTTTGTTTCATTAAATAATTCACTTTCAGAAATTCTCATGGACATTCTTCTCAGAGTTCTGCATTCCTTACCATACACTTATAAATGGCTAAAAAGAGCTTCAAGATGCACAACACATCAGATAATGTATGGAAAATTCTTACTAGGGTGTTCTCCAAATGTACTCTTGTGAATCAGCTGGAATAAGATGCATCATATCTAGTCAGAGTTTTGGATGAACAAGGAGCTATATTTTAAATTGTTGAGTTATGGTACTGAAAAACACTTAAGAACATTCTTTTGCTAAACAGTTTTGTGGTAAGAATTCCTCTATCTTCAAAATGTGATTTTTTTCAATTTACTGATAATAAAGAAGTCCAGTTAGAACAAAGCTGAGTATTCAGAGACTGATAGTTGCTTCTCACTGCAGGTGGGCTGGATATTTGGCTGAAATCAGTCTGCAAATGCTTTTGTAGGGCTTCTTAATGAACATATAAAGATATAACTGACACTTCTTCAAAAGAAGAAAGATAGAAAGCTTTGAAGAAAAAAGTAATAGAAATAGAATCTTCCAACACTGGAAGTAGCTTAGTCTTTTCAGCCCCTTTTCACTTCACATGGGGTTGTGAATTTACCTGATTTTACTGCTTGCCAAAAAAACCAAAGGTGATTCCCACATGGGAATTAATATAGGAAGCTCAGATAAGCTTGTAGGAGCTCAGGGAATCAAACCTCTCAGTTCTTGTTCTGGCACCCAAACTTCTGACACTGTTCAGACCAGAGTTTGGGTCATCCAGATTATAAGAACTGTTAGTGGCATTCCTAGGAGGCTGTCATCTTGGGGCTGACAGTGACTCAAAGGCTGCAGAGGTGGGGTGGGGGGGGCATAATGACAGCCAGACTCCACTAGCTGATTCTTTCACTGGGAATTTTCTTCTAGAGATTTTTCTTAGTTGGTCAGTTAGGTAAGCTTTATGGATTTTCATTGTTTGAAGGAAGCACAGTGTATAGGTATCAGGAGTCCATCCTGGACTATTGTAAAACTGTCTAACTACAAAGGTTGTGAAGCACTTGCATTCTTAGTTTTGAATATATAAAGGTATATTTGTTCTTTTTTAACATGCCCTTATGTCTCAACAGAAAAATCTTCAAAAATTCAGAAAAGATCAATCCTATGTATAAGGTAATCAGCTTGGAATTTATTCCTTAACTCCTCATTTAATGCCCTCTGTTAGGAAGTTCCTACTGTAATTATCCCTTCATTTGAAGGGCTTCAGCAGATGCTGATCACTTCTAAAGATGGAATTCTCAATAGAAGTCTAATTGGTCTGCTCAGTTATATGGGTTTGTGGAGTGTAACAGAAATCTTACACTTTATAAAGCATCTAAAAGAAATGAGAAACTAAATCTATAAAGCAAGAGTGCTAAGGGATCTGGCAGATGTTACTGCTATGTCACACTCTATCTTTGAAAGATCATGGAGAGCAAGAGAGGTGCCTGAGGACTAGAGTCACTCCAGTCTTGAGAAGGGCAAGAAAGAGGACCCAGGGACTACAGACTGGACAGCTTCACCTCCATCCCTGTAAATGGGATGGAATAGTTCATTCTGGGTGTCACCTTGAAGCATGTGGAAAAGTTATCAGGAGTGATGAACGTGAATTTACTAAGGGGAAATCATGCCTGACCAATCTGATAGCCTTCTATGATGGCATGTCCATCTGGGTAGATGATGGGAGAGCAGTGGATATGGTCTACCTTGAATTAAGCAAGGCTTTTGGTAGTCTCCCATAACATTCTCATAGAAAAGCTTAGGAAGCATGGGTTGGATGAGTGGGCACTGAGGTGGATTGAGAACTGGCTGAATGGCAGGGCTTGCAGTATGTGATGCAGAGTCCAGCTGGAGACCTGTAGCCAGTGGTGTGCCCCAGGGGTCAGTGCTGGCTCAGGGCATCTTAGTATCATAGAATGGTTGGGGCTGTAAGGGACTTTAAGGGTCATCAAGTTCCAATGCCCCTGCCATGGGCAGGGACACCTCTCACTAGACCAGGCTGCTCAACACCCTATCCAACCAGGCCTTGAACATTTCAAGGGAGGGGGCATCCACCTGGGCAACCTGTTCCAGTGCCTCACCACCCTCTTAACATATTCATTAATGATCATGAGCCAGCAACGTGCCCTTGTGGCCAGGAAAACCAGTAGCATCCTGCAAGAAAAGTGGGGTCAGCATGTTGAGGCAAGATATCTTCCCCCTCTACTCTGCCCTGGTGAGGCCTCATCTGGAGTATTGTGTACAGTTCTGGGCTCCCCAGTTCAGGAAAGACAGAGAACTACTGGAGAGAGTCCAGTGGAGGACTACAAAGATGATTAAGGGACTGGACCATCTCATATGAGGAAAGGCTGAGAGAGCCGGGTCTGTTTAACCTGGAGAAGACTGAGGGGGGAATATTATCAATGCTTATAAATATCTAAAAGGCAGATGTTAAGAGGATAGAGCTGGCCTCTTTTCAGTGATGCCCAGTGACAGGACAAGGAGCAACAGCCACAAACTGGAACACAGGAAGTGCCATCTCAATATAAGGAAAATCTTCTCTTCTGTGAGAGTGACAGAGCACTGGAACAGGTTGCCCAGAGTTGTGGAGTCTCCTTCTCAGGAGATACTGAAAATCTGCCTGGATGCTGTCCTGTGCAACCTGCTGTAGGTGATCCTGCTTTAGCAGGGGGTTGGACTAGATGATCTCTAAAGATCCCTTCTAATCCCTACTGTTGTGTGAATCTGTGATCTCACCCATGCAACTATGTCCTCTGTACCCCACAGTTCCAAAGCTTTTTTAAATAGGCTCAAGTAAGCTCAGATGAGGCAGGGTAGCATTCAGAAGTGAGATATATATAGATAAAACACATCAAAACCAAAATGTAAATACTGAAAATGTAAGGTTGCTTTTCAAGTGAAATCCATACCCCTCCTGAGTCCTTTTTTTTAAGAGCTCTCAGACTACAGCAAAGAAAATATTAAATTATCAACTGGGTAACCAGTATCAGGAAACATAATGAGCTGGTTTTGTTTGCAAATGTGGGTAAGCTCATGCAGCATCCCTTCTTTCTCCCCATACATGCTTTTTTCTTAGGCCAGAAGCATTCATATTTACAGGAATTAAAATGGTGATGCAGAACACCAAAGGCTTTGGAGGCTATTACCCATGAAACCAGGAGGGAGGAGGAATACAGCATATTCTAATCTCTCCTTAAACATGAGTTGTTTTAGGCAGTGGTTTCAGACTGAATACATGAGTACAGAGTTTAGAGACTCAGGACACCTTAGGTGCATTGAATGGTTGTAGTGAATACAAGGCAGTGTGTTTGAGAGAGAAGAAGGTAGAATATGTCTCTTTAGTATACTTCCAAGTATTACCAAGAGCAGATCCTACTGCTTATTCAAACAAAACCACTTTCTAGTTATGTAAGGCCAGATTTTCTGGTTTACAGTTTCCCAGCAAAGAACTCTTCCTTGGGAAGCCTGAGGTAGAATTTTCCCTCCTCTGTCTGTCTTGCAGGAGCAGGGAAGCAGAAGAAGGTGTCCTTGGCTCACATGATGCGTTCTGGGGTGGCAGTGCTTGCTCATGTTACAGCTTGCTTGCAACTACTAAGTGCTACAGCGTCTGGTAATTGAGGCTGTAGTGTCTTTCCTTCAGACATACCAAAGCACTTCGTTTAAATAGTTGTGTTACTCAAATGATCATAGCACAATGGTGGTTTATATTGTTTTTCAAAGGAATAAATCAAGACCCAGAGCCATAATACTGTGACAAGGCAAGAATAAAATCTAACATGCAGCAATTATGGAAACCAGTAGTCCTCTGTCTACTAGCCAGTTGCTTCAACTCAAAAGTAACAGCTTTTTTTTTAGTAACACCTGAAAAAGGAGTTATTTTAATAACCCCTTGTAATATCTTATAAGAAGTTACATATTGGGAGAGTGGAGAGATGATTGTCTATAGCTACAACTGTAATGCAAACATCATGAAGCTGTGATGTGAGAAGTTTGCAGGCAGACATGGGTTGTGCAATGGGAAGTAGAGGTGATTTTCTTCTAGCGACACAGGAAATCTTTGGGCATGTTAATGACAATAACTTTAGGAGATTGTCAGTTTGACCAGGTAAAAACTGAATATGCATGCAGACTCTCTGCTGTGTGGTCATCATGATACTGTACTTTTTTTTTTTACTTGCACTTTGATAAAATGGGAAAAATAATGTTTGCAGTACTCATTTTAAGCATGGAAAATGGAAGAACCAAATACTCCATTCACAGAGGTCAAGTCATAATATTTTGATCTTACAGCTACTTCATTTGTTTTCAAAACAGATGCTGAGGGTCTATAGCACTTCAAGTGCATTTTCAGCTGCATCGTGAAAGCTAAAACAAAGGAAGTGGAAATCACCAACTCTTAGCATGACTGTCTGTAGTTCCTGTGCTTTCATTTTCATCTGTGTGTGATAAGATTTAGCCACGTAGGAGAAATTTGGAAAATGAATGCTCTGGTTTAAGCGTTTTCCTCACAAGATGGCAGCATTGCTTCAGGGAATAAAATTGCCTGCACCACTCAGGATGTCTTGAAGTTTTTAATGTTTCATTTTATCTACCATGTGAAAGAAACTCTGAAAGATGTGTTCATTTGTGTTATCTGAATTTACATATCAACATCAGTCACAGGACTGGATGAGTTTTATTCTTTTGCTGCTATGTCTGCAGGCTTTGTGATGAAAATAAGTTACCAGGGCTGTAATGAGTTTTGTGAATTGTATTGAAACTATATAACTATTTTGATTCTTTTTCATTATTATAAGGATTCTAGTTAATACTGTAGTTGTATTTCTGAGACTTCAGCTGCAAACCTGGAATTGGATTGTTTCAATTGCCTAAAGAAGAAATATCTTACAGGAATTTTAATTTCAGATTCGTATATAATTCCCTTCCAGTCCACTTAGTGCTTTTATTCTTTCAGGGCTTGATCCTACTCACTCTGAAACCAATGGCTGAGTCAGAATTTTAGGGCAAGTCCTGCAAAGAAATGGGAATGCCAAATAAGAAAGATGAGTAAAGTGTTGTGGGTTTTCTTAGAATTATCTTTTTGTTCCCTATAGAAATAATCAGAAATGATGAAAGAGCTGCTGTTTGAACCATTAGAAGCATTGACCTTCAGGTAACTCTGGGCAATCCCTTTATTTGATTTCAGAGCAGCACTGATTGACTTCTAAAGGAATTAGGTCAAGTTTACTGCTGATTCTAAAAATGGGTCTACCAATTTGTCCTTATCCATAGGGAATATAAAACTTGGAAATACAGGAATCCTTGCTGTCTTGGATGCAGTTGAGCTTCCCAAGCATATAGATAAATATATTTTTTCTTTTAATTATCATTTTGCCTGTGATTCTGATTTTACAGAATGAGTTGTGTAGCTAAAGGATAATATTTTCTAATTAATACATTTTGTACCTCTGTTCAGGTATTCCACTTGGCAGAAATGCTAACAAGAATGTTTTTAGTCTTAAATCCAAAAAGCATTTTCCAAGATTGCCTGAAGAAAAGTCTCTTTTGTAGTTAAAGTACTGAAAGAAATATATATCACTATCCTGTGTAGCAATGGTTATTATTTCAAGAAAATATTGGGTGGTATGTTATTAAAATATTTACAAAACAACTTCAACAAAAAAAGATTTCAAGTCTCCTGTTTTCATTTTCTTGAAGATTTTATGTTGAGCAAAACAAAAGTTTGTCTTCCTTTTAATTTCTCAAAATCCAACATGCTGAGAGAGTTTTACTGAGAGGTGGTCAGTTAGTTTGCACTTCTAGGAGTAAGGCAGGTTTAGTCTTCAAGTATAACTCTACTAACAGTCCAAGACATTGAACTTAATGCTTAGAGCTAGTAAAATTCATGTCTTTATACTTTCCAAAACTGGTATGTATGAATTGAGTATTTTGTTTCTTCTTTAATGTACCTGGATGTTTTTATTGGTGCAGTTGTGCTGACTTTCAGTGATTCACGGTACAGCCTCCCAAACACTAAGTCACCCTTATCGTTGTTTACTTTGGTAGCTTTAAACATACTTTCTAAAACTGCCAGAGGAAGAAAGCCACAGATATAAATGTTACTCAGAGAAGGAAGTCAGGCCCTTGTGTGATAATGCTGATTTCTGCTCTTCCCTTCCTACCTCAGCATAGAGTCTAAGTAAATAGAAGAAATGTACATGATGGTATCTTCATTTGTAAAGGCTGGTGTCTCTACTGGGATGTTGTAAGAACTGAACTGAACACAGAGATAGCAATGTGTGAGAGCTTCAGAAAAGTAGGTTCAAATACTGGAAGTTGTTTTGGCTCCTGCAGGTCAGCACACCTCCATCATTGTAACTCCCTTTGGTTAAAAAAGAGAGAGAGCACGAATCTAACCTCCTGGTCACGTAAAGCCTGTGATATTCTCCATGAGCTCTCTGCTGCTCGCCTCCTCGCTCATCCTGGCAATAGAACAAGTCTGGCCTTATCCACTTGCAAAG
>VZTU01011393.1:24781-95997 GCA_013400835.1 Zapornia atra
GAAATTGAAAGACACTCTGCTTTAAAGAGGAAGGTAATTCAAGAGAGTGCCTGTAGTAGAAAATTAAGAGAGATTGTTTAAGGAAGGTAAATAATTGAGGTTACTGGTGATGAAAGGCAATATTGATCACATTCAAGTCTAACCCACACCATTAAAAGCCAGAGGCTATTTTTTGTATATTGTATGAAATTAATTTCTCTTCTTAATGGATGACAATTCTTGTTAAAAATGGGTTTTACTGGTTTAATCAGCAGTGACCCTATCTGTGGTTCTTTATTCTAGAAGTAGTGATGTACATGTTTAAGTAAATTTATTTTCTTTAAAAAACGTTGACATGTGTTTGGCTTTTACTGGGTTTTCCAGGGCTATTTTGAAGTGTGCTTGAGAACCATGGATGAACGAGGTACTCTTAACCTTTATAGTGACACAAACCTAGAAGGTTTATGATATGACTTTTATCACATATAATTCTATAAACACTTGTGTCTACCTAACCCACAAAGAAATAGATTTCATTTTTAAGGACTTGGAGGTTGGCACTTTTCACATATGCTTAATACAAAGCACAAAAAGAAAGGAAAGAGATGATCTTATTCCTGCTAGGTATTTATAATAAGAATTTAATTTAATAGAAAAGCATATAAAAAAGATTATATGCATCTCAAATAGCTTATTGAAATGTTGAATTTTGGGTTTATTCTCATTTTTATTATGGCCTATTTATTTTCAGTCCTAGAAGAAAATTTGTCCTGCCTTGTATTATGATCCATATATATAATTTTCGTAGGATAGCTTTGTAGCTATTTTTCACTCTTGAGAGCCATGTTGATTGACTAAAATTATTAAAAGTAACATACAAAAAACCAGAAGCATATTTTTCAATGCCTCACTTCAGTCATGAAAGAATTTGCAAAGATGAATTGTTGAATGTGACCAGATACTAAAATTTGCTTCTTGCTCACAAACACTGAAAAGTTCTACTTCCAGTTTCCATCTCATTTTACTTCTCCATGCTTGAAGGATTTACGTTGGTGTTTCAAAGGGCAGAGATGAACATTGGCATTTCAGTTGTTTCATATGCTGATAAGGTGCTCCATTAGAAAGCAGATTCTTCAAAAGCATAGGTTGTGTTGTAATGTTCATGAAGATGTTTTTCAGTAGCTGGGTACTGTCCAAAATGATTGGATGGATCGCATCTGACTTCTGTGTTACTGAAAATAAGAGGTATTGAAACTCCAAACTTCTGATCAAAGTTTCTGACCATTATATAATGCAAATGGAAACTAAGTCTGAATTAGATAGGAAATATAGCCAAAATGTCATTAATACTTTTGCTAAAAAACATAACTAGAGTTAACATATGTTGTATTATGAATAACAGCATTTCTACTAACAAAAGAAAAGATTTACTCAAAGTAGTCTTTGGGCCAGATTCCGCTTTCTTTTTCTGTTACAATAGATATGGAATAGACTTAAAGGAGAAAAAAGTCAGAAAAAGACCAGCATTGCTTGCAGAGGTTTCTAGTCAGCATGCTTGAGATCAGTATCTGTTCCATTTGGTGTATAGAAATTTTTAAGTGGTAATACATGTTGTAACCACAATACAGATTGCCTAGTCCCGAGTGCTGTGTATTTATCGGTTTACATGGAAAGTAGCACAATAAATATTTTTATGCTTTATGTGGTATTGTTAAGAAGCAATTTGGTAATATTCCATCACTTGAATGTCTTAGGAAATTAAAGAAAGCCTAAAAGCACTAATATTAAGGTAAAGCTTATTTAAAGATAGGCTGTTAATGTGCAGAATACCTAAATTAATCATGCATAAAAGAATAATTCTAATTCAAGACAGCTGAAATGAGAGCTGTCCTGAAGAACAGAATTTTGTAATTTGGTTGAGCAAAAGGCTTGTTGTTTATCCCTGACACAGATAAAACCCATATTCAGATACAACACAAGATTGTTTTAGTAGAAGAAAGCAAGGCAAAATGCTCTGAGTAGCAGTCTGCCTTATTTGGTTCAGAAGAGCCTGTAGACAGTAAATCCTCTTCATTAAGTCCTCAGATCTCTGGGTTGTTTATTCAGGAATAATTCATAACAAATTAATCAAAACAGCAATTTGGATACTGTGGAAGAGCTTTTCAGGAAATACAGGCTGTTTATTGATAGAGCAGCATTAAGCTTTCTCAACAGGCGAACTTCAGTATGGTACATACTTTTCTGTGTCAGAGCCATCAAACAGATATCATTTTAAGGTTACAAATGACATATTTTATATAAAAATATATGTTCTAAGAGCCTATAATAAATATCTATTTACAGTTCATCACACTTGACAGGTGAAAGGTTGTAGATATATACATTCAGTGGCATAGTGGAAGATTTATAAAATTAAATGGAAGGAGAAGCCAATTAACTGTGAATCACAGTAAACTGGGAAATATTGAAGAAAAACCTGAAGGATCTTAGGGTGAAAAAGACAGTAGAATAAAAGTCATAAAGGAGTTTGCAGATAAAGATGAAACCAGGAGAAAGCAGAAGTGTTGTCATGAATCATGGAAAGAGTTGACAGAATATATGGTGATATGTAATTAAAAGAAATAGTTTCTTTGTGAGACTATTAGGAAGCCTTCAGGAATCTGGGAAAAGGAGTAAAGGAACAGGAAGATTTAGGAAGCTTTCAGTTTTTTAAAATGTAAACTTAACTGAAAGAACATCTTAGAAAAACATCTTAACATCGTGGAATCCATGCAGGCCATTTAGAAGTCCATGCAGTCCTAGCAAAGGGCAGATCATTTTGCGCAGGTTGCATACAGGCCTTTGTGGAAGCAATGTGTTAGGTGTCACAGGAAGGCTCTCAGCAGATTTGGAGCAGGAATAGAAGCTATACGTTTGAGTGCAGTGGTTTCATTGCTTATGGTTGGGCTGTTGCAGAAATCCTAGGTTATAAAAATACACTTCACTGAAAGATACTGCAGTGAATTCTGCATTCACCTGCTATGGAAGTTATTGTAGGTGACAAAACTGAGATAAAGCATCTGACAGTGTCTGAATACTTGGAATAGTTGAAGTACAGTTGAAGTAGGCTTAAAAAAAGAATGTGCCTTGCAGTATTCTAGGGGCAGTTGTTTCTGCCCTGTGCAAGAGTAAAAGCTGAAAAGCAGAAATGGCTTGGGGTATTGTCACCAAAAGTGGTCAGAGGTAGGTGCAGTCAGAAGAGAAGACAATATTTGTTTCTGGCACTGAGTCTGGAAGGCTCCACCCTCATTAGTTTCCACCCTTATCAATGGCAGCCTTAAGGGCAAAAGTACAGTTACTGAGACAAAGTGTATTAGCAATAGGGCCTGGAGGAAGATAGAACAATTTGGAGTAAAAGAAATAACTAAATGGTACATGAACTCTTAAGAAATGATGAATTAGAAAATATGGGTAAGAGGGAAGAGGTTGGGGGTGGGAATCAGACAATTGGAAAGAAGACAAAACCAGAATGATCATGAAACGGTGAATGTGAATGGAAAGTAACTACAGAGAGTTAAGGCACAGAAGGGAGAGAACAAGCAAAGATGTTGCTGTAATTCTATGTAAGAATAAACAATGTTATGCTCTGTGTAATCCCCAAAAGGAGCATAGCCTGTGGTGTCTTATGAAAATTCTTACTGTCTGCTGAAAGGAAGGCCTGCTAGGATTTCACATCACAAAGATTTTTTTTTTTTCCCTTGCCTCTAAAGTACAAGAGACCAGGTAATCCATGGACACTCTGTATTTAAGAGAAGTACTTATTATAATATACGGTAAACCAGTTCCAGACTGCATACTTTCCTATGTACATGTGTAGATAGTACTCCTGCTTCTGGCATCTTCCCTTGCTGTGTTTTGATTTCCAGGGAAACCATTCCTGTAGTGTAGCTGTGAGATGGCCACAGGTTTTCCCCAGAACTAACCTCCTGTTATGGTCATGTCTTCTAGTCTGCTGTCCAGGCTCCTGTCTTCTGGGATTCCCCTGCCAGTATTTGTGTCTCAGGTACTCAGCACACATGGTTGTGTACACTTGGAGATGGGGGGAAAGTGGTTGGCTGTAGTACAGAGAAGTGGAGCTAGTATAGATAGCAGCAGTTTTAACACAACCTGAATCCATCTTCAATTTCAGTTTTGCAACTCCCATTAGCACATTTATCTAAGCTGATGTTATTAAATTCTTAAAACTAAAACAAGATGTAGGCTTGGAAAACTTCTCTGCAAGAGACAGAGCAGCGTTAGAGATGCAGGAAGAGCTTTTGTAATTTCAGTCTCAGAGCAGGGAGAAACGGAGCTGTGTACAGCTAAGGTGTATCAATGCGTGACCTTGATACTTGCATTGCCAACAGGTTTGAAGGTGATGTTTTGTGGAGAATATTTGAAGTAAGATTGGTAGAACAATCATCTGAGAAACAGAAATCTTGACTGTATTGTAACATAAACAAGCACTAACACCTGCTGTGAGTCTAAAGCCTTAAATTGTTTTTTTTCTGAAAGATAAAAAAATTCCCAAACATCCAGAATCTGAAATAACTTTTGGTGTAGTAGCACAGAGTAAGCAAATGCTGTGCGTTTCATTTACAAATTGTCTTTACATTTATGAGAGACATTGCTCAAAAGTATTAGGTGCATAATACAATAGGGGTTTGTAATCGTCTGTGTAACCTGCTAATTCCTTGCTAAGAAATTAATTGACATAAGAAGGCCATAGCATGCTTATGATTTCCCTTGAATGGTGACGTGTACTGCTGAAAGATATGTATAAGTATCAGCTCAGAGATTGCTAGAGGAAATCTCCAATAGCTTTTGCAATTGTATTTGCATATAATAACCTGAAATTTTGTCTTAATGTTGACATAGAGTCAAGACTTACTATCAGGCTCCTGAAATAAGACACCTGATATTTATGTTGAATATGTAGTGGATTTTTTTTTTTAGCCATTTGATGTTTCTGGAGATCCAGTTTCCACATTTTCCTTGTTACTTGGTTAGTTCAGCTCTGAAATGTGCTGCTCAATGGCACTGAAGTATGTTGTTCTGATAATATGGTTCAGATTTGTTCATTTGCAGGTGAGGAAATACATCTCATTGACCAGCCAGAAATCCAGTGCTGGAACTGAAACTAAAATTATTTCTTTCTCATTTGTGTCAAGAGGAATGAAGACATTGCAGGTTATGTTTTGTCTTCATGGAAATCTTGGCTTCTAACTAGGATAGTATTTGTTAAGCATTTGAAATGAATAGTGACGATGCTCTGAAGGAAATGCTAGGTGGATTATATGAAGACTTTAGTTTCCTACCAGTGGAGACAGTAGCTTGACAAAGATCATGTGAATATTTCTATTTTGTTCCAAACGCCTGCAGATGGGACACCATCGAATACGTTGTTTAAGCAGGCTACAATGAGCTAAATCTGAGCTTGCTAAATCATTATGATGATTCCAGTGAGCTCACTGAAACAAGTTCTTTTTGGCAGGAAAGAGAGAAGATAGGGC
The DNA here is from genome assembly GCA_013400835.1 of Zapornia atra. Classification (NCBI taxonomy): domain Eukaryota; kingdom Metazoa; phylum Chordata; class Aves; order Gruiformes; family Rallidae; genus Zapornia; species Zapornia atra. The sequence continues at coordinate 30,292 of VZTU01011393.1, forward strand.
TTGATCTGCACTGAGAACCTAATTTTCTGTTTATTTAGGGAACAGGAAATGAAAAGCAACATTACGACTCAGGATGAAACTAGCATGAAACAAGGAGGATGGAAAACTAAGATAAACCTGACCTCTCTTCAGGGGAAGAAATCAGGCTTATCGATGTGTCTGGCTGGCTTGGTGGAGGACAGATTATAGGAAAGTTTTGTTTTATTTTGGATTGGATTGTTACCTGGAAAAGACAACAAGTGAGGCCCTTGGGGAGGAGTTTGGTTTAGCTCTTACCCATATTTTCTATATAACATCTTGTACTTTGTAAGGTACCTTTTCAAAGTACTGTTCCAGATAACATTTATAGTCATGTCGTCTAGTGTTTGGAAGCCATGTGTGAAATTTTGGTCGTAATGAAATGCCTCTTGTTAATTTAAAATACAATGATAATTAAGTTTATAGATTTCCAATGTTCTGTGCTATTGAATTTTCTTAAACTAATCCATTAGTAAGGATGAGAGAACTGTGAATCTGTGATTTATGCAATGTTTTCACTGCTATTTCAGCACTGGTACTGAATATGGAGCCAGGAGAACTGAGGTTATGAAATGAACTTTGAAGTAGAGCAAAAGACTAAGGAACATATAATTTGAAAATGGATCTGGATGGATTCAAGGAAGGAGTTGTATGAATGGCTAGGATGTTCCTGAATATTTTAAGTGGATTAGGAAGGGTAGTTAATTGATTAAAACCAAAAGTTACTCTGTTTATCTCTTAGTTGAGGATTGCCACTAAATCTCTGAAAGATCAGATAAGGATTCTTTCCTGTCTTTCCCTCATGCATTCTTATTTTTTTCATAATTACATTTTCCATTTCTTTGTTTTATCTTTGGGAACAAAAGATGGGAGTCTGAAGGTGGTGTAGTGTCATTCCTATGGGAAATTTTCAGGATCCTGTTTAAGTTCCTGCCCATGCTGTGCAGTTGCCAGGTGAGTGGAGTAAGAAATTCTCTTCTCCCCCTACCCCCTCATCCTTGTTTACACTGGCAAAGGTTATTGGGATTTTTATTTTTTGTTCTCTTCTGTTTTATGGAGGAAAGTTCACTTCCTGGGCTTAGTTCAACTGCTTCACTGTAACTCCCTGAGAGTGGGAGGCCTACAGTGCTGCTAAATACGCTTACTCTTTATTTCTGTGTGATGTCTGAAGGGTTGTTTTGTGGTTTGTTTTTTCATCTTTATACTAAAGATATATATTGCAGGATGTGAGTGTTTTTCAACTGCTGTATGTCTATGTATGTATGGACAGAATGGATGTTGATGTTAAATTTTAAGAGGTACTGCGTATGTTCAGGACTTCGGGGAAAACAACTTGGTGATGAGGGTAGTCTCTGCTATCATTTACACCCCTTTTCTGCTAGGAAATGTCTCTACCACAGTCATACAAGCAGCAACGTTAATATTGTGCTTTAATCCTGAATGTATTTAAGATTTTGCTTTGAAAAACCTGTCATTTTAGAGTATTTCTTCACTGTGCAATACTGTAGGTTATATACCCTCAATCTGGTTTATATGAGTGTACCAGTAATGGAACGGAACTGTTTAGTCAGATTTCTCAGTAAAGGAACTAGAGTTTCAGGGAGAAAATGAGGATCAATGATTGTAAAATTATTGCTCGAAAGGCTTCCAAAATCTAATAATCCAAACATTTTTACTTTTCAAGAAGATCAAAGCACTCCTAGCCTTTCAAATACCTTTCTATGTCATTTAGAAAGCGAAGATTAATATACAAATGTGCAAGCTTTGAGCTAATTGAGTATGAATTACTTTCTGTATGTGCTACTGTTGAGATGTTTGAACATTAAGGACATTGAACATTACATAATTGATTGAAAAATGGCTCATTAGCTAAAACAAGGGATTCTGTTACTATTGATGAATGGCTTAGAGTTGTATTAATTTCTTAATGGTCTCTGTCAGTATGGAGTTATTCTTTGAGATGTAAGGTGATATCTCAAATTCTTTGAGATGTAAGGGCTGGATAGGAGGTTGCAGAACATTACGATAGGATAGTATCAGCTCTGCCAGTGTTGCTGCATTCGAGCATAATGCAATTCGGCAGGGTTGGGGGAAGCAACTATTGTTTTGTGCTCTGCTTTCAGCAGTTCTGTTTATCTTTTTATACTTTCCATTAATTCTCTTTTAAAAGTTATAGATGGTATGATCCATTAAATTTCTAATGTGCAGATGTTCTTCAGGGCGTGTGCTGAGACAGAGAAGAGACAGGAGAGAGACCACCTCTGTCATGCAGGTCTTTAGCAGGACACAAAAGCGGATTTATTCTTGCATGACATGACATCCTAACTTTGCTCTGGATTCCTGAAGCCATCACATGGGACCGGGAAGCCGAGGAGAACCTGTCATGCAGCACTAAGAATGTCTTGGTTCCAAATCCTAAATGAGATAATGAGGTTCAGTTGAATCAGCAACAAGTATGAGCCTGGTGCTCAGTAGAATGAGGTCTTTAGTGGCTGTGATACTTGCTCACTAAAAATGGTAAAACTGATACTCCAGACTGAAGAAACAGGACAAAATGAGTAGGAAGAACTTACATTGCAAATCAGGTATAAGTGATTTCACTGTGGTTAAGTCAGAGTAATTTCTGTTGAAAGGGATGCCTGGAGTCTGCGAATTGGCAAGTTCCTCTCTAATGAACTAGCAGAGTTAAGGAAGGAGCTAAAAATTGGAATGATTGCAGTGTGATCTAGTGTGAAGATAACTGCCAATCGCTGGCTAGCATGCAAGTGTCCTTAGAGGGGCCATCTTAAGTGTAAAATGAATGTACGCAGGATGCTTCAGAGCAGCACTGTATTTGCACAGAGAAAACTGGTACAAAACACATCTATTAGGTATTCGTGAGCACCAGCAGGGAAAAAAAGAACTAGGGATACTTGGGGCTTGAGAAACTGATGGGCAGACAAAAGGGAATAACCCATTAATATGAGAAGCAGTAGCACAAACTGACACCTGCGTCAGCAGAAGTTTAGGACCAAAGTCTTGGCTCTTGCGGAACACGCGGGTATGTGGTGGGAGAGCAGGGAGAGCAAAAGCAACATGGTTCAGTACTTGCTGAAATGGTAGAGGGCAAAACCGAACTGCAGTCCTACTGCCTGGGAGCATGGAGCCCACCTGAGAGCGCACAGGGAGACAGGAGTTGGTTTCTTCAGTCACTTTGGAAGAGATACATTAAGGGCTGGAGAGAATAAAGTATTTCTCAGCCATTTCCCTGACAAAACAGAGAAGTTCTTTTATTGGACTTGCCTACAAAACCCATACCTGAGCATTAGTAGATGTATTCCTTTAAACAAACTAGAATCACTGCAATCCATTGTGAAAGTACACCTAGCAGCAAGTAGAAATGCTGCGTATAGATGCAAAAGAGGATGCAGTTCTTGAAGTTTCTTTTATTTCTTTCATCTTTGATGATGTGACATTAGAAAGAAATGTGATATAGAAATATTCTCTTGTAATAAATTACATCAGAAGTATTTCTAAGGTAAAGCTGAAAGATAAGTATGGAATCAGAGCAAGAAGACTTTAATGTATACTGTGATGTGGCACAGATATTTTCCTTGTTTCTTATTTTAAAATATATGAATAAAATAACATATGCTGAATCAGGTAAGAACTGCTGGTGCTATATAGCTGTCCTTGTTGAAGGATAGTCTTTAGCTCATGTAATTACATTTACAGTTGTATTACAATAGAGCTGTATACTAATGGGATGATTTGGTCATAAATCCAAAAGCCATACTGAGACTATTATAATGTTGAGGGTGGCTTGTGTAAGTCTGGTGCATTTTCTGGTCACTGCCTGGAAGGAAGCCAACTAGATGCAAATCACCTTTTGTGGGAAGAAGGTCTAATCTGTGTAAGGGTCGCACTCCGATGTAAAATATGTATAGATTTATCAGTGGGAGTCATTACCAACACTCCTTGCTGCTGCTTTTTGCCTCATTGTGTATACCAGCTCAAGTGGAAAATCAAGTGACAGATTAATGCTCTGCGTTTGCAAAACCCCTTTGAGAGGAGCAGACACTGTTGCCCATAAATTTAAACCTTTGAAGAAGTTAAAATGGGTGAAGGTGAAACAAATATTACTGTGCTTATCAAGATATTACTGCACTTTACAGGGCTTGATTCTCATCCCCCCCAAAGTCAATTGCAAGGCATCTATTAACATTAATGGGAGCAGGCTTGGCCTGTTTCTCATCTGTAGAGGGCTCTCCAGTGTTTCAAGAACAAGAAATAAAAAAAACCCAAACAAAACACCACAAACAACCTACAGGTTATTTCCAAAGCATGGTACTAAAATCTGTTTTAGAACTAAAAGGGGGCCAAGGAGAGAGTTGTTGGTATGTTGTTTATTCCTGCAAAATAAGTCATCTAGTGGGTAGGGGTGAGTTTTGATAGCTGGCCTTGGTGCACTGTTACCATGGTGAGTGGCAAACAATTCCTGCCTGGATTCTGATGGGTTTGTACACTTGTTAAAGTTAACACCATTACTGGGTGAATTATTTAGTTCAGGTTTCCTGGCTTATAACTTGTTGGTTGCAGAATTCTGGCACTGAAATTTCAGTCTCTGAATGGTTGGCTCCTGATAAAGAAGTCTGAGGTGATGTCCTAGCCTAAGTAAGCATCCTGTGGAAGGTGTGAAATGTACCAAATATGGGAAATGGGAAAAGAGCCTCTGGCATTCCATAAGATTTTTGAGTGTTCCTGACTATTTTCCAAGGCTCATGCAAAATAAATGGAATGGATTGCTTTTTAATAGCTCATGGGCAGTTACCCATGTAAGAAAAACCTCTTTAAGAAATCATCAGTGTTTGGGTTAAAATTTAAGTTCTTAATTTGGGTTACTTATCTTAATTTTTGGAAAGGGACCTGCTGCAAACAGATCATTAAGACCTTTGTAAACTTGTATTTGCTGCCTTCTTGCTATCAGTTAAATGCTTATGGTACGACAGACCAACCTGTCAAGATTTGAGCTTCTGTTGGGGAGAGGAACCAGGATATAAGCTGAAGGGCATTAATCCACAAAGATGCAGTTAAGCGTGGAAAACAGGAGGTGTCCATACAAGGACAAAAACTGGAAGCAATGAACCTTAATGTTTGTCTGTTCTAGGACTGGAAGCAGGCCAACAGAACAAGTATCTAATTTGGAAAACAGCTGGACACATCTCAGATTCTGGGTTAATGTACAGACCTTAATCCCTAAGAGAAATCTGGAAGTTAGCCTTGAGGCCAGCTATCCAGCCTGGATGGATATCCAGCCTGTAAATTCACTGGAGTTGGAAATAGTAGTGAACTTCGTAGAGATGTTTATTGTTGGTGGATTTTTTTTTTCCTGTCCTTACAGATGAAATAATAATAAATGACATGCTGTTTGTTAAGCAGGATGTTGTGTCACTTGAAGTGCTGGATTTGAGGTAGATCCATGGAAGGATGTACTTTGTCTCACTGTGCTCCCTTTGGTCTCACCTGATCCCACAGTGTGGAAAAAATGAGTTCTGACTCTGACGTTTGTATGGCTCAGGTTGGAAATGGATGAATGACAGGCTGCAGGAATTGGCTTTTTAAGACTTGAAAGTGAGAAGAAAACATTTTTGTCACCAAAGTTCATGGCTAGATACGCTCTTGGTACGATGAAGAATCGGATGTGTAAGTGAAATAATGCATCCTTGTGTAACGCTGTCTGGATAGATGGTTCTTGAATTGTATGTCCTGCCGTCATAGAATCATAGAATGGTCTGGGTTGGAAGGGACCCCAAGGATCATAGAGCTCCAACCCCCCTGCCACAGGCAGGGTCACCAACCTCCAGGCCTGGATCTACACAAGGTTGCCCAGGGCCCCATCCAACCTGGCCTCGAACACTTCCAGGGACAGGGCATCCACTACTTCTCTGGGCAGCCTGTTCCAGCACCTCACCATTCTCTCCGTAAAAAACTTCCCCCTAACATCTAATCTAAACCTTCCTTCCTTTAGCTTTAATCCATTCCCCCTTGTCCTGCTATGCTGAGGGCATGGAAGTTCTGAATTTGTATTCTTGTATCTTTATATAATACAGGATGCTGTGGGTTTCTCTTTTTTTTTCTACGCAAAGTGCATGTGTTCTCCCAGAGTAAAATATTTAGGATATTATCTGTATCTCCTCCACAATGCATAGTTGTTTGCAATAAAATGGAACTATGAGAATAATGCAAGTTCACTTGGAATTGTAGCCAGTATGGTTAATGAAATAAAGCCCCATTAGATACAAGTAATTTGCAAATTGAGGTTGCTTTCAATTAAATAATGATCTCCCTGGCTGATCTGAGGGATGGGGCATGTCAGTCAACCAAGTAGGAAGAAGGGCTTTTAACATTTAGGCTAGTTTACATTTGTTTAGATGTTGGACTCATTCCAAACATACATACCAGTAAATCCCCACTAGTAGACAGCTGTCAAGATTGCCTAGAAAATTTTAGTTATAAGGGACTCTCTATAGGCTCAATTTCATTTTTTCTCTACAGTATTTTTTTAAAAATATGATTGCTCTCATGCTCTTATTCTACTTTTGGGAAAGCTGTAAGTATTTTTATGTAAACTCCAACAATGCATCAGTTTATCACAATGCTTGTGTTAAATATACTTGTAATTCACTACAAGTTATTCAGATGCTAAACAATGCAGGTATTGGGCAGCTTCTAGGTCAATACTGATTTTTCTTAACTAGAGCCTTACAAAAAAGTAGGCACAAGTCATATTTGAAACAGGATTTATCCAGTGCATCACTAGAGTTTTAATAAATTAATATTTGTACCTGAAGGAGATATAGGAGAATCAAAATGTATCACAAACCTCCGTGAACCAAGAGTGTTTTGTCCCCTCTGCATAATTCTAGTTGTGTTCTACAGTTGAGTTTTCAGCCAAGGATTTGTTGCCCCTGTGTTTCCTCAGACAGAAGATTTGACTAGGGATCTTTATATCTCTGGAGCATCTGGTTTGTTTCTTTACCTCCCTTAGTTAAAGTCAGATCTATTTGTTATAAAACATTGTGGAAGACTTAAAGGCACCAAATGGGAGCCTCCAATACAGAAACCTTACGCAACCCTGTGGAAGCTTTGAAGCTCAAAACAATGAAAATCTCTACAGCAAAGCAGAGTAACAAAGAATAGCAAAGTAACCCTGGCAGGAGGTCAGTACTTTGCAAGTAGATATAAATAGAACCTGAATTTTCTTATTGTGCCAACTGGGTCCAGTGAAGTGCTGTATTTTACAAATAGAAATATAACCCCTGACATGGTTGATCAAATATACCAGTCAAATAACTACTCAAACTAGAAGTACTTAACTATTCTTTTTCACTTTTCAATAACTGTGGCTTTCACACATTTTCTGTTCTGTCTACTTTTTTACACAAGTAAGATGATGTACTAATGGTGAAAGAATTGGTTGAATGAGAGCGCTACAAGCCTGAGCGTTCTGTAAGCCATTAGCAAATAGGATATGGATTTGTTTTCCTCCCAAAACATACCAGTGTCTCCACAACTGCAGAAAGGCTTGTATAAGCTTGCTAGCCTTGACTTCACTGCCTCACTATTTATGGAGTCACTTATGCCTCCAAAGAGAGTGTTTAAAATGCTACTAAATCAGAACAGCTGTTCGGCCACACCGATGTTCGCATGGAGGCAAGTAACTGTATCGGGCTGTAATCTTTTTTTTTCCCCTTGTATTTTTAGTGAGGATATGACATTGTAAAATTGCCTGTGACTTACTGGAAGATGCCTTAATGTTCTCGCTTCTTTTTCAGTATCAAGTGTAACTCTGAAACCTCCGGCACGGGCTGGATGTTTCCTGCAAGGCCGCTCTCCGTTCCAGTGGTTCTCCTGTGCAGCTGGCTATAAATGGGATGTGATGCTTCTTCAGCCACACACCTTTTCTCCTGGCACTGAACACCATAGTTGGGAAGTGCAGGTGGAAGAGGAATTTTCTGATTGCCAAAGGAAACTCCAAATGGAACAAGGCTGAGCTCGATGATTCCCAGGGCTTGTTTTGTTTTGTTTGTTTTCCCGAAGTGGCTGCTGTCATCATTTGAGGCTCTAGGGTTAGAGTACTGAACCAACTGTTCCTGCTCATCCTCGCCAGGGATGGCAGTGGTGTTCTCACCATAGCTTGAAGTTCCAGACTTAGGATTTATCTTTAGAATTGTGTTCTTTGAAATTTGATCATGCAAGCAAGAACATTAACTCTGTGAAAATCAGAGGTTTTGTAGTATTTGCTGAAATCAGTGTCTGAGCAGTAAAGCTGAGGGGCTGGTATGTCATGTGTTGGGTCGCTTCAGTTTGATGTGAGTGTGATGTCAATTGAGGTTATGGCTGAACTGTGGAGAGTTAAGGAAAAAATCAGCTAAACTTCAATCATTTTTTTTCTCTCTGCATATGAACATGTATATTTAAAAAATATTAACTAGATACTCTGTATTACAATAGTCAAGGATTACTGTGGCTAATCGTTCACCTTTTGCTTTCTTTCATATAGTATAACATTTAAAGAAATTGCTAAAGCCACAGTTTAAATTATGAATCTGAGACTAGATGGCCAAATAGTTCTTTTTCCTCTCTAATGCCTGAGCTTTATACCCCAAGAGAAAGACAAGTGGCCTAGAACTACTGTGATGAAGGAAGCATCATCAGGGTTGAGGGGTTGCTTACAGTGAAGCTAGGTAGACAAATAACCACAGGTTCAAGGATATGCTTAAATGAACAGCACAGTTTGCACTCTATATTGGCAGTTATTTTAAGATGTATAAATGTCCTAATTTTGCAGGGATAGGCTGGATAAACCGTAAAACCTATGCACACATTGAAAGGGGTCAGAATCTAATTTACAGGCCTGATTCAAAGCTTGCTAAAGTCAATGGAAAACTGTTTAGTAGAGTTTGGATAATACCTTTAAAAAAATAATGCTGAGAGAGTGTTAAGATTAAATGTGAAAAGTAAAAGTTTTTTCCAGGGCACATCCATTTTTTTCTCTATACCAATAATTGAAACAGGAAAAAAATGTTTGTAAGAGTGAGAGCCTGTGTCTTACATTTCCATTTTAACTTTATTCCAAAATACTGTGAGCCTAATGAGTGAAGACGCAAGATTATTCATTACCTGCTGTTACACAGGAAATGGAGGTGCAGGTTCACCCCGGGGATCTGCATGAACAGTAGATTTGGGAAGATGTCCCCTGCAAGAATGTATTTTCTAGTGCAGAATGAACCCAAAGTACTTGTCGGTGTGATTTAGCCCATTGAGCATACAATCCTGTAGCTATCCTCTGGCTAAAAACATAGGATTATGCTTTCTGCTGATGAAAACACATGCAGCTCCACCAACAGTAGTGAGCCATGTCATCACATCCTGCAGAGAACTTGGTCTGGGTTTATTTGCTGCTGCTGTTTAGTTATAAAAGTCACACTCAGGACTTGGATTTATTTGTCATGCATACTGAAGAAAACAAATAGTAATGAATGCAGTGAAATGCACTGTACCAAATAATCATTAACACTAGTCTGCATCAGCTAGACTTACAAAAGAAAAGTGGTCCTTACATCAAACACCAGAAATAAGATCCTTTTAAAAGAAGGAAAAATAGTCAGTTTTGAGTTTGCTCTTTTGCAGGAAAATAGAAATTTTAACGCTCCTGTAATCTCAGGCCAAGCCAGGCTTTTGTAAGTATAATGGGACATAAGTGCATTTAGTTCTGCTGTTAGTAAAAGTAAATTGTATAGCTGTCAAGTTGCGGCATGTCTATGAAGTGCTGAGTAAAACCATGGCTGGGAGTGATGAAATTAGTGTGCCAAAGGAGAGGGAAGAATGCAGATCCATCAAGTGAACCTGTTAAAATTTCGAAGCAAGTTTAAAACAGTACAGATGCCTTGACCATCTGCCAAGATGTATGTGTGGACATAATTGCACAGAACAACTGTCATTTTATTAAAAAAACCCCAACCACCCCCCACCCCGCCCCATCATTTTTCAGGAAGTATGCAGGCAAAGGAAGCAGCTTCTCCCTCCCTCCAAAGCCCATGCCCTTGAAATAGCTGTATGTTCTTTGTTTAACACTCAGTTCCAAAGGATCTGATTTATTCGTGGCTCCTCTGTTCTGTGTAAGGATTTACATCTAACCCGTCCTTTGGAAGAAGCTGGAGCCTCTTGCAGTTTAGCGTGCCCCAGCCGTACAGCAGAGTTTATCACAAAAGTACTGAGAGGCTTTTAACTGTAACGATGCTCCTAGGGCTTTGTTCCTGTGGTTTATAGTGCTAGAACCTTTGGTAGAATTATACCTTTAAGTTATGTGGCTGCTTGTCCATTATTTTTACTGCAGAAAAAGAGAGAGTGAGCTTCAATCATGGGAGGATTGCTACCTCTTTCGGTGCATGTCAGAGCTGGAGAAAACACAAAGATGTATTTGTAAATGATAAGATTTAATAGAACCTAATGAAGGCAGTGGACTTTTTTTTTTAATGCTCACCTTAATGGAAAACTTAAAGTATTTAAATTCACAAGTGGCTGCAGTAAATTTTAACCACCATTTTCAAGGTGGGACTTTTCACTCCAGCTTCTTAGGCACGGACACAGTTTTAGGTCAAAGCTCAGTTTTATGTGGCAGGGATAAAAAGTAAATATACCATGACTGGCTCCTGTCAAGTGATTAAATGTTTCTGAGTGTGGAGCATTTGCTGTGAATTGTTCCCAGTTGCTGGGTTTGTCATAATGCCTTTGCTTATTTGTGATTTGCTTATTGAAAAAAATGGGGAGATGTGGGTAAGTGGGTAAAATGGTTTTCCTTGTCTCATACAGACATCTTTGCATCTGCGTTTTACATTTCTGTTACTTGGGTGATGACTTTTGGTCTCCCTATATATTTTTCTTTTCAAACAGAACACCTATTCACAGAGACTGATGTTTTTCAAAAGCAAGATTCATTGGAAGCCTAGGAAATCGATAACAGAAATTTTTAGAAAAAATGATACTGGAGAAAATGTCTGGGCTCACCCTGGGAGATGCTTAGAGGGTTTGTAAATTTTATTTCATCATCTTCGTTTTAGCAGTTTCCTCTGGTGATAATTTAGCTTTCAGCCATATGATGTTATCAATTTGACTTCAGCTTACTGAAATAGAAATATACACAGATAAATTCTAAAATTATCAAACTGTTTCCTCCACAGTTCAAAAGTGATTCAAGAAGCCAATGACCTAAGGCTCCATTTTTTTTCATAGTTTTCTTGTCCTTGTATTATTTGTTGGCTTTGTCTTTTTGCAATTGGCTGTTAAAAATTTGAATTATTTTAATTCCTTCTGAAACAGAGAAAACCGCTTTAAATATTCTAGGCCTAATATTGTTACTGCTATTTTTGGTCTTAACTGAGTTAACACTTTCTGTAGTACACTAAAGGAAGAGAAACAGCAAATGCAGAAAAAACCATAGTCAGACTTTTTTCCATGCAGGCATGTCTCAGTACCAGAGACGTGTGCCCTTGTAAGAGGAGGCTAGTTCCAATATTTGAGCTTTCTGTTCAGAGACATTTTTAATGATAGTGCTCTTATAGGAATAAAAGGAGCAATGTTTTCTTCCTTTGCATCACATCTGTGGCTGTGTTTCTAACATAAACTAGCAGAGGCTCTTGGTGAGTTCTGCTGGCATTTGTCCTCAGATCTGTGAGGTGCAGCAGGTAAGCTCTTAAGGTAATAGGCAGGTTTTTACCATGTGAATGAAGCTTTCTGTATCTCCAAAACTCTCCCAACCACAACTTTCCAGGAGGCATCGTGAAAGCCAAAATATAAACAGTTGCAATTCCCACAGAAAAGAGTAGAGAAATGAGGAAAATACAAAAGAAAAATCACTACTGGCTCCCCAGTAAAGCATTGATTCAGCCACTTGAATATCTGGCTGTCACTTCACGTACCTTCTTTGCACGTGTAGCTCTGCAGACTCCGCACTGAGCGCTGCTGAAGTGTGAGGACCGTTTCCTTATGACTGTTTCCAAGGCGGCTGGAGCGCGTCAGGAGTGCTGGCCGCTCACCCGTGGGCTCTGGCCAGTCCCGCGGGGGATATTCAAACAGTTCTTTTTCCCAGCCCTTCACCAGAGGCTGCTGGGAGCCTGCGCAGCTCAGGGGGCAGGAGGGCCAAGTGTGGGCCTCTGGGCAGCTGCCATTCCTAGCAGGAATAATTGTTAGACCACCTTGGATGATATTACATATTAAAATATTGGTCTGGGAGCTGCAACAGTTGGAAGGTCAAATTGTCACAGCCCCTGTGAAACTGAAATGACACTGAGATCACGCTTCCCAATTATATCAGCTAAAACTGAAGGGCTGCAACTGAACTGCAACTTTCAACTGAAGGTTGAAAAATGTTTCTTTTGAGCGTCAGAAGAGGATTCATGAAGGAATGTCCCCTTAAAGAAGCTGGATCCATGAATTCTGGGCTGCTGGAGAGCTAGAGCTTTACTGCTTGAGGTGGTATGCTGTACAAACGTGTTCAGACTGGTACAAGTTTGGAGATAGCTTGTGACTGTCCCTCCTCTTGAATTTTAGTAGAGGAACGTTATTATGCCTTTCTTCCTTCCCTATGAGTTAAATGTAGTGCCAGTAACTGACTTTAAATTTTTCATCCTCTGAATTACCTGAGTTTAGAAATGAGATGCAGTGCTCTTACTGCTGAACAAATTGAAGAAAGAGCAAAATGGTGACTCTTCAGTGATGTGATGCACAGAGCGCTGTGAAAACCAGGGGTCCCTATGGGGTGACTCATGCAATCCTTTCTCTGTGAACTTTCCTGAGGAAATGGAATTAGTAAGAAATTGTTTTGGAAATAAATATTTTATAAATTAATTGCAATGTGTCTTGTCATCCTTGCAAATCAGTAAAACATAAAAACTTGCCTTTAGGTTATGTTGTATCATACTTACACATAGTAATGTATTAAATGAATCTAAAATAATCTACAAAGATGTCTGGGACAGATACTTAATTTTTTTTAACATTAGGGAAAATTGTAGAATAAAGTGAAGAAAAAAAAAATCTCTTTTTATATTAAGAATCTTGAGACAAATTTGCCTGGATGTATAAACAATCTCTGGGATTTGGAGGGAGAAACAGTTTGGATCCTTCCTCTTTTCACTTTGTTTTGTACATCTCCATTCTTCTATTCATACATACCCATCCCTCAGAGATAATTTGTATGCCATTAAAACTGGTAATTTAGATGCTGGTGAATTGCTGGTTGTTTGGAATTTGTGCTAAGCTTTGAAAGAGTACTGATAAGGATCTTGATTTATTATTATGTTGTTAGACTTCTTGTGAAAATGGAAATTTTTCAAAAGGTTTTACTAGAAACAGCTTTCCCCGTTCCTCAGCAGCGTTCCATACCACGCGTGCAGCTCACAACCGACCTGGGGTGTTCAGGAAATGTAGCAGATGCTTGAAATATTCTGTGCCACCATGTGCAGAGCCAGATCCAGCCCCAGTCTAAATGGGAAAATATGTCTCCACATCTGTGTCTTATGCTGTGAGCACAGGCTGTGCTTCTTCATGGGAAGAAAGGGGATGGAAGGTTTGACTGTAACACCTGGGAAGTTTCTGTCTGATCATTTCACTCAGTCATGGGCCAGGTTAGAGATACACTTTGATTTCTGATTTCCAGCTTGCTGCTTGTTTGTTTTGGTGGTTTTTTTGAAGTTAGGCAGTTAGCTTGTGTTTTACAGGTTGGGGGTTTTTTTCATTTACTTTCTTTGCAATGCCAAATAGAGCTCACTTGCACTTTCAGTCTTCATTCCTTAGATTCCTAGAACACCACCTTTATTAAAAATCTGGAAAAGTCTGCTCTTATTCTTAGCAGCAAAGACCTCTTACGCAGACTGTATGTCAACTACTTAGTAAGGACTTTTTATACCATCTCTGGAACAGTGTTTTTTCTTCAGCCTTGGAAATCCTACACCAGCTGGACTGTAGTTCAAATATCATCCATAAATTGTGTTTCTAGTCCTAAGACACATCTTGATAATTCTTCCATTCCTAGAATAGAAGCAAGGAGGACGCCTTTGAGTCTGATCCAGCATAATTTAAAGTCCCCTGATCTTTCACTAGTCCCTGTCTAGAAAGATTTCAGTTTTCTTTCATACTGCTGATAGTGACCAACATCTGTGTCAAGACTTGCCTTTGTTTTCCCTTGTGGTTAAAACTGTATTTAAAGACCACATTTAATATATTGTGTTCTCTATTTATAGTACTAACTATGGCATCACTCTAATTTGGGACCATTTTTGTTAGTTTCTATGCAATGCTTTATTCCCCACCCCCCCCAGAGAAATGGGGTCTTCTGTTCGTCTTCTGATACTGTAAGTCTTACTGTAAACTGGTTGTAAAAGCTTGGAAGATATCCTTATGGTGTTACCTGACACGGTTGAATAACTGCATCTTTTAATGTTCAAGAAGGTAAAGCTGCTCATCAGGCTTTCTGGCCTAAAACTTCCTCTTCTCATGTTGATCTTAAATGGTACCTTGCTTCTCACTACAAGAAATACATTGAGGGTTCAAAGAAGGGCAACCAGGTGGTGAAGGGTCTGGAGAGCAAACCTTGTGAGAAGCAGCTGAGGGAACTGGGGTTGTTTAGCCTGGAGAAGAGGAGGCTGAGGGGAGACCTTATTGCTGCCTACAGTTACCTGAAAGGTTGTAGAGAGTGGGGTGATGGTCTCTTCAGCCAAGTGACAGGTGATAGGACAAGGGGGAATGGCCTCAAGCTGCACCAGGGCAGGTTCAGATTAGACATTAAGAAAAAATTCTTCACCAAAAGGGCGTTGGAACAGGCTGCCCAGGGAGGTGGTTGAGTCACCAGACCTGGATGTATTTAAAAGGCAGGTAGAGAAGGTGCTTGGGGATATGGTTTAGTAGAGGACAGGTATGGTTGGACTCTATGATGTCAAAGGTCTTTTCCAACGTAGTGATTCTGTGATTCTCCAACTTTCTGGTATTTCACTGGGATGCTTGGGTTTTATTTTTTAGCTGAGATTTCCCAGGGGGTAAAGATGGTGCATTTTTATCTAAAACATATATGAGAAATTTGCTGATGAGTTTGTGGCATGTATGTTTGTGCCTTCCCACAGGGATTATTTTTGAGCTAGAGGTTTCTAGATCAAGTTGCAGAATAGGCTCCAGATGGTCTGGAATCCTTCTTTAACAATCTATAGCTAATTAAACATTCAGCAAAACCTACGCTGTTCTTAAAACTGAGCACGGACTTTCAGGAAAGCAGCACATTGATTTTTAGCTTTACTTTCTGTAATTTATATCTTCTGTTTAATTACTTACTGCTTTTCATTACTGGTTCTTGCATTTATTTTAGCAGTCTCCTTTCTCCTGTGGTGCAGATGCCTTGTATCTTTTCTGTCAATAAAGGAAATGAATAATATCTTTGTGGGCTATTGCTTTTTGTTTTTCTAAGATACCATGAAGGGGAGAAGAGGTAAGATTGTGCTGTGGCCTACACTTGCAGCAATCTCTAATTGCTGGTCAATATCATGGAACAAGAGAAAGGGGAATGGATCTGGGCATCATACTATGGAAGGTGAACTAGACTGTGAAAGCAGCATGCATTTGCTTTCATAGGCCTGACTTGAGGGTAAAATAGAACTGACCTATATGCTGGCTTGGACTAAACAGTGTCTTGTTTCTGAATGTGAACAGTACAGTTAGTGCAGGTAGTCAGAGACATATCAAGGAATAAGCACTTACATTTATCTCTGAGAGCAGAATCTGCTTCTCAATGAATAGGATCAAGTCAGGGTCAGGGTTCCCGATGAGATTTTTTTGGTCACACAGTTGTCCTGACCCGGAAAGGATCCGGTCTGGGGAGATTTGTTGTTATTCCCAGAGTGAGATTAAGACACAAACAAGGTCAGATGCCACAAAAAAAAAAAAAGCAGTTTAATAGTTACATCAAAATTTGCAGAGATGCAAGAAAGAGAGAGAGAAAGATGGAAAAAGGAAAGGAAAGGTGCAATAGCTGAGGCATCCCATTGGTCCAAATCAACTTCACATCAGGTGGGGAATGCCATTTGTTGCTAGTTGCCACAGTTCAGTGCTGGGTGCACGGGGGGATGCTAGGCTGCAGATGTGCACACTAGCACAGCAGTTCTTCTTGCTTATTTTCAGTTCAATGACACTTATTCATTAGGCTACCTCATACACCAATACACATATTCATAACCTGTCCCCACTTTGTATTAAAACAAGTTCCAAGAGGTGATTTTCATAATCTCCTCCCCACTGCGCACTGCTGTCTGGTGGTGGTCGTTGAGGGTTGTGGGGATGAGGACGGATGGATCCTCTTTGTCACTGTAAGTAACCTTCTGTTTTGCAGACTCAGTTACCCCTTGACTCTGATCCAAACTGCAAGTTCAGTTTCAGCAGGTTTTGTATACTTTTTCTGGACTCTTCAAAGACATGGGGGAGCTCAAAGTAGCTACGATGAAATGCTTTGCCTGAATTTATGACCAATTACAAGATAAGGAAGGGAGGAATTCATTGAACAGATAAGGAGTTTGTTAGACAGGTGGGGACTGGAACTCAAAGAAATTTTATTTTCAGGGAGCACATAGTCCTTGAGTGCCTCACTTACTCAAAATATGGTGTTAGACTCAAACTTATGTCTCAGTTGATGTTTCTTCTTTATCAGTCCTGGGTTTGCTTTAAATTACTAAAAACGAGCTGTTAAAACAAGACATTGTTTATTCGAGGTCATCCCTTGAGGTGCTCACTGAGGCACTTGAAAACATCCTGTTAGCAAGTCTTCCTTAACCCTTTACAAGCATATTATTAGCAAGTCCCCTTTTTCACAAAATAGCAGTAATAGCAGGAGGTGCAATATTCCAGCAGCGTTGAGACATTTGTCCGCTGGTATAGGCATCCGTTGAGGGACACAGTCCTTCACAACAGTCAAATCAGGATTAAGTACTATTTCTGCTTAACTCATGTCAGGTGTTGTGACAGAGTTAGAAAAGGTCCAGAAAATCTTTGAAACCAAGACAATTTTGCCTTACTGTCACTGATGTTAATGGTGACATCAGCAGAGAGAGACAGCCTTCAATGAAAAGAGAGGAGGAAGTTTGAAGTTTGTCTCTTTTAGAATGCAATGTTCCCAGAACATCCAAATAACTTCTGAAAGTATCAATAGGGTCCAGCTGGACCTACATTTGTGGAAAAGGGCTTAAACATGTATTTGATTGTGAACGCAATGTTACTGCTGGCTTCTCTTACACTGCCTGCCTTCCTGAAGCCAGGCATGGGTATCTGTGTTTTGAAGAAGTTAAAGAAGCGTAAAGAAAAATATAGTGCAAGTCACTGAGATAGGTAGGTGCCACCTTGTAATATTTTTCCTTCACATTTGATGACTGGATATAAATTGACCACAGCAGTGCAAGGCTGGGGTATTTCACATTGTTACATGTACGTGTACTTGGTTATCAAGGTCAGATTTAAAAAATATTTATACCTTAATATATGAAAAAAGTTATATTCCTTATAAATGTGACAATCAGGTGGTGGGGACTTTTTATCTTTTTTAATAGTACTTTAGTTCTAGCTGCTATGGGCCACTGTGGAAAGAAAAGAAACTACCTGTCAACAGTCTCTTAGATGATCTGATTTAAAAGCGTATTAAAGTCACTGGGAGGCCTTCTGTTGACTTTGGAGTTCAGCAACTGCATGGTGTTCTGGGACTTCTTGCAGGTTTGGTTGTGAGAGTGTATTTAACTGGAGAAGTTTGAGAGTAGCTGGAAGCAAATTCAGACATATCTAGAATTATGCAGTGTATTTTCAGTGAAATTGAAAGCAAGCTGGACTTCATAAAGTTTCTGGACTGCTCAAGTTATGACACTGCAGGTGAATTGCTTTTTAGTTAAAAATGTAAGGCACATAACATCTTAAAACTGGTTGGGTGAGATCTGAAAATTTATGAGTCTTCAGCCTACAGCAAATTCTGATCACTGACCTCTTGAACAAATTCTGTTGTAAATAAACCATTCCGGTGATATATTATGAAGGTGGAATTCTTTTTTGGGGTGGCATTGCACTACTGAAAGTTAAATAACCTTTTGTTTTTATTAAAATGGGTTTTCTCCCTATTCAGAAGGAATGTATGAACAGCTTTCCATTGGATCGCAGAGTAGAGTCAGTGAATGGTGCTCTGGGAAATGAAGTGCTGGGTACAGGCAAGCAAGGCAGACTTCTCAGTCAATCTGGATGTTAGGAGCCAGTGCCCAGGTCTTACTGCATCAAATACATGGCAAGTATTGAGGAAGGACAGAACAGAGAAACAGCTGTACAGTGTATCAATCAGGCTGATTGTAATTGTCTGTCTTTAGGAACCAGAAAAGGGAATTAAGGACTGGCAGAAAGGAGGAATTTCACTTGTGTAATCTATCTGTCTTTTGATTGCCGCTGTACATGTCAAGAAAGAACATGATATTCAGGGGATTTGTGGGAAAAGGACAGAAATTAAAGCATGTCTTGGTCTCTAGATCCCATATGGGCCAGAGAGCTAGAACAACAGCTCTTAAAATAAAAAGGAGAGAGATAAAGTTCTGAAACTTCCACTGAGAAATCTGCTTCAACGTGCTGCATTGCTTGTCCAGCCCAGACCTCAATTGTTGTTCATGTTGATTGTAAATGTAAATCAGAATCCTGTATGTCTGTGCATGTAGTAACTCACATCCAAGCAAAGGCTTCCACATGATAGCTCATGTCCCAGTGGGATGTCTCCAGTATTTATTTTTAACCCTTAGCCCCCCTTAAGGGGGCTTATAAAGAGGTATGGGGACAGACTTTTTAGTAGGGCAGCGATAGGACAAGGGGTGATAGCTTTAAAGTAAAAGATGGTAGATTTGGGCTACATAGTAGTAAGACATTTTGTACAATGAGGGGGGTGAGACTGGAACAGACTGCCCAGGGAGGTGACACATGCTCCATCCATGGAAACATTTAAGGTGAAGCTGAACTGGGTTCGGAGCAACCTGCGCTAGTGGAAGGTGTCCCTGTTCCTTGAGGAGGTTGGACTAGATAAGCTTGAAAGGTCTCTTACAACCCAAATCATTCTGTGACTCACAAGCTAAACCCCACGGCAAAACTTCAAGACACATAGTTGCCAGAAAAGTTGTTTGGCTGTGCCTGCAATGTAAATGCTTAGCTACAAGTTAAGGTGTGGTGCGTTGGCCCTGGCTGGAGGTCAGATACCCACCAAAGCCACTCTATCACCTGCTCCCCCGCAACTGGACAGGGGAGAGAAAATATAAGGAAAGAGTCGTGTGTTGAGCTAAGGACAGGGAAAGCTCATTCAGCAATTAGTCACAGGCAAAACAGACTCAACAACAAGAAAATCAATTTATTACCAAATCAAAACAGACTAGAGCAAAGGGAAATAAAGCCAAATCTTTAAACACCTCCCACACCCCTCCCTTCCTGGGCTTAACATTACTCCCAAATTCTCTACCTACTTCCTGTGAGTGGCACAGGGGAACAGTCAGCTAGGGATTGCAGTCAGTTCATGCTCTGCTGCTCCTTCCTCCTCAGAGGGAGGACTCCTCACATTCTTCCCCTGCTCCGGTGAGGGCTCCTCACAGGAGAGAGTCCTCTATGAACTTCTTCAATGTGAGTCCTTCCTACAGGCTACAGGTCTTCATGAACTGCTTCAGTGTGGGTCTCCTCCATGGGGTGCAGAGCTTCAGCAGCGGATTGTTCCAGCATGGGTCCCCCACAGGGTCATAAGTCCTATCAGCCAACCTGCTCTGGTGAGGCCATCTCTCTTCACAGGCTACAGGTACTGCCAGGACCCTGCTGCTCCAGCATGGGCTTCCTACATGGTCACAGTCTCCTTCAGATACTTCCACCTGCTCTGATGAGGGGTCCTCCATGGGCTGTAGGTGGAATTGCCACTCCCCATCTTCCTCCATGGGTTGCAGAGGGACAGCCTGCCTCGCCATGGTCTTCACCATGGGTTGTAGGCAAGTATCTGCTCCAGTGCTGGGAGCACCTCCTCCCCCTCCTCCTTCACTGACCTGGATGTCTGCAAAGTTTCTTACATCTTCTTACTCTTCCCTCTGGCTGCAAAAATGGCTGTTCTTTTTTTTTCCTTTTTTTTTCTTTCTTCCTAAATATGGTATCCCAAAGGTGATACTGCTGTTGCTGATTGGCCTTGGTCAGCAGTGGGTCTATCTTGGAGACAGCTGGTATTGTCTCTGTCAGACCTAGGGGAAGCTTCTAGCAGCTTCTTGGAAAAGCCACCCCCCACTACCAAAGCCTTGGCACACAAACCCAAAACATAAGGATGTTAAGAATTGGGACTTACCTGCTGTGAACCCATAGCACTTCCGTGTGGTAGAACTTCTGTAGTGTGAGCAGAACATATGTCTCCAAAATATGATCATTTGAATAGAAGTGCTGACAGCTGTAACTCAGGTGAGGTTCAGTGAGGGAAGTGCATTCAGAAGGAAACAACAGAAAAGCAAGTTCTTGGGGAAGTGCTTAAATTACTTTTGCTTGCTATTAATGGCACTGGACATTGCTATCAGGTGGTCCACATTTGCTTCATGTTTATATTTGTGCTGTGTCTATGTGCAGCTGAGAAGGCCTGAGCATGAGACTTGCAATGTGTAACATAAGTCTTATGAGAAAACTACCAATTCACATCGTGTCGGTTAATGTGATCTGGAAGGTGGGAAGCAGACTCAGGAATTACTGGGACAATTCGATGGCAGGAATGTCTGTTAGCAAAGCTCCCCTTCCTGTGGGTGTTGCAGTGCTGCCCTGAGGGCTGGGCTGTTCCGTTCCAGGAAATCTTTGTGAGTCTGAAAGTCGGCAGCTTACCCGTTGTGCCATGCGCTTGCAATGAATCTTGTCACCTGTAAATCCAAGTTCCTTCTTCTAAAGGTCAAACCTGCCAGGAAGCATTGGTGCACCTGGTATTAACTTTCATTATTTCCACTGGCATTGAAAGAGGCCATACAAATCATCAAGCGTTTCCAAAATTAGATAGAGTATTACAGTCTCTCCTGGGTCCTTGAGTCTCCCCTATGAGTCATTTCTTTTTGTGTGCGTTTCTGTTCACATTAGTACAAATAGAGCCTGGACTTGTATCCCATTCCTGATGAGATTTAGAAATTGAATTAAGCAGAAAGCCTGTATTGCAGTCTGGGCACCTGTTTTTAGGGGCGCAGCAGTTTTGCAAAATGCCCTCTCAGATCATCAGATAAATGCTTCTCACCCATAGTGGGACTGAGCTGTTTTAACTTAACTGCAACTTCATTCCAGTGATTGAAATTATGCCCTTCTCACTGAGCAGAAAAAGCCTCAGTAACAGGGTACTGTAAAACTTTGTCCAGATGTGATGTACACAAAGACCAGAAATAAAGAAAATAACATGAATGAGGAGTATTTCCTACTCCTCCCTTCTTTTGAGTAAACTTTCTGTAATCATGTTGGGTAAGTCTCTGCACTACTGTTTGTGGGAACAGCCCCACATAAATCTGTGAAACTTGTGCGATCAGTGTTTTCACTGAGAACGTTGACGTGAGCACTCCAAACAAAGGCACATGGGTCATGTGTTGTCCACCCACATTTTACAGAAATGATGAGTTTACTCTGAGCAGGACTGTTAAGAGCTACCTGCTACTAGAGTGATGGAGTTAAACTGTGGAAACCAGGAAGGCTCTGTAATGGCTTTTCTTCTTTCCAGTTTTAATCATCAGTAAATCTTACTCTTATGAGTGAAGTTTAGGTTACTATTGAAAATCCCCACCTTTTTCTACTTAATTTTAACAATTAAGTCAAGGCTTCATGGCTATAAAATGAAAGGAGTATCAGCAGTGTCATTTCACAGGTTAATATCACGCAGATAAGGAGACAGTTTTTCAAAAACAGGTTAATTTTCTTTGCACACCCCACAGATTTTGTGGTATGTTTTACCTTGATTGTCTTTTTGGGTTTTTTTTGGACTTTACATAACCTGACTTTTGCCTAGTGCATGTCCTCGTAACGGTGCTGGTCTATCAAGGCATAAGCACTCCAGTACTGATCCATGGAAACATATGGCTGTTCTGTGGTTTTGCTTAATGCTTAGATGATGATCATGTGTGTGGTGTACTGCCAGGTATTTTGGGGATGGTAGTATTTAGAGGATGTGGATAGCAGCTTTTAAGTGTGTTCTGTAACTGGTATGACCGTATGATTCTGAAAGGTGTATTAAATACTCTTGTGAGGCTCATGAGGTGGGAAGCTGGTCAGGATTTGAACTATTTATATGAGTACTAGAACTAGAATTGTTTTCTCTGCGTCATCTTAAATGTAGAAGCAATAACTCTGGTGTTTCTGGGAAGTGTAACTACTCTGTGTACCTAGAACAGCTATGTAGTAAGTGAACAGTGAGCCCAAGAGATTTCACACTTAAATGAATATGGACATGGTATTATATCCAGAGCATGTATGTGCTATGGGTGTCCAGGATCTCTGAGGCGTATGTTCTCCTCTGAGTATAGTTACTGTTTAGTACCCTCCAATCAACAGCACAGGTTCAGCTCCTCCAGAAACCTAGCAAAATACAGTCATTCCTCTTGCTTTCTCTGGATAAGACTCGGGTGGAAAGCACATGTCTACTTTTCCCAGCAATATTCCCTCTGTGGTTGTTAAAACAACACCACCACACACAACAAACCCCAACCCTGGCTTTTTACAGTGGTTTCATGTAACAGTAATTCTTATTTTCCCTGTAAGCATTAATACCTATTTAGCTTTTATGAACCAAATAGTTGAACATAAAACTAAGGTCAAGTTGCTGAACTTTGCTTTCCCTAAATCTGGCTTCATTGATTTATTACTGAGCTGAATGTTTTCTGCTTCTGAAAATGTGAAAGCAGTTCTGAGCTTGCCCAAGCAACGCTCGCTGGGAGGGTTGCATGTATTTCAGCTTGACTTTCTTGACTTCTTCCCAATATTATTTTGGGAAATACTTCTAAAAGTGGTTACCTTTGAGATGGAAAAAATCATGCATGATTGCAAAGGAGGGGCTGTCTATACAGTACTGGATTGAATCTGAATTTAGTTTCTGATTTGAGCAAAGCATTGTATGGTTCTGTACTAAACATGGTATGTATGCAAAGAACTTTTCTCAAAGTTGTTTCTCTCTCTGTTTGTGCATCCCAGTTCTTAGTTTTACAGACTTCAAGATAGTCAGGAACTGTTAGTCTAGCGTGACTTGTGTAATGTGGGCCAGAGATCCTGAAATACTGTATCCTCTGTAGGGTGTTTAACTGCTCTGAGAGCCTTGGGTCACCTGTGTGTGAAGAATGAAATCTTGACTTGCAGGACAATCACAAGCAAGCTCTTTCAATGGCTGATTCACCTTGCATTGTATCTGCAATCTAAGTATGCTTAGCCTTGTCTCTCAGCATAGCTCTTGTACTCTTTGAACTAGATTCTTGGCCTTGGCCTCTTAGCCTGTATTTATTTATTAAGACCAAATAACCTTTAAAACTTCCATGGGCTACAACAGACTCAACTTTAGCCGGTTATTTTCCAGGCCCTGAAGAACTCCAAACTATCAATATGGAGAGATGCATCGATGGAGCACTCTGTCACAGATCTCCCAGTATGGAACAA
This sequence comes from Zapornia atra, assembly GCA_013400835.1. Lineage (NCBI taxonomy): Eukaryota > Metazoa > Chordata > Aves > Gruiformes > Rallidae > Zapornia > Zapornia atra. Next base: position 54,010 of record VZTU01011393.1, read on the forward strand.
TAACACGTTCATTATGCTACAGCCTTTCGTAGGGTCTGAAGTGCACAGTAAGTTACAGCTCTTTTAAAAATGTGTTCAATGCATTGTCTTAAAAATCTAAAACCTTAAAACCTTGACCATGTAAAACTCCTAGTTTCAGCATTTTGGGGGGGACAGGGTGTGCGTGTTTGGTTTTTGTTTGGTTGGGTTTTTTAAAAATCTAGATTACCTTTCTCTTCCCTGCAGTTCTAGGGCCATAAATCAACCCCTGGCACTGGTAAAAATCCTGCAGTGGAAGGGGATTTTCTTTTTTTTTTAAGACGCCTCTAATCTTAAATGGCTAAACAAAGTAGAAAAAAGTTGTAATGAAAAAAAATTACCCTTTAGCTGAGACCTTTTTATACTGAGCTTTAGCCTGGAGCACTTTTTTATAGCTGAGTTATAAACCTGTAAAACAATGTTTCTTGTAAAGCAGAGCCAATGATCTACAGTAGCTGAAAGCAGACTTTATGGTCTAAAACATCCTAGAATTGGTTTGAAATACTTAATGCATATTTTAAGCACATAAATTCTAGAGCTATGTGAAGTTTCACTGGCTGTTTGGTTCTCTGGGGGACATGTTTGGGGTGACTGATGTCTATTTGTTAAAGTCAGCAAAAATTAATTCAGCTCATAAATACATTTCTGGTGAGGGACTCTGGAATCCTCTTTAGGAAGGATTATTCTTGAAAATAAAGAGGGAGTCTCCTTCATTTAAAATATTTACTAGTCACACAGTCACCATCTTAATATCTCATCGCAAATTTTGACCGTGGAAAGGACCTTGCCTGTCATGCAGCTTAGAGTCTTCCTCATTCTGCTGTTTTCTCTATTTATTAGTGCTTTGCTGATACAACTTGGGGGTTTTTTTGTTGAGCACTTCTGATATTTTAATCGGCATTAATTTATGAGAAGGCAGCTTCAAGCCAATAGATGTACAAAGTGAGGGCTCACTCAACGTTAGCTTAGCTGGCGTTCTTCGGGTAGAGCTTCCACCAAAATCAGTTCAGCTTAGTGTTCAGCTCAGAATCATGTTAGCTTGAGTAGCGAGTGCAAAAGCATGTCCTGCCCTAGGAAAGCTGCTTTACTCATCTCTACTAATGACATTCACTGGAAAGGATTATGAAGCCAAAAATCCAATTTATAGTTTAGCTGGAAAAAAAGAAGGAACAGGGAGCTCCTTCTCCTACTTGCCTTCCCAAGGGGGGAAGGGCATCTCTTCCCACTGAATTTCTTAGCCTTTGTTCAGATTTGTGACCAAAGCCAATGAGGAGAGGAGGAGACAGGCCAGCCCCATACCAAAATCCATCTGGGCAATTTCCAGGGAGTCCAGGTGGTGTGGTTCCAGCCAGCACCTTGGCTGCCCTGGTCCTGCCGAGTGAGAGGAGCAGTCCCTGTCAGAGCATGGCTTGTAGTGAGGGGGGATGTGAAGTCTCACTGGGCTTAAATTCTGCACTTTGGTTTACTGTTGTTCTTACACATGGTTAATCAGACTAGTCAGGGGAAGCAGGAGAGAGAGGGGTGTGGGCAGCATCGGCACAGGCTTTCTCCTGGGAAAATGCTGTCCCAAGTAAGATGAGTTCAGTCTATCTGTAACAGACGGGGATTCGGGCTAAGATGGAGACAAGGAAGGGAATGATATTGTCAGTTACTTTTAATAAAACTTCTTCGGTGATAGATTAGAGATATGAAACCATAAATGAGACTGTCGACTGACAAGGCTTTGCCTGCAAATGCAATATTATGAAGGTAAGCTTTCAGTGACATTCTCTACCTCAGGCTACTGGCAGATTAAGCAAGTCATTTCTATTGCTGTTGACACTGATGCAGCATTGTTTCTTTCTCATATCTCTTACGTGCCTTGTCAGTAAAAAATATGATAATTCCCTTCACAGTCACTAGAGGTAGTTCTATGAGGCATCAGAGGGTGGTGAATCACTTTCCTGGCTGGCAGAAGTGTTGGGCACTCCTGGCTAGATGAGCCTATGCCCAGGATATCGCTAGTGTTTTGCACTGCATAGTGGAAAGAGGACTAGGAGACAAAAAATAATCCTCCCATCTATAGTCTTTACATTTAATATATTAGTTATATGGCCACAGGCTTGTGATTTTTTTTTTCTTTTACAATGCTCTTTTTTCTCACTTTGTGATATATGAAGTGGGGGGAATGTTTTGGCTTTTTAAAAGAAGTTTTAGCAAGCAGTAGGGGGAAAAAGGGGATCTTGATAATCAATGCCAAGGAACGTTTTCTAGAAATTGAGTAGAAAGGTCTCGTATGCAAAATCCCCAGCTCCAGTGATGCAAGAGGGACCTTAGAGAGAGGAAATAGCTTAAGAAATATCATTGCTCATAGCTATTTTTCAAAGACCAGGGAGCGCAGCTCCTGTAATAGCTCACACTAGCCATGGCAATATAAGAAAAATAGTAGCCTAAGTGTGAAATGAGGATGTAGCTGAAGTATACTCTGCTGCAGCTTTTTCCCAGGGACTGGAAAGGTTTCCAAGAAACAAAATATAAACTGGGGCAAACAGCCTGTATCAGGGTCTAAGATGAAACACAGCCTCACCCACAGCCTAAGGAACACAAAGGGGGTTCAAATCCACTTTTCTTCCACTCAGTTTCTGTCCTGAGCATGTCATTTGGAATAGAAACAATTTCTTGTCCAACTCCAACTGTAAAACAAATTACTTGAAGGCTATCAGGTTGTGTGTGGAGGACCTGAGAGCTTTAACTGACAGATGAAAAATAACTTTGCACATTTCTATGGGAAATGCAATGGCAGAAAGAGTTTTCAAGATTGATAATACCTGGGTTGTGTGCATTTTTAAAAGAGATTTCTAGTTTTCTCCATGTTCCCATCTGCTGCAGTTCCTGCACTCTTCAGAAAAAAACTTGGGAGAATGAATCTGCCATAATGTGACATGACAGGCCCATGACATCTGTGTTTGAACATTATTCTCCAGAAATGAGAAACAGTGCATTAAAGCCTTGCTCATGTGGAATACCAGTCACTCCCTGACAGCATCCCTTTTAGTTCATAAAGAGGCTATTAGGAATGGTGATGAACCATGCTAGTCCATTTACTGGCATAACAGGAATTATTAACTCTAATAAATGTATTATTATGTAGCCATTAGGTATCAGTTATAAAACTGCTGAATGTCTGCATGATTACTTGTAAATGGATTTGGAAAGGAGCTAAATTGGTTATTTATTGACCATATTGAACAGCATTATTTATTAACTTGGCTCAGTAAGTTTGACTTTTCAAGCTGAAATGCGATTCCAAGTTTGTTAATGGTGTAGCCAGGGTGTCAGCTGATTCAGGAAAATGACACATTTCTGAAAAACTACTGAATTTACAGTACTAGGATGAACTAAGTTTTTCTTTCAAGTTCATTAACTACTTACTTACTTTAAAATGTCCTCCTGAGACAAAACTCTAAGAACCCAGAGCGTTTCATACTGGCTACAGTGCGATACTGCTTCCAAGTAGCATCTAGCCCTCTGAGTCAGCAGCAGGCAGGGCGATCAGGCGTACGCAGGGCCGGCTGCTGTGAAGCTGGGGCACGCGGCGCGCCTGTCTTGCTGCTCTGCTTCGTGGAGCATCTGCTGTAACGATACCTCGGAATTTGCTGCTACAATACTTTAAAAGACTGAAGCCAGTAAACAAGTTTAATTTCATGGGATGTAGTCTTCTCACTGAAGTTGATCGTCATTTATCTCAACTATATAAAAAACTAATTTTAGTTTGATTATTTTCTAGAAAAGAAAGGCTGAGGGCACAGCCTGCTGATTTAATTCTGTCAAAGAAAGGGAAGGCGAGGCAAACGCTGAGGCCAAGTCAGCAAATGCCAGAGCTCAGTGTTTGCTTCTTTGGTAGCATTTAATGCATGCTAAACATTCAGTGCATTTAATCCAACAGACAGACATTGCACATGCATATGCTTCTAGACTGTCAATAAAAGAGAGAAGCACTCTCGGAATACGTTGAAATACAGAAGATGGCTGACTTTCATGGACATAATAAGGACTTCAGAAGCCCTTGCTCTTGGGGATTTGGGATATTGGTCAGTACTAGAACCAAGTTATTCTAGTGAAGCAGATCAGAATTATCCGAGTTCTATTTCTGGTGAGTCCGGAACTCAGACTTCTAATGAGGTATCCTGTACAAAAACTCAACAAGTTGTGGTGAGAAAGGATAGAGAGTTGACATCACAGCGAAGACTACACTTGATGAAGTTGAGTGTATTAAACACTTTCAAAAGGTCAGAAGGTATGTGAAAGCTAATGAAGGTTGATTTTAAAAGGCATTGCAGAATTTAAGCAAGCTATTGGATGTGATGTGCTGGCAGGGTGAAGCCACTTTTTCCTCACCACTCTTGCCACTCTTTAATGTTCCCTTGCTCTTGCCTTGCAGCAGGAGATAGGGCAAAGGCGCTGTGGTGTGTTCTCAACTATTACAACAGATATAGTAAGAACAATCACTGCTTTAAAAGCAACCACAAGAACAAAAGAACAGTATTACGAGGCCAATCTCATGTGATTTGTGTTATCTGTTTTCCTGTGAGCTGCAGACAAGCTTGTGGAAGGTGTGCCGACTTGTTTGTAAAGCCACAGCTCCTGGGAAAGGATTTGAAGGTCTACAGAGATATTGCTGAATCTTGCTAACTATTTGGTCTTTTCCTAGCTGCATTTGCCAGTATTTAGTGAAAGATGGAATAGAGGTCTGGCATTCCAGTTCTTTTAGACTTAAAACAGTTGGAAATTTTTCATCTAAATGCTTTTTCTTTGCAATTAAAGACTAAACTTTTCACATGTCAGAATTAGTTTCAACCACAAAAAAGAAAATTGTATTTTTAACAACACTTGTGTTTAAATCCACCCACCTGCCCACCTTCCTTCTTGAATCAAAACCTACTATTATTTGCAATAAAAACACATATTTGCTTCAGTGTTGAAGCAAACCTGGAACAAAAACAATCCCCAAGCTGAATATTGTCAGGTAATTGAAACAGAATGGTCCATCTGAAGTTAAACTCTCCCCACCCCAACTTCTATCTGCAAAATTCCTTGAGTTGTTCAATTTTAATAACTCTTAAAAGAATCTCAAATACTTATGTCATCGCTGAAGTTTTGAGGTTGTACTTAGAAACTGGTTTCTGTGTTACAAAAATATAATCAATCATGGGTAAGAACTGAATATATTCCTTGAAAACCTTTATTGTCTTACAGATGTTACAGGCTCAAGCCTGTGTGCAGCTGGCAATTGTCTGCTGCAGGCTGCTAGATAACGTCTATCTTTTTCCATCGCAGCTTGCTTTCTCAGTATAGAAGAGTTAACTAGCAAATGTCCTCTTGAATTTGCAAGGATGAGGAGAAAAAACTCTGAACAGAAATGGCATGGTATGCCAGGAACAGTGTCCTGCAAAGAAAAAATGGCAGATGGTCTGACAGTGATGCATTAGATGGAGGGAGAAAAGTACTTAAGGAATTGTTTGGGGATTGTAGAGGAAATATACACATTAACAGAACTTTTTATCTTGTACAAACAATTATAGACATTGGTAGCTTTCTGAATTCTGTAAATACAGAGGCAGGAAATGATTGCAAAGAATTCTGGTTTTGATGTATGGCTTGAGGATCTTGGTTTAGTTTGTTGCAGTGCTGTTTTTAGCTCTCATGCTGGCTTCCTTCTGTTTTCAATTGAGCACAATGTAATAAAATCCACGTGGGTGCTCCCTACAGATGGAAGAAATGGCACCCTACATTAATGTTACCAGGCTGTGTCACCAGAATTCAAGGACTGTGTCATGTAGCTGGAAATCACAGTGGTCAGGTATTCCACAGGCTGCTGTCAGGAAAATGTAACATATGCTCTATTTTGCTAGTGCTTATATTTTCAATTCTGCATCAGTGCTTGTTGCCTATTATTTGCTTGTAGTTCACTGTTAAGGCTTGAGGAACGTTTTTCTTGATTTACAGCTCTATTAGACTGATCAATCAATCACTCATGTGAGGGGAGGCAGTTTGCTGGCATTTGCTTTGCCAACACACTGCCAGCCACAACAGTATTCACAGGTCCTCAAGATTATGGTAAGAGGGAGGAAGCTTTCCCTGTAACTTAATTTTTAAAACATAAAACCTGTTTCTGGTGCTCTGAGAAACTTTAATGAGAATATTTCTGAAGAGTTGTCATCTGCTAATCCGATATTTAACTTGCTTTGTTTTTACATTGCTGTTTAAAAAAATAGCTGCATATAGTTTGATGTAAAAGACATTTAAAAAGAAAAGCCTATGTTAGGCTTTTAAAATCCTAATTCCCCAAAGGGAGAATCAAACCAAATATTCTTGGGAGTTATACAGTATATTTTTGCTACTGTTTAAGATGTCTCACCACTGTACTGTGGGATTTGCTTGTCTTTCCTTGACTATAAACTTTCTTCTGGAATAAAAGAGTCAAGGTGACTCTTTATAGAAGTATCTTGAGACTTTTGTCAGTGGTCCTTAAGCTGCCCTTCTGTATGAACATTGGTTTAACTAGCGGTAGAGTTGTTTTTCCTTTGACTACACAGTGGTGAGGTTACCTGAATCTAGTTTGTAGAGTTCACTGCTGTGGTGGTTTAGGCGTGGCTGGAGGCCAGACACCCACCAAAGTCTGTCTATCACTCTCCTTTGTAGTTGGACAGGGGAGAAAATATATATTGAGAGGTTTAGGAATCGGTGTAAGGACAGGGAGAGATCATCCTGTCATCAACGACATGGGCAAAACAGACTCAACACAGAGTGAAGGAAAGAAAACTATCTAATTTATTATACTACACACAGAGTGAAACCGGAGTTGGACAAGCGCAACCAGATCTTAAAACAAGGCGACCAGCTCTTAAGACACTTTTCCCCCACCCCTCCATTCTTAGCAGACTTACCTTTAGTCATGATTTTGCTCCCTTCTTCCCCCTGATCGTGGCACGGGGCTGGGCGGGGGGGGAGATGCAGGGACTGGGAAAATGGGGTTCTCAGTCACTTTTTCATGAGCTGTTTTCCTTTTCCAGATCTTAAAACACCTCTACCTCCCCCCCACTCCCTTCTTAGCAGACTTCACTCTAGTCATGATTTCACTCCCTTCTTCCCCCTCATTGTGGCACAGGGAGGGGCAGGGACTGGGAAAATGGGGGCTTTGGTCAGTTCCTTGCAAGTTGGTTTCCTTCTCAGCCTGGGGGTGTCATTCATTCTACACCCTCCCCCTGCTGTACCATGGGGTCCCACCCATGGGAGACAGTCCCCACGAACTTCTCCAACATGAGTCCTTTCCCACAGGGCTTTAGCTCTTGCCCCGACCTGGATCACTGCTATGGCAGGCAGTAATAAATCACAGTGTCTCTCAGTCCCGGTCCTCCACGGGGTCACACGCCTCCCCCCAGCAAACCTATTCCAGTGCAAATCTCTCTCTCGCTCATCTCTGTGTCTCTGCTTCTCTTCATGGGCTACAGGTGCTGGCAGGGGCTTCCTCCAATGCGGGTCACAGCATCTTCTCTGTCTCCACCTGCTCCATCCAGCATGAAGCCTCTCCACGGGCTGCAGGTGGGGTCTCGGCCTTTTCCCTGGGCTGTGGGGAGACACCCACTCTACCATGGGTTTCTCCATGGGCTGCAGGGGCATTTTTCTCCCTGGCACCTGGGGTGCCTCCTCCCCCGCTCTCCCCAGCCTTGATGTCGGCACAGCTCATTACATCTTCTCACTCCCTTCCCTGGTGGCAAAATGCAGCTGCCTACAGTGGTTTTTTTCTCCTATATGTGATTCACAGAGGCACTATGACCAACACCGATTGGCTCAGCCCTGGTCAGCAGCAACTTTGGCCTTGAATTGGCCGATGTTTACAGTCTGGGGCCTGCAGGGCATTCCAGCAGCTCCTCACAGCAGCCATTTTCTGCAGTCCCCGTTCTCTCCCAGCACCCAGCTACGCAAAACTGCAACTGTACTGTGCAGGAGACTTCCAGGCTCTAGTCGTGAGTTGCAGAACAGGGCCAGGCTCTGAAGTAGAGCAGAGGGGTGTCTGTACTCACAGGACCTTGTTTTCTAACAGGGGACAGTGCAGACATAGCAAAGGAAAGGTCCTCTCTTATTAACTTAAACTGAACAAGCACAGACAGGTTCCTTCTGTTAATGTAAGTAGCTTTGCATAGTCAAGTAGAAAGAATCATGTATACTGTGCTGTCAGTGCTAAAATTAGTTTTTTCCTTAGACAACACAGATAACTCTGCTTTTAAATTTTATTATTCTGATCTGCTAGTTTTGTCAAAATCAGCTTACTATTACATATTGCCTCTTAGAACGATGAATTTATACAGGCTTTATTGAAGTTATTCTTCTTTTGCATGGGTGTAATTGATGGGAGACCTAGCTGAGCGTCTTGGAAAGACAGAATGCAAAAACAAAATGAAGAAGCATGTATTCTGTCAGCAGGGTTTCTCACATAAATAAGTTTGTTAATGTTATGTTTCATCATTTATCATAATGTCAGGTTGAATCCTTCTATGCCTACATAGGATATAAATAAAATTAGTAAGAACTTTTGTGTAACTTCTGCAGTAACACTAATGGAAACAGATGAATGTAATGTGCATAATTGTTTTCCCGTGATTGCAGTGAGACACTTAGTTGTTGGTCCTTCATTTGCATTTGACACACAGTTCACTTCTGTAATACCTTCCTGTGCTGTCGCCCCCAGTGTTCTGCATAAGGGAATCTGTACCTTCAGGTAAGGGCTATTTTCAGCTGTGCAATTAGGATATTGCAGAAAGAAAACAGGAACATCTCTCTTGGTCTCCTGGTGTAGGTCAGGTTGTGCCAGTACTGTAGATTGCTTGGAGCAGTGAGCTTAGCAACTGCACTTTCATTATCTAGGCAGACATTCAGAACATTGGGATGGTGTCTGTTTGTCCTTTGTATTATGACAGTAGATTCTGACAAAAATTCAGGTTGTTCAAAATGTATTCTGTATATTCTGTTGAATGAGGCAAGATGGAAAAGAAGGCAAACATCTCAAAAGGAATACTCAAGTCTGTTGCAATAAAGTAATCACACAGAATCACAGAATCGTAGGGGTTGGAAGGGACCTCGAGAGATCATCGGGTCCAACCCCCCATATATATAATGCTTTATACTGCTATACTTGTTAACAAGCCTTGCTTAATGTTCATATCAAATTCAGTCTTTTAGCCCTTATTTAGAGAAAAACTTTCAGGGATAGCAGTACGATCCTTGTCACTTTTGAGAATTAGGTGCATAAATAAAAGTTTGGTCTAACTTTCAGTAGCCAGCTATGGACAATTTGTACTAGGTGATAATATTCTAAAGTATTTTGAATTCTGCATGGGTCTCATTTTGCTACAGCAAAATGCTTCTTTAGAGAGACAGTTGTTTTAAAATTCTCTTCTGTTCTGCTTCTTTGCTCAGCTGCTCTGTTACTGTCTGCCCTAAACTGACTCTCTGTGCACTGTGCAGAGAATTATATGATTGTGCCTTTTGACTGAAGATCAAACATTAAGAAACCCTGTTCTATAGATTTTTCAAAATCTGCCAGGTTCTGGTGTCCCTCTGTAACCACATCACCACTGATATTGTCAAAACCATGGTGTGTGAAGACCTGTATGAGCTGCATCTTTCGCCATCTATTCTACTATTAAAAGAAAATCTTTTGCTTTCCTGACATTACTGGAGATACCACTTCCATAGATGGGAGCTCATAAACTGAGGTCTTGTTATTTGCCCTGATGAAATATTTAGGTGGTGGTAACCCATCTCTTTAATGTAACGTCTCTGGGCTGTTGCTGAAAGGAGGATTTAGTGTTGACAATTTTGTTCTGTTGCTTTGTGCCAGCATGAGCTTGCGTGCTAAATTCAGTAGCTGAGCAGAGTAATCAACAATCTGAAAAATTAGTTGAGAAACTGGGATGTTTAATTGGCTTGAGCTCACCACCCAGCCACATGAATAGTGGAGCTTAGAGAAGGTGACAGGACCAAGTGGCTGTGCTCAAGGGAAAGGGCAGGCAATGGGATCTTGCTTCTGGAAGTTGTGTAGTTGTGGCAGGAAAGATATGGTGTTCTGCTGGGCAAAGACAGATGTTGGGAAGAAATATGTGAAAATACCCAGTGTACTGAATATTAATGTTTCGTTATGTCACTAATGGTTCCAGGACAGACTGGATGCAAGCCTTGTTTGGATTTTGAGGGATACACAAGAATTCTAAATCTGAACAGAAAGACTTAATTCTGAGAGTTGCATATAGAGGATAAACTGCATGTTGCAGGACTGAAAATGTCACTGAAACTTTCAGCTCATTAAGCTCTAAGACATTAGTTTCATTGTTTGAGTCTGTATGTACATATCCAAGGAAATCCTGCCTTTATAAAGGAGTCAAAATACACATGCTCTCTCCAGGCCATAGAGAGGTGAGGGATGACAGAGTCATCAAGCTACTTTTAAAGGGTTTTTTAATTATTATTAAATGTGCTCTGCTTGAAGGGAAGGGGCACCGATTATGATTATTTTAATTTTATGGATCAGTAAGTATGTTTCCCTGTATCACGACAGGCACTTCAAAACTGATCAGTCTACCTGTGCTGAAGCTTCGGATTCACCATTGCTGAAAGTACCCAGCACTGCTGGCAGCTGCTGTCCTGGGGAATGTCACTTTTCCAGTGCATTGCCAAGTAGCAGGTCATATGTGAATCGAAGCACACCTGATCCCTTAAATACTTCTGTGCAAAACTTTTTGAAACTATCCTTGGTCCATGAATGCAGGCTGTGGCATTAAGACACAGACGTGCTTTCAAAGTTATAAATATCTTAGTTCTTATTGTTGTCATGGAATCAGCGGCATATTCGTACAAGGAGTAATGTGCCTGTCACACCAGACAGTGCAATCAATGTTTTGTTTACCCTTTCTCCATTCTGATTCTCAGCTTATAGCAGTGCCTGGTCCAGGTGTGATAGAGACACTATGACATTTCTTTGAGACGAAGATGAGACGATTAACTCTTACCTGTCTTTCAGAATGCTTTCTGCAGCTCTGGCTTCTCTTACCAGTTTTCACTGATGTCACCGCTATGGAAATCCTTATTATATTGCAAAAGATATTCCAAAGCACTGATTGTATAGATTTGGGACAAGAATTTATTCCTTCCTAGTGTTCACCTAGCCCATGAGAGTTGCCGTATGGCTGAGCAGCTCTGGGAATTGATTGGACATTTTCAAATGGTGGATTTTCTGTTGAATAATACAATTCTTACCACATACCTTTCACACTGTAAATCGGATATGCCACTGTGCACGGTTTGATAACTCCACAAGTCAAACTAAAGAGACAAAATGAAGAAGGGCAAAATAACGTGCCTGTTCTGGTCACAGGGGCAGTAATATTTTCAAGAGGTGTAAAGATATGATTTTGCTTTAAAGTTGAATTGCTGTTGTTTACAGGTCATTACTATAATATGCCTTTGTATAGATGCTATGCCTTTAACAGTCCTCCCTCTGCTGCTACTGCCTGTGATGTCAGAAGCTAGGGTCTAAATCAGAACACAGATGCACAGCATGTTAAATATGCTGCTCTGCTGTGAAGGAACAATTTCTGGAATATTATTTTTGTTTTTTAAATATTAACCAACTAATCTGAACTCTCCCTTCTACTTAGATCTTGGAGTATGGTTGTCAGTCTATAAGGTGAAGCTGAAAGATCAACAAATATGTTTTTTGCATGGTATTTATTTGAACTTTGCGAACAAGCAATGGTTGCTTAACACCCTATTAGTCCCCAGCTTCTGGGTGCTGCCCCACATCCTTTTCTCCCTCTCAGAATCATTAGCTGCAAGAGCTTGGCATGAATGAGGCTTCCTGGGACTCACTACAATCCCTTTTCTCTATTGGCATTTCTCCTGGGCATGATAGAGAGAAATTGATACAGTTGTTTTGGGAAAAGCTTGCCCTACAGTGCTGATATTGTTACTGCCTGAATAAATAGGATGCTTCAGTTACTTGCTAATAATGTGGCAGCTGTCTGTTAATAACCTTTCATAAAATTAAAACATTTTAGAACTTCTGTGCTCTGGTAGCAGTCTAATCTGTAGTATATGGGGAGTTGTTAAGATGATGGTGATCAATTGTTGCTCATGAACAGAAATTAACATTCAGTTAGAAATTGTTTAGATATTAGGATAAGAGATTTACATAGATTAGGAACCAGGGAATATTTCAGAAGAGGAGGAATAGGAAGAAAGTGTTGAAACTTTGGTTAGAAAGGAGCCAGGCTGCTGGCCCTGAAAACTTTTAAGTGATAAAAACTGGGAGGAAATTGATAGATGTAGGGAAGCACAAATGTCAGCTGGCTGTGATCCCCTAGACAGGCTGTGGATAACGTTCAGTGTGTCTCTGAACAGGCTGGGAAGACAGCAGTATAGTGGCAGTAAGGAGGGAAAGGAGATCAGACACCTTCCTATGTCAGCTGACAATGTGTCCCACAGACATAGGGGGAACAAAGGGTCAGGCACCGATCTCCTCCCTTTGGCAGCCAGCAATAGAACCCGAGGGAGTGGTTTAGGCTGGATATTAGGAAGGGGCTCTTTACTGAGAGGGTGGTCAGGCACTGGAACAGGCTCCCTGGGGAAGTGGTCACAGCACCGAGCCTGACTGAGTTCAAGAAGTGTCTGGAACGATGCACTCAAGTCACGTGCTCTGACTTGTTTTTTGGGGTTTTTTTGAGACAGTAAATACCTGCTTTCCAAAACAACTAATCTTCAATCCCAGAAAAGATCTGTTCTGACTCTGGTCCTGAATAATGCACAGGACCACCTCAAGAAGTATGTGGGAGAGTTGGGCTGTAATAGTAATTACAATACAATTAGGCTTAATGCTGCAGCAGGTGAAGCTGAACAAAATAAATCCAGAACTCAGGTGTTCAATTTAAAGAAAGGCAGCTGGTCAAAAGGAAGAGAAAGTATTAAGGGAGGGTCAGGCTAGAGGTAGCCTAGACACTTTTCAAAAATACCACATTAGGATTCAAGACAAACTCTGTGCTGAAATCTGAAAAGAAAGCAGAGTGGTCCAGTAAAACCCCTACATGGCTCAAGAGAAAATTAAGGTGTTCATCATGTAGAAAAGATTTGCATTTATAATGGAAAGCTTGTCCTTCAGAAGAGAACGGGCGAATCAAATGTAACCAGGAAATTAAGAAGGCTAAGATACAATTTGAATAGCATCTTGCATAGGATTAAAAAAAAATCATCATAGTTAAAAGGTAGTTCAGTATAAAAAAGCAGGAAAATTGCAGAAGTCCATCCTGTGCACAAAATGGCTCTAGAAAGAATCCCAGGAATGCTGGAGTGTGAGTGTGACTTCCTTCCTTCAACAGATAGTAAACTTGATAATCAAGATCAAGATTACTGAGCATACAGTTAAACTGTTGGGAAAAAACACCTCCACCAGAACTGGATAAACATATGAAAACTAGAGAAATCTGAGTTTCCCAGCTGCCCTTTCAGTTATCTGAACTGGCTCAAGCTGCCTATGGTTTCTATACTAGGCACCTGATGTGCAGTCTCACCCACAGGGAGTTTTGTTCATCTTGTTTTCATTAGTCTAAAGCAAGACAAAAATCTGTATTTTCAGGAGTCACTCAGGAAATACGTTTCTCCAGGAAGAAGGTCAAAGGAGGGAGTGAATAGCAGGTATCTGTAATGACATAAGAGTGTGTGTGTGGTTGGTGAGAAAGAACTGGGTGATGCATAGACCACATGGCAAAGGAATTCTGGAGAATGTGTTCTGTACATACACAAAAGCAGCTGGAAGGATGGATGGAGACAGAATTGTGTGTTTCTGTGTGGCAAATGCAGGAGCAAGGAGTGTGTAAAATCTAGAGAGACATGGAATGGAATTGCTGGATGCTTTGGGTTGGAAGGGAGGATCAGCTAGTTCCAACCCCCTGGCCATGGGCTGGGACACCCTCCACTAGACCAGGTTGCCCAAAACCCCATCCAACCTGGCCTTGAACACTGCCAGGAAGGGTGCAGCCACAGCTACTCTGGGCAGCCTGTGGCAGGGCCTCATCACACTTACAGTGAAGAATTTCTTCCTTATATCTAATCTAAATCTACAATCTTTTAATTTCAGGCCATTCCCCCTTGTAAACAGCCCCTCTCCATCTTTAGGTACTGGAGAGTGGCTGTTTACAAGGGCATAGAGTGACGTGGAGAGTAGGCCCCTTTAGGTACTGGAAGGTTGCAGTAAGGTCTTCCTGGAGCTTTCTCTTCTCCAGGCTGAACAAGCCCAACTCTTTCAGCCTGTCTTCACAGGAGAGGTGCTCCAGCCAAGATCAACATCTTGGTGCTCCTCTGGACTCACTCCGACAGTTCAGTTTCTTTCTTGCACTGGGGACCCTAGGGCTGGACACCGTACTGCAGGTAGGAAAGCAATTCCCTAGATGGGCATTCTCTTGTGGGGGGCTGTTGTGGCTGTCCTTCCTACATGCAGTTGACCACCTGGCCTCTTCCCAGCTGGTGTAACTCTAGATCCATGCCTATCATTATCACTAGAGAAAGCATGGATAATGGGCAAAAGGGATGGTGTACATAAAGCAGAGACTGAAGGTGACTTCAAATGTATGGACAATAAGGACTTTGTGTTCTCAGATCCCGGGTTTTGCCTGCCTTAAAACTTTTGACAGCACTCAGAAGCTCGTCTAGAGACAAAAATTTTACATTTGTAACTGCGGAAGCTGCTGTGGTAACTAAACATACAACAAGGTCAAAAGGTCTAAACAGCTCAGGATCTTGGTGAAGTTGATAAATTTAAAGGAAGCATAGTTGAAAAGTGGACAAACAAACCAAATACTATGCTGCAGTTGTTACAGAATCATCAAAGCTAGCATTTCTGGTATTCTAAAATATGCTTTTCAAATAGGGCGTTTATTACTCAGGGGAGGGTTAAACAGTGAATTCATTTACAACTAATACCACAGAGCCATCAAAGAAGCATATATGTTTTTCAGTTGTCTGAATTGTCATTCTTATCTAAACAGATCTATTGATCATTAATGATCTAGAAACCCTTAGGGCATGACAAGCGAGTGAGAAAAATCCAATAAGCTCTCCAGCATTGCAGAATACCAAGAAGCAAAAAAAAGCTACTGTTGTGTCCTTATAGCATGCCTGTGAAACACTGCATGAATTAGTAAACAGGATCTTCTGGATGCTACAAGCCAACCTTCAATTCTCTTAGCATATACAGAGATCTACCCAGAACTGCCTGTCAGCACCAATTTTCAGACAATATATTATAAATTAAAATTGCATTTATGATAATATAATGTGTAACCCATACAAATGCGCTAATTGTTATTTAGGGTCTTACAAATATCTTCAACATGAACACAGCATTCCTGATGATTTTTTTTTTCATTTAAAGCAAACTCAAGCATTTTTAACAGCTGGGTACATTCACTTATGTGCAGTGAAGACATTGCCAATACAGATGTGACTGAACATCATAGTTATCTTCCGTGCCCGACTGAGTTAAAAATCCTCATGTGTGACCCCTATTATGCAATAGTGAACGGAATGAGAAAGACGCAATTTGATTGTTCCATCAGATGTAACCAAAGATCATAATTTGCTATTGACTAGCAGATATTGAAGCCTGTTTAGCTGCTTATGAAGAAGCAAGAAGTTCCTGTATTTAGAAAATGTATTAGTTTTAGTAAGATTTACTAGTGAAAAAAGAAAGTGGTGTTATACCACAGGGGTAATATCAAGGGATTGCTGCTCAAGGGTATCTGGAATAGTCACTCAAGGTTCGATTGAGACAAAGTGTCTTATCCACTGCCCAGCAATTTCGACTGTGTTGTGGACCAACAGAACAGTCTCTCTAGTTCTAGAGCTCTGCTGAAAAATCTTACCCCTTCCACCAAAAATGCCATTTGGATTAAACTGCTTCTTTAATTAAAGCATACTGATTTTGATCTCTTCTGTAAATAATGATTCTTTCTAAAATATTTTGCTTTGTAGGCATTAGCAGTATTGAAGTTGGTGCATGGTCATAGCGTTTTAAGGAATAAACATTTCTGTAGACTTCATCCTCCTTATAATAACCAGGCTTGAAGCCAAGAGCCCATCAACCCTGCCCATATCAGTGCAATGCAGTGAAGATATTGCTCAGCCATGTTTGGCACTGCAAGCTGGACAGCACGTCAACTCTGATTAGCCATACTGGGAGTCAAATGTCCTAGTACAGACATAGTGTTGCTCTAACCTGCTTTTTTTTTGGTACCCAAGTTAGTTTGTCCTCTGATGTGGACAGCATGGGCTGCGTTTCCTGTGGAGTTACTGGAATAGTTGAATTAAGTAAGTGTTATGCTTGACTCCACTGCATGGTACAGAAATGCCCACTCTCTGCTATGAAATCATTTGTATGTAAGAGGAGAGGGAGGAAGATTCATACCCACTGAAGTCCAATACTCCTCCTTTAAAGCAGTAATGGAATACTGTGTGTCCTGAATACAGTTCTGGCTTTTGCCCAGTGAACAAATAAGAACAAAATCAAACAGTGGATAGCAGTTCAGTAAGAGTGCAATCAATCTGTCTTAACTCTGAATAAGGCATGGATCACGTAGAAGAAATAGAAGATGTGCATGTAGTAAAGACATATACTTTAATGAATATGCACAGCCCTAATTCTGGTATTTCCTAAGTCATTAATTCTTGCCTGTGTTTTTCATATCCTTGTAAATTATTCTTACAAGTAATATACAAACATATAGAAATAATCTTAGCTTAATGATACTGTATTCTTCTTCATGGCTTGCTATTTTTTTCATTTTTGAATGGTGATCTGCATGGGGACCTAGCCTTGTGAATACAAATCAAGCATGTTTTATTAAACTAACCCAAATATAGTGTAGAATAAAGCAGTTTAAAAATCTGCCAGGAATAAAATAAAACAAACAGAAAAAAGGAACAGGTGATTTCTCTGATTTGATGCAACTCAAATGTTTTCCCCTTTAGTCCTCTGGTAGGTTGTTATTGTCTTAGGCCATCTTTTTTTTCCTGCTTATGTTCCAGCATAAGGGTAGACACGCTGCATTTGGAGACATCTACATCTTTCTTAGAAGTATGGCTCACTGTAGCACAACAATGCATTATTAATTCTGTACTCAAGAGATTAAGATAAATCACAGACTGGGTATTATATTGAAACTCCGGAATTTAAGGGTGTAAGGTGAGGTTGGCACCTCCCTACAAGGAGTTATGGGGCTAGAGGGAGTTGGCAACTAAAGATCTTGGAATTTTCGTAGGGCCAAACGTGATGTTTTCATTAATGACCTGTGTGCAATAATGAAGAGTTTGCTAATGAAACCTGCTGTTGGCATGCAGCTGGGAAACACTGTTATAGTGCAAGGGAATTACAGTATGATAAAAAGGTATAACTTGTGGACAGACAAAAGACACATGAAATTCAGTAGCTAACAGGCTCATGCACTTTCATAACTGCTTTCTCCTGTGATACTGTGGCTGCCACCTAACCCAAAGTCAGTATCTACTAAGTTTCAGTCATTGTTCATGTGTAAAACTGCATACAGCTTGAACATCGTGGCACTTTTACAAAATCACAGCTGTTGCAAGCTTTACAAACCATGTATTTTCCTGGCTTTCCTACTTTTACAGCAAGTTTCACAGGTTTGTTCCACCTGCTTCGCACAAGAATAAACGAGAGGCTTAAGAGAGGCTTAATTCACTTGACCATCCAATTTGGAGACAGAATCAGTCTCTCAGGAGAGTACACTAGCAAATAGGATCAAGAATTTTCTAAGTTTTCTGTATTCTCCAGTTGAAATACTTTCGCTATATATAAAATAACTTAATACTAATTGCAACAAGAACTTCACGTGGTCTTACAAACAAATCATCCAGCTACCAAAGCTGTGCAGTCATTTTCAATTTCTGGCCTAAAGACTTATCAAAGATTTTTTGTTTGGTTTTGACAGGTAACTGCCTTTTTTCAGTGTTAAACCGACTGGCAAATCCATTCTTCAGCAGATAGGTTTCTTGAAGAAGGGCTTGAATGAAACTGCTAGGTTTTTTCCCAGCTGCATTGGGTTGCCTAATAAAAGGTCTCATCTGTCTTGACAAAATGTTGCTTCCTGTTTTCTGCGCCTGAGAAAATGTGGTTTCACACCTAGCTTCTGTGTTACAGCTAAAAACTGGGGCCTAGTTCCCACTTACCTCCCATATGCTACTTCTATCATTTATATTGCAGTACAGTGAAACTCAACCAAAAAAAATAGTTACTGCCAAGTTAACTGAAAAATCTTAATATTAGATCCAGAGAAGGGATGGAAACACCTAAAAGGCAGAGTGGTACTGCCCCTTGGTCCAGCACTGGCTCCATAGATAAAATGAAACTGTGCCCAAAGAATCCTTGTTTTCATTAATGTGTTGGATATGTGTAGTACAGTGCTGCTTATGTTCCTAATGAATTTGGAACACAGCCTTTACACGTCAATTTTAATTTTGAAGGAAAGGCCGATGAAAATGCATTTGAGCTGTCCACTATAATAGCAACAGTGGTAACTCATAATCTCTGCTGACAATAATTACTATATTGATCCACAAGGATAGGACCTTGGGCAGCATTTTGTTCCAAAAAGCAGGGTACTTATCTTTTCTGATTCTTTCTTAAATATCTTCCAGCAGAGGTCCTGCAGTGGCATCTCTCTCTCATTATTTTTCACAATTGAAAGGTTTTCTCCCCTTCTCATGAGATCTTTTGTGCTGTACAATAGGTCTCAGGTTTACTGTTGTTTCAAGTTCTCTCATGGATTTTTTCCTTTTTCAAAGAGTTTCAAAGTAATCCTTCTTTACTGATCTTTCACAGTCACTAAAGCACCGGAGGAGCATCCAGACTGTGACAGAAAACAATAAAGTTAAGGCAGTTCCCAGCTGAGGGTGATATGGCATCCTATCTCCATCACACACATGTAGGCGTTAGAGAGAAAAGCAGCTTGTTAAAGTCTTAGCATTGTGCCTGGGTGTTAGAAGGATGTCCAGTGCTTCTCACCATTAAATGACGATTTAATGTTTCAGGTGCTCAAATGTTTCTAATTTTTTTTCTAAAATTCATTAGCATGTTTGTTTCAACAATACAAACTGTCCTGGCCCTGCTGCACAGTGGTGACTGCCAAGACTTGGTTGCAGGTGTCAGTCCCTTGCAATAGGTGCTTGGGCATCATCCACACAAGGTGTCTGCTTTGTGGTAGGAAGATTTGATTTTTAAAGGGTCAGATTACTGACTGGTGAAAAGTGGAAATAGGTTCATAAGGGCAATAGTAGTAGGTGCAAAACTGTGCCTCTGTTTTAGTTCTTTAATTGCTTTCTGCAGAGATTAATTTCTGCTTGCAGGGCATTTTTATTCAAGGGTAGTAAGATTCTGGAAATCAGTGTTTGTAATGGAAATTGTGACCTGACTTTAATGTTAGTCTTGCTGACTGCTGAAAAAGCTGTACCTTAAGAAATATTATGGCAAATCTGTCTCTATAGCAAAACACAAAAAAAGGACACACATGTACAAATAATTGTTTATAGAGTCCAGTATGGGACCAAACCAGCAAGAAACTTGAGGAGGAAAACCTAAAAACTTGCCCTTGTCACACCTTGGAAGTAACAAGCAATATTACCACATTAATGGCACTTGTTCTATAGAGACAAATTATATTGTCTCTAAAGAACCATTTGTATTTTACAGTGTGCCAACAGCACTGACTTAGCAACTGCCCTGGAGAAAAAACAATGATATTTTTGCTTTGCATTCACCTGCAGTTAAGTTGAATTGCCTGCTCCGTGTTTGCTTACGGACATCTGGCAAAACACATGTACCTGTGTGCAGGGGCACCCAGCTGAGCCTGGGGAATGGCTGGCAGGTGTGTAAGGGCTGTGCGCTGCCAGAGTCTTCTGGGCTGTCCCTACACTCCTGACAAGGCACCACCTGAGGAAGAGCTCTATTGCTTTTGCTCCAAAAAGAAGCATGGTCTTGAAAGAGGTTTTGCTGCTTTGCCTGGGACTCCAGAAAGATGTTTCTGATCCAGAAAGATGTAGCCACATGTGGTTTCAGAGGAGAGAAAGCAGCTGAACCACTTGCAGGAGCTGCTGGTAGGTGATGAGGCTAAATTATGTGGGGCAGTAAGATCAACCCTCTTTTAATCTCTTGAGTGAACGTGGACTGTTTTGCTTTTAAGTTTTGATTCAGCTTCGTGGTCAGGGCTTCGCTATGGAACGGGCTAAGGGTAGCGAGTGAGGCTTTTCTCCTCCATGCTCTGAGTAGCCGGCTGCAGCGCCGGGGGCCGAGGTGTGCGTGAGGCGGGCTCCGTCTAGCAGTTTCTCCGGGCGCTGTGGCTGGTTGGCCCGCCCGCAGAGGGGGCTGGTAGCCTTTGCAGACTCCGAGCAGCCCCCTCTCCGCACGGCTGGAGCTCTGAGGGACGACTGCCGCTAGCAACGATCCGTCGTAGCGGCACCGGTACGTCTGGACGAGGGCCGCAAGATGGCGCCGGCGGGTGGCCGCGAAGCATCGCGGCGTCGTGTGAGGCGGCCGCTGGCGGGGACGGGAGCGGGGAAGCGCCCGCGGTAGCGCGATGCCGCGCCCGGCGGGAGTTCCCTGGGTCTCGGCGCTGGGAACAGTGCTTCAGCGCCTAGGAGCACAGGCCGCGTTAAACTCAGAACCGCGTATGGTCTCCAGTGCTGGATTCTGGGTTCAGCCCCCATTTTTAATGCTCCTCTACGTTAAAGCTGTAAACAAGCTTCTTTTCAAGGGATGAACAACATAAACGCTTCAGTTTCTAAGAGTAATGAAAAATACTTGGTCACAGCTCTAAAACAAGGCTTTCCTGTGATGTTTGTCCTTACGCAAAGACATAGTAATATCAACATGCTCAGGATGGGTTTTGGAACATCTTAAATCTGTCTGGTGGCAGTACCTGGGGAAAGGGTTTTCCTGGGCATGAAAAGAACTTCTATCATGCTTGCTTTTAATTCTTTAACTGGCTTGAAAGAGGAGAAAGCTAGGCACAGAAGGTTAGGTTCTTCCCCTTGCTCCCAAAAAAGGTTTGTTTCTCTAAGAAAGAGAAGAAACGCTGGGCCTAGAGTTTGATAGGTGGTTCAAGGCAGCCTAAACAGGAAGCCTGTTGGGATTGGCTGAATTCATTCTCTACCAAGGATGCTAAAACAAAGCATCTCCATCTGTTGTAGTTTTATTCCTGTCCTTAATCTTCTTCATTAATGTAGATACTGCATAGAAGGCAAACTGATGTTATGCCATAGTCTTTATGAGGGATCTTGCTGCAGAATGTAGGGACCCACAGCAGATGAGCAATGAGGTTATAAAATTATTACATCTGAAGAAAAAACAATGTAGGAGCTAGATGGTAGGTCTGGAGAGCAGGATGTGAAGAGCTCTTTCAAGCTCAGCTGGAGCAACTGGTCTAAACTGAGGATAGATTAAAAAAAAAATAATCTTCTGTTGTGACTGTCAAGAGGATCACCTAAAGCAGCCTTCTAATGTGAGGAAACCCACCAAAAATATGGCTAATGGTGATCAGGCAATTTTTTAAAATAATCTGAGTTGCTGCATCTGAACCAAGTTTCCTGTCATCCCTAAAGAATTTATTCCAAGCCTAAAACCTTATTTTAAGAATTAACATTTCAAAACAAGCTGTTGGAACTTCAGTGGTGCTGCAATTGGCCATCTGCTATTTTTCTAATTCTAGCTTATGTTAGAATAAATCTGGCTCATTTTCACAAAAGTCTGTTCTAGGACTTGCATGTTCTGTTACTGCATGATCCTCTTGGTTTTATTCATAGATTGCGTGGGTATCTGGCTACGGGGGTCTCAAAACTGTAAAGGTTGCTGAGGTCTGTTCTTACCCTTCCCTTTTTCCAAATGTAAGAATTTATTCTAAGTAGCTCATGTTTTATTATTCTGAAAGAGAAGTGAGAGGAGCATCAGCCACAGTAATCTCTGCTTGATTCTGCGTAGCTTTTGGTGATTTGACTTCCAGAAAGAGTACTCTGCTTTCATAAACACTTATGTTGCTCTAAATAAAAGGATATGCTCAGGGTTTTCTTTCTCTTTTTTTAGATGTTGCTGCTGTTATGAAAGCATGAGCTGCATAACTGATGGGCAGGTTTCCAAAATGTATGAATGCTTAGCGAGGTTAACATTCCAGAGGAACAACAATGTGAAGTGCATCTTGATTCTGGTTAATCTAGCAGTCGCCAAGGCTCAGGTCTTCTCTACCTTCCAGGTTACTATAATAATTCCCTATATACCTGGGAGATTGGCACTTGCTGTCTTTGCAGTAGGTTTTCCTGTTACAGTGTCAGATTAGATGTGGACATGTTCTAATAGTAGCACTCAAGTTTCACACAAACAATAGGGGTGTTAAGATCTGAGTCCTTCCCTAGCGTGTTATGCTTTTGTCATCTAGGTCCAGGTGATTTCTGTCCCTGTCTTTTGGATCACCTACTCCTAGTGTATCTTCAGTCTATCATAATGTTACTTTTGGATCACCTACTCCTAGTGTATCTTCAGTCTATCATAATGTTACTGACATTTTACCAGAGAGATAGCTTCATGAAATGGGGCAGGAATGGCATGCTTTTCCTATTTTATGGGCAGAGCACCTAATTCTGTTTCCCATCACACAGTTAATGTACTTTGGGCTGCCTGAGAACAGAATCACAGCCATTGGAGATCCAGAGAAGGATCTGTGTTTTAATTAGTGTACTGGTACGCTAGGTATATTAGGTGTGAATGCTATTAATAGTTAAAAAGCAATTTAATAATAAGCTTAGTTGTACAATGAAGCAAACAAACATGCTATCTTCCTCTCCCCCACAAGAATACCTGGAGTTTTGAAAATGAGTTGGTAGTAGGGAGCTCTTTGAAGAAAAATTAAATGTGGGGTAACTAATAGGCAATATATTTCCCAAGTTTAAATAAACTCTATTTCCAAGCACTTTTTGTTTTGCTATAAACCTGTAGCTGACACTTTACCTGCAATAACACACCTTTTCAAACCTAGAGAGGTCAATGGTAGCTCTATTTCTAAGGTAGTACCTGAGATTGTCATGTAACTTCCACCCACCCTGTGATGGGAGGAGCTTGTTTGCCTCATGCCTAGTATATGAAGTAGTCATGAGGTTACATAGTCGAGCTGTCACAGTTCCCCAGAAGCTGTTGCTCTTACTGCTGTGGCTTTTGTTGCTGTATCACCATATGGTCACGCCTTCTCTTTTGCAATGGGTGAGATCCATGGCTGACTCTGCAGGAGGTCAACTCAGAGAGCTCAACTGTCTCAGAAATCCTCCTGAGCTCACTCCTTGTTGGGTGAAACAGGTGCCAGCTCTAGAAAAAGAGCTGACAGGTATCACCTGAGATGGGCAGTTCCTGCATTCAGATGCATATGTGCCCTAAACATGCCTCTGAATAAGGGACAATCTGACTAAGATGGAAGAGAGGCGACAGAAGTGGTTGATAAAAGGGTGCTTGCTGACTGTCCTGGGATACAACTAGATGCATCAGATATCGAAAGGTTGGAAGAAAGAAAAAGGAACTAAGAAGGGAAGCTGCTCCGTGCATATGCATTGAACTAATTTTTCAAGGATTGTGTCTTCTCTACATTCCAGGTTACTTTCATAATTTCCTGTATTTCTGGATGATTCAATCAGGGCTGTAGGATACCAGAGCACCACCTTTGACTCATGAATTCTGCCTACTATAAATCTTCAGAGGCTGGAAGAATATTTTGGAGAAAAGAAACAACCCCGTTGTGTTTTCCATATGTGCTCTTTCTGGGCTATTTTCTGTTGGCTGCTGTAGAGGACAGGTACAAAGTAGTCAGACTCCCAGTAGTTCTGCTGCCTTACTCATAGACTACTGCCTACTAGTTCTCCTCTAGTAGGCTGGCTATACGCAGGTATAATGCAAGACGCTCGCTGGGTTTTAATCCTCTGAAGTCCTGAGTGCACTTTATCTAGGGATAAGTAATCTCTGTACTTCAGGCATCTAAAATAAAGTGGGTGGCTGTAGGTGCTACAAAGGAAGCAAAACTTGTCTGCAAGAAGGAAGTGGGTTCAGTCTGTTTTCTTTCCCAATGCGACATTCCTTGTTTTTTTGAGTCATATGCACCTCTGCTTTATGTGTGGATGTGCATACAGGCATGGATGTGACCTCTGTGGGTGGTGAGGTGCAGAATCCCATACTAAAATACATAATTTTGAAATGTCCTTCTTAGTAGTACTCAGTACCCAACTAGAATAGCACAAACCCCAAAAACTTCAAGAGATAAATGAAAAGTGAAACATGAAATGAGAAGAGCAGTCTGCCAAATGCTGCTCAATTGGGCACTTTGGCAAGGTGATTTCTGTAGGTGTTGACCTTTCAGAAGCTATTTTGAAAGAAGCCAGGAAATGCATGGATCACAAATACTTGCAGTCAGCAAAAGGTTTGCAGTGTCAGGCTACTATACAGAGGAGCAAAGTCAGTGCTATTTATAATTCTTTTAATTTGTTAATTTTCAAGTACTTTGCATCATTCAAGGTCAAGTATTGCCAGATGTTGAATATTTTCAACTACCAGTGAAGTCACTAGAATGCAAGGTCCATTTGGACATAATGCTATACCAAGGTCACAAAGTCAGCCCTATCCTGACTCTTCAGAAGTTTTACTGAAACACAATCCTGTTACTTTAGTCCTCATCTTCTCCCACGTTTGTTAAAGATGACTACTACCTAAGCAAAGAAAATCTCTACAGATAACTACTGGGCAAAGGAGAATGGTTATTAAAGAGCGCTTATTGTTAGCATTGTCTTGGGCACCAGTGTAGTCTGGATTAGCATAGTTGTTTTGTGATTAATGGCCTTATCAAACCTCAGAAAAATTACAGAACTTACACAAAGGATTGCAATATCCGCTACCACTACAAAACTTAATAACAAGGCAAAGCATGAAGCAGTGTTTGATGTCGTTAATAAAATCTATCAGGGGATGCAGAAAAGTATTTGCAACTGCATCAGTCCTTGAGGAAAAAGCAGATAAGGCAGTTGTGGTGATAGAATAGATAATACATTAAAGAAAAATTAACATATCTTTGGGGATCTCTTTAGCAGGAGGTGAAGGGAAGCTTTTCTTCAGGGAAACTCTGGTTGTCTGAAAGCATGGAGAACATCATGGTTAGAAATCATCACCCTTAAAACAAGCATTCTTAAAATAGACCCCTTACAGGTGCCTCTGTGTTTTATGTAACCAGTGCTAATTGTTCAGGTAGTAGTTTCAGCTGTAGTGGTGTTTTTACCTTTGCATCAGCTAATGACTCCTTATAAAGAATGCACCCACCATTTTGTTCACCTATTTCTGCTGATAATATCCTATAGCAATGAAAATGCAGAGTGTTAGTATTAAAAAATTTAGTTAAAATCTTTGGGTTCTTAGTTTTAGCTAAACCATACCATGGAATGTCTTAGATTTTCAGAGCTTTGAGTCGTATTCTTGTCTTGCCTAAATAGTTGTCTGGCTTTCCTTGAGTGCTGAAAGATCCAAGTTTTGTGGCCTGTTCATTCTGTGTTGACTTCATCCCCTTAAAAGATGGGCATGCTTTTATGAGTATGTGGTTGCATGTACTTGTGAAAGAGAAGACAAGAGGCATACTGGTCAAGTCATGAGGCATGAATGTCAAACTTAACGTCTAGGAATAGCCTAAGATCATCTTGAGAAGGGGACTAATTTTAGGATCACTTACCAGAGAAGTTGTGCCCAAACTTAAAGAGAAAGAACTCCATGCTGCCACTGGTACCAAATGAATATATGTGGCATTGAGATAGATATTCACCTTTCAGTCACTTGAAATATGGCATGAAAGAGAGAGGGAGAGATTGTAGAAAAGGCATAATGGTTGGTTTGCAAAGGTAAACAGTGCAAAGTTGAGAAAAGCAGGAAGGTCTACAGTATGCAAGATGTCATGGATTTTTAAACCCCCAACACTGATGCAAAATATCAAGCATGAAAAAATTCCAGGATGCCCTGTGAGAGGTTCCTGCTGTCACCCAGGTTCTTAGTAACCTGACTACCACCTGTGTTGCTGATAATGATGGTTACCATACATATAGGGTCCTTGTCTTGAAGGAAGGAATCCACTCAGCTCAGTTTGGCTTATAGCAGCGGTATGATCAAATCCTCCTCTGGTTCAGGAGTAAATATTTTTTTGAGCCTAAATATTCTTGTGAGAATGCAGTCTGCTTGGTCTCATGGCTTTGGGCATTGAGATCATCCTGATTGTGTTCAGAGGAGGAGCAGAGGTTGATTTCCAGTAGTTCTTCTGTCAGCAAATTGATGATATTCTGTCCTTCCTAACACTGTACGCTGGCACTTAAACATCTAGTTCTTATCTTATTAATGAGGAGATATTTTCATTGCTGTAGCTGAATGACTTAAAATAATTGAGAGCTCACTGGGCATGTGGCCAAAGCTCTGAGCTAGAAAAATCAAATCATTTATGGATTTTTCTCCGTATTCAGCCTACTTGAACCACCTACTGATGCAAGGCCTGGAGGTCACAGGTTGTCATAAAGCTGAATGCAAGATTATTTGAAATGAATCTCATCAAGTTGGCTTAGATTCATATAAAATTGGTATATTCTCTTACCCCAGCTAAGCACATATTTCTATAGAGCTTTCTAAGATCATCTTTCTTTTTTCTACTTTCTATTTTTGTCACTCTGAACCCTTCAGTTGCAGAGAACTTGAAGGATTATGCTGTGAGTTGTATTTTGAACAAGAAGCCTTACAATTAATTGGTAACAGTCAAGCATCCTCTGTTAGGATGTGTGTGACATCTGTTGCTTGCTTCTTGAAACATTTGTTCAGTTAGGATCTGGTTTTGAGATGCTTGCCAGAAGAAGATGCTTCTGAGATGATGAAGAATGCACCTTGCCTGTGATAGGACCTGTTTCACTGCCTATCTGAAGGAGGAACATCTGTCCAAGAATAACCGCGCTTCCCCGAGGCAGTGAAGTCACGCACCTATGTTACTGAGGTTTGAAGAGATCTCTGCAACCAGTAGCTGGGTTCTAGTTGGAATGGTGAATGATACCCAGGTTGCTTCAGCTGTTAGACTACTGCCATTAGCACAAGAAGGAGCAGAGTATGGAAGCTGCGTACTGACCTGAAAATGAAACACAGGATGTTCTCACTTGATCTGCTTACTCTGCCATAAGTGTGGTTTTAAGGCTTTTTTTAGTCTGGCACTGTTCTTGGGCACTGTTAAACATCATGCATGTGCCCATCAGCACAATTTTAGTTCATTCTCTTAAAGTTCTGATTATTTTTCGGGGTTATTAAAAAAAAATTCTGGAAGGAAAACACACCTGCTAGGTGAAGACAGATTATTCAAATGTGAGGAGAGAACCTCCTCCATATGTACTGTAATAAAAGCAAAGAGTCTTAAAATAGACTTCTGTGACTTGCATAATAATTGGAATACAGTTTGCTAGGGAGGCAGCATCAATGTAACTAAGAAACCTTTCTTGTCTGACGGTCCTGGCTGATGAAATGGTGTATCAGAGTGCTTCAATTACTGCTTGAAGAGTGTAATCTGTGTCAGTCAGATCAAGAACACATTACATGCCCTCTTTCTCACCATCTGCCCTATAATCAGTTTAACTCAATCTGCAAGAGCTAGAAAAGCAGCCTTCAGTAACTTGAGAACATGACAGTTATCACATTTAATATCTACTGAAGAAAAGGTCTGTTAATAAAAGGCTGAGTCTAGCACTAAAATAATAACAGGGAAGTTCTTTGGGTTTCTGTCTTCATTTTTATATACAACCATCAATGAAATCCTATCATCTTGCTTGTCAGTGTGTAATTGTCTTTTAATTATTGGCTGCTAAGTAATATTATTTTTGTCATGTTAACTGTTTTCAAAGGCAAAGATCTTCTCACCAGGCTTTCCCAGCCTGGAGGAAATGAAACTGTTTCACTGTCTTACACTGTAGATATATCTTAGGTGCATCATGCATTTACCATAGTGACTTCATTGTGTATTGCTTGATGATGAATGAAGGTACATGCACAGATTTCAGTCATCACTGTATCATAATGTCAAAACCTAGGTATTCCAGCTGATTAATTTGGAGTGGCAGGGAAGGATGAAGGAGGAGCCCATGTTGATTTTTGTAATTGTCACCTATGGCTATCTTGTGAAGAGTTCAACTTGAAACCTATGGGAAGCAGCAGCACTACACTGCAGGGATGGTTCTTGGGGATAGAAGTGTTTGGGAAGGAGAGGCTCTCTAAGTACTGGTGTGGTAACATCCTCTTTCTGACAAAAATCAGATATATACATTGGTCTGGCCTCTGAATGCTAGTAGAGAATAACTGAAGGCACTGACATGAGAGGTGTGTTCATGAGGCAAGAACTGAAGATTTGATTTGTGAAGCACTGGAAGTTGGATGGGTGGTGCACCTGTTCATCTCCCAGGATGCTGGCTTCATTGTATAACGCTCCCAGTGTGCTGCCATGGTTCTCCTGTGATTGAACAGTTGTATAACATAGGTCTGCACTCAGCATAACAGAATGTGGTAACAGAAAGCAGATGGGAACTAATGGTAAGAGCAGTCTATAGCCCAAGTGGTGGGCACACTCTTCTGCTTTACAAGCCTGCCGTGTTACCTGCAGTGTACTTATGTGGTTAATGCCATCCTGGGCTTCACAGGTGTTTCTGGTGTTTTGTTTTGTTTGGTGAGTTTGTTTTAATTTTATTTCAGAAGATAAATTCCAGATATTTTCTGTAAGATATATTTTCTTTGGCAGGTTTACAAATGAAAACTAAGTCTTAATGGCTAAGACTGGATCCCTTTAGATGCATAAACACAAAATTATATCCTACAAGGCAGGGAAGTCATTCTTTTCTGTCCCATTTTTGTATGTAGAGGTAGATTCTTAAAATACTTTTTCTATTAAAATTTACAGAAGAAAAGTAATTTCTTGCTAAAATCTTAATAAGCTGACAAAATTAACCAGTCACTTCCTGAAATAATTTTAATGAGAACTTAGTTGACAGCAAAAATCCATTCCACACAGTGCTTTTACAAGTCATTCACCAAGACTAGTGGTGTGCTTCTATGGATGCTGGGTATAACTTCAGACATTGTTATAAACTTCACGATCTTCAAGACTTTCAGTGGACCTGGAAAACACTTGGACTCTCTTGACGAGAGGATTTTCAGTGCATAGTATTGAGGATAGCTTAGCTACATGAAAAGCTTTGATTAGATGGGGAATTTTTCAAAACTTAGTAAAGGCTGTAGAGCAATCTATGAAGTTTTCTTTTTAAAAAGTATTAAATAGTATTCTTGCTAGCTGTCTGGAAGTTCATGCTACTGACATCAGCCTCTCGGTATTCAACTAAATGTGGCTAGTTTTGGTTTGTTCTGTTTCTGTCCAGAACTGCAGATGCAATGGGGAAAAGACAGCTGTAAAGTTAAAGAAAAATCCTGAAAGAAAGGGTGGCTTTAAGCAGCTCTCGTTAAAATGTGCCAAAGAGCTCATCAAACTTTAGCTGCTAAGCTGTATCTGAGAATTCTTGCTGTGCTGAAGGCTGAAAGCAAAGCAACCTCTCTCTGCAGCTGAGGCAGAGCCAGCGCGTAGCAATGGGCCAGCCTTTCGTCTGCGCTGAAGTAATCTCCATGCGCAGCAACGCTCGTGCAGGCACAGCAGTCTGTGCTGTGGGTCTGTGGGGAGCACACATATGTTAACTGCAGCTACCACCATCTTCCCTGCACAACAGAAAATTTTCTCTTGCAGAGAGGCAGCCCTTTGCCATTTTTGCTCCTGTGGTTACAAGTTCCTGTCTCTATCACAGTGGCTTCACAGTACAGAAAAAAAAGAGACTGTAAATTTTTTTTGTATGTGAACCTGAGATTCTTATTAACAGTCTGTTCAGTTGTTCTGCCTATGATGCCTGTCAAAAATGAACCGTAGAGGGAAGGGGTGGGGGAAGTCTTAAAGTCAATATTGAGAGAAATCTAACTTGAGTGAAATCTGAGCGACACATTCATTTTCCTATTTCTTTTAAATAAGAATGGTAACATTTCTGTTGCAAGTAAAGAAAATGAAGCTGAGCTATGCTGACTGGTCAGTTAGGGTTAGTACTTACTATGGGCACAAAATTAGTTTCAGGAACAAAGAGCTGCCTACTCTGTATCCCTTGGACCTGTTCTACAGTGTACACAGGCACTCAAACAAATATTCTTCACGCTAAACAAAAGTAAAAATGGCTGTGTTGTTGCCTCACTCTGCATAATATAAAAAAAAGACTCTTCACTTTGTAAGTAGCTTTGATGTAGTCATGTGCTTTTCCTGTTCTAATCCCTAAGCCCATTTTGTAATTATTTTTTTTTTTTTTGAGGGGGAATAATACCCACAGAAGGCATACTGTAGTGGCACAAAAGGCACATATATAAAAAAGTACAAGAGTAATGGTTTCAATCTGTGGCACTATATGCTTGATCTGAAAGGGCATTCCATTAAAATAGGTTCTTGGTGTCTCTGAGCAATCTCAGGTTTAACAATATTGCAGTTTTCTAACTGTCAGACAATCCTATTAGTCTGAAATAAGAAAACTTTCTATTTCCAGCTGAGACTAGGAGAGAAGAGCAGCAATGTTTACACCAGTGTACATGGATTTCATGTTTACATGTGGTTAGTGGAAACTGCCCTCTGGGAAAGACAGCGCTAGAAGATGAAGACTTTTCTGGTAACCAGCGAAGGACAAACATGTAACTTTAGATTCCTGAATAGTACTTTTGCAGCTTTGTGATTGCAGAATTCCTTTCCTTGCAATTGAACTGTCAGCTAAACGTGTTTGGGAAAAAAAACATTTTTTAATAGATGCAATAAAATTTACTGTCCTTTAAGTTTGTTTATGAATGAATTCTGTTTCTGTATTAGAAAGAACTGTGTAAATACACACCCTCTAATTTACAGTCTTGCCAAATCTTTCGTGTTCCAACCCAACAAGCTTCAACCAGATAATGAAATTATTGGTCTCTGATGCAGATTCACTGTGTTAGCCTACTGGAAAGAAAGCAGTCTAGTGAAATGCTCAGCAAAGCCCAGCGGCAGTGATGCATGAATTAGTGGTGTTAAGCCTCCTTTAGCCTCCATCTGTATTCCCTTTCAACACTGCTAGATATTTATCTAGCAGGAAAAAAACTGCACGTTTTGCCAAAGGCATTTAGGAGAACTTCAGTAAGGGTTCTAGATTTCTACTGCCAGTGACACAAGAAAGCAGCATTTGTAACAACTTTGGTGGTTCTTATATTTAATGAGTGAAAATAGAGGGATAATTGCAGTTGCAAAATTTGAGAGATTTTCCCTGGTTTCTTTATTTTTGTCTCCACTTAGCATAATAATTGCTGTAGTTAGGTTTTATCTGATGTAGCTGCCTAACTGGAACTCATTAAAACCCTTAAAACGTTGGGAGAATTCATAATTGTGGTGGTGGGGAAGTGGACAAAGGGAAGGAGAGAGGATCAGATCAATGATTTTAAGGGAAATCCTCCCTCTCTTTTTTTTTTCTGAAAACAGAAACTCTAGGCACAGTTTCTTTGCCAATTCCAAACCTTTATATGAGATCTTGGATACCAGAACTCTCTTCTCTATAAAGAATTGCTTAATATGTGGTACAGTAGTATTAAATTTTAATCTTGCTTGGAATGCCATTCTTATAATGTGGGCTACAGTCAGAGATTTATATCATAGGAAATGGTTGAATTCATGGGTTTTTACATATATGAGGGTATCATGCCTTCTATGGTAGGTGATGGTAACTTTCATTGTTAATATTAGAATAAAGACAAAAATATTAAAAAAAAAAATTCTGGACACCCTCCAAGATGTGCCCCTTTTGGTAATGCAGTGTTTCTGCGTAAGTGGTGGATGAGGTTGGATCATGAGCTGGGACCACTCATCCCTGTTGTTCTTGAGTGCTCTCAGAATAGTGCCCACAAATATACCAGAGTACTGGGTGGTATAATTTGTCTTAAATACTTATTGTGAGCTCTGCAACTTGGGATGTTTTTGCTGGTGTTCCTTTCACTCCTCCATGAAAGCTCATAAACGGAGGGAACATGTCCACTGGTTTAAGATCAGTATTGTCCATTCAGGTTAACAAATCTTTCAGAAAAACTTTAAGAACTGTTGCTTAAGAATTTTACCTTGTCTCTCTGCTGTCCCACAGTTTTTTGAAACCTATCCATCTATTGGCATTGAGGGACAATAATATGTAGTGCATAGAAGGTCTTTTTCATGCCAATATGATGGATTTGCCAAGAATAACAGCAGTTGCAGTTATTTTCCCAATATGCCATAGTAGCATAAAATAGCATCCTCTCTCTGTCCCCTTGGAAAAAAAAATAATTCTTACCAACTCCTGCCCTTCTTTTCCCTCTCCTAATATAGCCAAAGCAAAACCCTTCTGGCTGTGTTCAAATAGTTAAGCCACTGGAGGATTCAAACAAATTTCAAGGAAGCATTCCTGATGTGTTGCTCTGAATATTCCAGTCTGGTGCATCTTGTCATAATGTGCACCTGTATGATTCATAAGAGGATCTTTCCTCTCCTCCCCATGCCACCTCTCTTGTGAATTTTTGTAGTTGGTGCTTCTTAATTGTGGGATTTTGTTTTCTTCCTTTCTTTGTGAGAATTCATTAAAAGAATTCCTGATCTCTTCTCATGAGCAGTCTTTATAGCTCTACAAATACTTCAGGGGAGTTGTGCTGTTGCCTGTAGACCTCAGTAAAGACTTTTTCTGTTGTAGGGATAGCTTTTTTCCTTAGCACTTCTTGTTAGGCCTATTTGGCAAGGATTTTGTGTATTTTCCTACTGCAGCATCAAACTTCAGTGCTCTCTACATTCCACCTGAAATCTGGAGAGGCTTTGCACTTTTATTTCACTGACTTAAGGAAGTCTTATTCTTGCGTCCTGATGCCTATGTAATACTCCTTCTCTAAGCTGTAGCAGCAACTAAACTGAGTTATTTGAGCCTCTGCTGTCTGGGGGAGAGGAGCCTGCTTTGCTGATCAAAGCAGTAAGCAGGGTCGTTAACTTCTCTGCTAGGCAGTGTCATCGTTAGGGAAGGACAGACTGACACACAGAGGAGGGATGGTAATACCTTAGATACCTGATCCAGATATCTTGCTTGGCAATCAAGTAACAAGGAATAGGTGCAGGGGAACACCTGCTGTCTAAGGTGACCCTTCCTGCGACTTGTCAGTGGCTGCATTGCTGTAAGAGAAGTGGTAATTCAGCTCCTTGTCCAATAAACAAAACAAGGTAATAAACTTTATTTAACCTAATTAAACTCCAGCTGCTGAGCAAAATGTAATGTTCTCCAACACAGAAACAGTGCAAGAACATTTCATCCTGTCTGATATGAAAGATATTCTATTTCTAGTTCATGAAGATGGATATGAGTCATGTGGCATCTTACATCTTGAATTACTGTATGCATTAAAGATGTCTTAAAGGTTGGAAGTAAACGTTTCATTTATTTTCTGAAAGCTTAGGTTTTGAGATAGAAGAGATGAGTGCTTGTTTGCTTTTGTGTTTTGTTTTTGTGGTGATGCTTTGGTTTTAAGTGTGATAGAGTTAGTACAGTTTCAAAAGGTCTTGTTAATATCTAACAGGGTTGGATTATTTCTAAACTAGTCCACAGAGTCTTTGCTCTTTAATGCAAACAAGTAGGTCCTTCAACTGATTTCTTTTTATTTTGTTCTAAGAATATCACATGGTTTAGAAGTCATACAGCATAAATATGCAGTATTAAAAGGACGAAAATCTGTAAGCTTGGTCGATTAAAGTGCCTTTTCCCATAAAAAGGAATGCTTTCTGTGAAAAAGGTTGGGGGGGGGGGAAGCACCCCACACCTAGTTTTTAGGCTTTAAAATCAGATTTGAAACTAATGGTTTTGGTCTTTGAAATTGTTCCAGGGAAGAAATTAATATTTATCAATGAGCTCCTCATCATATCTGTGCTGCATGTTGCCTGAAGTCAATGGCTTTAAAGAAATAATGTAGTTATTTTAGTCATATTTGTGTTTCTTTTCTCATTTTTTAAAAACCTGATTTGAATAAATTAGTATCACGTTAATAGTAGACATTAATGAGTTTGAAATAATATCTGCTCTCTGTTGTCCAAAATAGTAATATTCTCTAGCTTTTTTTTCTCACTATGACAGTGCTAATGATAAAATTTTCTTCTGCTAGCTAAGAGGTAAGCTATTTCATTGCACATACCCACATGTCAGAGGAGAAAGAAGATTCTTTCTTCCTTGCTGCTGGATTGATGTATGTTGCCTCATTTAAACAAAACAAAAATAATGAAGCAGTGTTGGCATTGTAGAGATATTCCTGGGCTCTTTTACCAGACACAGAACTAGAAATCATGCTTTAATGAAGGAAGCTTACAGCACTTTACTTTTACTCCTCCTTTTGTGTTTGTCACAGCTATTAAGTTGTTTTGCTTTAAGGAAAAATAACAAAAAAGTAAGAAGGAAGGTTATTTCCTATAATCCTTTTTACAATAAATAACAAGGTAAACAAAAATGTTGAGTCCAGGAGGAGTGGTTTGCTATTTCAAAAGGCTCTTGAGGATTTAAAGATGTTTAACTTCTATGTTCAGGCTTTGTAAAATGGACCTTGCAACTTTCAAGACCTTTCAAGAGGACAGAGGTATTATAGGATGATATAATTTTGACTTTTCCAGAAAATGCAAAAGAAATCTAAGTTTCTAGCACCATAGAAGAAGTATTGCCTGTCTCATGAGTTCTTCTCTTAGCCACAAATTGCCTTTAAAGCATGTTGCCAACAGATGTCCTATTACAAAAGTCACCTTACTGCTGTAGGCCAGGTGTTTTAAATGCCATTTGATGATCAGAATGCACTTGCAAATGTGAAAACAGATTTACTGAGAGAAATCGATAATGATGAACCTGTGTTCAGGTTCTGAGGAGCGAGCAGGAGGTCCAGCCTAACAAAAACCCCAGTGGTATAACTCCCAAATTATGGCTACCTATTATTCCCATCATCAGAAATGGCAACTAGAGTTATTACTGCTCCTAACAGCAAACAGTGTGTTCTGCTGCCTGGCATCACCAAGTTCTGCAGATATTGTACAGAAATACTGTTTGACTGATGAGTCATCCTCAGAACACAGCATTTTAATGAAATAATGCTTGGCATGCAATAGATAATTCTATGTTAAAACTGGTGGAAAGTGCCTGAGCTGGGGGAAAAATTGCAGTGAAACATGGTTGGGGGTTTCTCCCCAAGTCCTTTCTGGCAAGAAGTAAAATAAATTAATATCACCAGAAAATAAAGAGTGCATTAGATGCTTCTCTTTAGTCCTTGCAGCAGTCTTTCCCTTGAGAGCAAAAACAAAGAACAGAGTTGTATCTTGTGTCACTGGTGAACAATTAAGTGTAAATGTAAAATTGTTATTGTACCTTGTTTTTTCCCCTTGCTTACAGGGTGAGTTGTTTTCCTATCTTTTCTGATAATCCTCCACCGTCTGTCTACCCTTTGCTCTTTACTTTCCGCTGCAAGAGCTTAAAATGTTCTTTTAATGGATTGTTTACCATGAAAATCAGGATGTGAATCTTGATTCTGTATCACCTTGCTCCAAAGGGACTTCAGTGGAGAAGTCCAGATGTGGGAGGAGGGCTCTCCTCAGGAAGTTACTAGCAGTGACACTTCACACTACTTTTCTATGGCACTAGTGACCCACCAAGAACTGACACCAACTCTGAGTTGAAAACTCTCTTTCTGAAGTATTTGCCGTGGAACCATTTTATGTAACCCTATAGAGGAAACTGTATCATGAAACCAACTCCATTGAAGTGGATAGCTGAAAACACACAGCTAAGAGGGGCTAAGGAGGAAGAGATGTGGTATGGTTTAAACCAATTATACCTTACTCTTAAATCCACATTATCTTACAGCTTTTTTGAAACTCTGTTGGTTGGCAAATGCAAGCAACAGCAGCCTTTAAAGTGTCTGAATGCCATCTTAGTGGCTGAAAAATGACTTAGATATTCTCCAAGACTGCATAAGAAACAGTTGGGGAGGTGAGGTTGTCATTTAATTCATTGGAGCTGTAGCAACCTAAGGAACTGAATCAATGTCTCTTAAATGGACTACTTTTATGTAACTGAAAAAAATTAAGTTTTGATGAATTTCTGAAACTCTATGCCTCTTTTTGTGGAATGGTGCTTTCTGATCCCATATCCTGATTAGTACCAAGGATCTAGTACATAAATTTTTACTTCTGAATATCTTTTGCTGATAAAATTTCCATAGTGAAGTCATTCTGCGTTTGACTTTATTCTTTAAACATGTGGTGTTTGGTATTTCAGTAACAGGAGGGATGCTGGTAGTTGCTCAAGCTCGCTTTCTGCTCAAGACCCCAGGAACCAGTAATGTTTTTATGGAAGTTCTCTGTCAGGCAGAAAGGAATTTAGAGGGGACTGTTCCAGCATGTATGAATCAAATACTGTAGTGAAAAGGAAGGTAAACTGGATGCCTGCACAGGAAATTCTGCTGTTTGCTTCTTTAGAAGATCTTGTAGTATTACTAATTGGTAGTAACGTATTGTGTGACTACTGTGAGGGGGCACTAGCACAGGCAAAGAAATCCTGATGAGCTTTATAAAAGTAGGTGATTTTATAAAACTTTTTTTTTTTTTTAGTATGCAGGCTGAGAGACCAACAAAGGAATAAATAGTTTGATTTTTTCTAACATCCAGTGTGAGTTTGGCAACAAACAAAGCGGTAGCTGTAATGACAATGTGAGTCCTGTTTAGTTCTGAACTTGATTAGAAAGAACAATGACAGGAAGGGCGAAACCACTTGAGCACAAAAAAAATAAATAAATTATGTTCTCACTTGCAGTCCTCCAATAAAAAAGCCTGGGCATTTTTGTAATCCTGTCATGTGGTCATTAGGGAAAAAGGTGTGTGTTAGTGAACTGCTGGGTGCCTGTTAGAAAATACATTTTGTAGCTTTTACTTGGCCTAAAGAAGCTGTGGAGTGTGTTGTGTATATTGTGCTGATAAAAGTTCAGGC
This sequence comes from Zapornia atra, assembly GCA_013400835.1. NCBI lineage: Eukaryota > Metazoa > Chordata > Aves > Gruiformes > Rallidae > Zapornia > Zapornia atra. The sequence continues at coordinate 91,246 of VZTU01011393.1, forward strand.
TGTAAATTAAACTGTAAATAGTATTGCTACTGGAGCCTAGAATTGAGTGTATCTGAAGGCAGCTTCCAGACTGGAAATCTTTGAAATTATATAACACCATTTTACTTCTACCTGTTGTACCATCAACTCCCAGAAGTACAATGAAGTAACGTTCTCCCTTGCTTCAAATAACTCAGTCACCTCAACTTGTCATCGAGAGTTTTTGCAATATTTCTAGCTGGATGCTAACTTTTCCCTCAAAAATCCTCATGTTCTCTGTTTTCACTCCCAGCTTTTCATGCTTGCACTTTCAGTGGCCCAGTCCTTTTAATCTAAGCAAAATCTCAGTGAAACTGGCACTCCATTTCCTCATGTTACAAGTACCAAAGTATTTTCCTTGGCTTTTTTCTTTTTTGACCAACTTAGAATTCTTTAGGCTCAAAGAGATGTAGTAAATCTCTATAAAAGTTAATGCTGCTTTATGATTCAGGCTTGCTTTGATTTGTTAAATTCCTTTGCTAGTGCTCAATTGGTTTTGATTATCTCTGTAACTCAGAATTATTGATTTATATGGACCATTCAGAGATTTACTCAAGCCTGGGTCCCACAGGCCTTTCTTTATTCAAGTAACTCTCACTTATGCTGTGTTTGCATTTTTGAAACCCATGTCTCATGGGGTTGGGGTCATTGTTTTGATGTAAGATCTCCAAATTGGGCTGTGGACTTGGGGCAAGCTTTTCAGTAGGTACAATTTTATAAAGTAAGACAATTTTATAAATAAATGATAAAATTTTCGTGATCTAGGACTGATTCAGGTAACTATTCAGATCTGTTGAATCTGAATAGGTCACATTCAGAAACTATTTGTGCTTGACTGTCATTTTTGAAGTATGAACTTATTTTTTTGTTCTAGCTGAGAGCTGACCGCCGCACATCTGCCCTCCCATATAGAGGGAGGGAATGGCGGGGGGGGGTAGGGGGAGGAGATGGGTGGAACGAGGGAAAAGGAAACAAAACCCCTCTAAACCTCATGGGTTGGGATAAGGATAGTTTACTGGGACAGCAGAGAGAAAGGGTGATAACAATAATAGGATTTCTATAGCAAAACCTATGAAATTGGTGATACACTGTGCAGTTTCTCACCGAACCTCCCAGCTCAGAGACACCCTGAAACCAGACCGTCCCCAAAACTGCGTGTCCTGGAGCTGTGTGCCTCTCCCCCCACAAGCCTCCCTGTATGACATAATTGGCATGGAATATCCTCTTTGGCTGGTTTGCATCACCTGTCCTGGCTGTGTCCCCTCCCAGCTTCCTGGGTGCCCCCCCAAGTTGTTGGCTACTTGGCAACCACTAGAAACATCAGGGTGTTCTCAGCACTGCTCTCATCCTAACTCCCAAACTCGGCATTACACCAGCTACTAGAAAGAAAATTAACTCTATCCTAGCCAAAACCAGGACAGTGGTTCATGTCAATGTGCTGAAAGATGTTCATAACCTGTGTTGAACTTAACATCTGTCTTGTGTCAAACACTCAGATCTTTTGATTTGTGGCCCCAAAATGTGTGACAGAAGAAACACTTGCTGTCTGTTCCCAGAGGAATTCAGGTTTTCATTAGTGGTATTTTAAAGTGCTTTAGACCCACAAATTTTGAAAAAGTGAACTAGGAACTTTTATCTTTAAGTGTTGCAAGCATACTGAAGCCAGTGGTTATATGGAAGCCAATTGCACTTACAATCTAATCATAAATCCTTTTATGGCCTTCTTTTGGAAGATGCAATTGATACAAGCCTACCCCAGGATGATGGGTTGAGATAAGAAACTCCATTAAAAATGAACTTTACTGCCATGTTTGAAGCACTTCTGAACAATTCTGACATGGAAGGGGGTGAGCTTGATTTGTCATGCTGAAAACCGTAGAGCATATGTATTCCACTGAATAAAATGCAAGGAATGTGATTGTTGCATATCAAAAGAGTATGTGCATATGACTCAAATGTATACCATCTGGGATATTTGTTATTTAGTAAGGAAAGAATCTGGTTGGAACAGCATGTGACATTTGTAAAACGTTGGGGTTGGATTTTTTAGTACCAAACTTCCCCTTATTAAAAAAAAAAGTTAGAAGTTGTCTGAAGTCTATTCTTTGAAATATTTTCAGCAGTTCTAAAATCAGAAGTGTTATATGAAGGACTAAAGATTTGTACATAAACTTCTGAATCATACTGGGTGAGCGGTACTGGATGGTACTGTACTGGCTATTGAAATAACTCTTGGCTCTAATCCATTGTTTCCTCTGTGGGCTTCCTTTTGGGCTACTTAGATAACTTCTGTCCGTCTGTCTCTTTTTAAAAGGAAGATTTTTGAAAATATGAATGCATTGCTTAGTTCTGTTAGATATTTATGCAGCATAGAACAGTGTGATATTCTAGGCCCAACCAAATAAAACCTTCCATCTCCTCTCATACTGTGAGAGTTTTTCTAATACCAAACTGGGCCAAAAGCTTTCTTGTGGACTCAGTTTTGTTTAAATGTGGCACAAGGGCCTTTTTGTCTGTTGTGGTGGTGGTGGTGGTGGTTTTTCATTGCAGAGAATGGATTAGAGAAGAGTTCACTTCTGGATATCATCAAATCCTTTAAAAAACACAAACAAAACCACACCTAAAACTGCTGTGGCTGCAGTACCTGATGAAAGTCTGTTCTCTCATCTCCATTTTTAATTGTTCAGACATTTGTGAGGTTCTACTTCTTAACCCTGTAGCATTTTTTTATTACCTGTCTTAGATTTTTGAATGCCCGATTCCTCTGAAACAAAATAAAGCTCCATGTCTCCAGGGGGAAAGAAAAAAAATAAATAATCCTTATAGGAAGCCTAAATATCAGCTATACTCCACTCAGGAGTATAGCTCCACCTTACAGGAATAGAAGGAAATTATTGCTACTTATAAATTCTATCTCTTCTATTTATTTTTAATTTCTTTTAAATCAGAAAATACAGGGATAATGTGATACAGTTGACGCTGGATTTAATTGATAGCTGGGCTACAAACCCTTCCTGGGAGTTTGCTCTCCAAAGGCTTTTGATACCCATTATGCAAAAGAAGTTCCATTCATGCATTAAAAACTGATTAAGACAGAATGAACAAAGAATACGAAGAAATGGTTAGTTTCCAAAATGAGAACAGTCATGAATAGAGGAGGTTGGGATCTGTGTTGTTCAGCATATGTAGACACCATCAGATAGCATGTAAATAATGAGGATGCCACGTGGACTACAGTAATTTCTAAAGCTAACTACAAAAAGAAAAAATGGAGTGGCCATGACCCTGAATTTCACGTTGAAGAAATAGCAGAATGTGATGTAGCCTACACTTAGAATGACTGACAAAACTCCATCTATATTGCTGCCATTTATGTAACTGAGAAGGGGATCTTTGTGACTAGTTTGCTGAGGTTAACTTGAGGCTTAGTGACAGCTGAGAAAGCTAACACTGTTAGGAGTTATGAAGGAAGGAGCTGAGAACAAGATAGAAAATGCAAGATAGAAATAATGCATCAGCCTATGCTGCCATGTGACCCCATCTCAAAAAGAAAAATAAAAAAAGGTGAAAGTGAGAAAGGACAGAAAATTATTGAAGTATGGAGTTCTTGTCATGTGAGAAGGGGCTGCCTGCAAGAAGGGATTCAGGCTGGTCGGAAGAACCATCTAAGAAGGAGTATGATAGGCCCATACAATCACAGATGGCAAGATGATGGCAAAGTGATCCTTTCCTTGGGATATGAGAAAGTACAGGTACAAAAAGGGATTAATTTGTGCATTTGTAATTGCTTACATAGCTACTGTATGCAACCCCTGACACAGAGTCTTTAAGTCATTAAATGTGTGGAAGCTTTGCCAGGCAGTCTGGCAAAAGGACTCTTCCTGTCCCTACGTGTTAAGAGCTAGAAAGTATTTGGAAATAAGATATTCAGCTGTGTCAGGTTTTGGTTAAGGTAATACCATGCTTTGTTTTATTATGGTTAAAGATAGAAAAAACACTACTGAGAACTGGGTTGAGAAGGCTGAGATTTTTAGGTATCTCAATTTATTTCATGTTTACTAATTATTTGCTTCTGAATATAAAAAGATTCAAAGATGGAGTGAGCCACACTATCTGGAAATCTATTTTGAATGAATCCAAGGTTTAACACTGAAACCTGAAGATAACTGAAGTTGTTTGAGGACAGGGTTGACATTAGGGGTGGGGTTGGAGGTAGACACGAGAGCTTTGAAAAGAACAGAATATAATATAATGCTTCTCTGAGTGACTGTAGATGTGCCACTTGCAAAGGACCATATGTTGCATTTTTTTCTCATAATGGTGAATTTCTGGTCACGGATTCACTTGAGATGGATTAGCTGAGAGTTTTTTATGGCAAATAAATAGTGTGGAGTAATGCTGCCAGAAAAAATAAATCACAATAGTGCACAGAAGTAACTAATAAAACTGCATAGCAGAAATCAATTAACTATAAAGTGATTTTAGATGTTTTGGATGGAAAAACATTTTTGGAAGGACAAATGGACAAGATAAACCTGGCAAACACAGAGAATGGAAAATGCTGTAAATGCTCTCTGGGAACAAAAATTACAGACATAAATTTTATAGTAATTGTGTGTCCTGGTTCCAGCCAGGACTGGGTTAATTTTCTCAAGGAGCCAGCATGCGTGAGCTGAGCTGGCCAAGGGTGTTTTCCATACTATGGGATGTCTGATGTTGTGCCCCGCCCCCCCC